>BMAU01014907.1:77500-437886 GCA_019973935.1 Trichonephila clavipes
ACCTCTTTACTCCGTGTTCTCATCTCTTCTTTATCTGTATCTAGAAACCACGTGATGCACCTCCTGATTTCGGGACGACGGACGCAGCACAAGAGACCTAGAAAAATATTGTAAAACTATATGACAAGAAGGTTTCGACTCAATCAGTAGCAAAACAATCGATTACAATGGTTTGCTTTATAAACTCTAAGAAAAATCTACATTAGGAACAATTCAAAAGGTTTAGATCAGATGTTCCCAAACTTTTTTGTCTCATAGGCCACTTGCCAAGTTTCTCGCTTTGGGGTAGACCCCTGCTTAGCTAATATTGAATTTTTTGCAAATTTACCAATTTCAATGTCGTTTTGACACCTGGTATATAGAGCTACTTTTAAATGATTTAAAATTCTAACTGAAGTTATAAGTATGGTGTTTAAAAAACTTAAGGAAACCATGTTAAATTAAAATAATTGAGCAACAAACACAAATGTTTATAATGAGAGGAATAAATCTGATGCTTCAGTAACAATTTTTCAACTATTGGAATCAATCGTGTTAGGTATAACGCTAAATCTTCTCGGTTAGTAGTGTCCAGACCTTATCTCCATCCTCTATGTTTTTTGTTTTGGAGATTGGCAACCGCGATGAAACTCCTTCTCACTGAGAAAAGAAATTAAAAATTTTCTCACGAAATTTCAAAATTCATGATAAATAACAGGTATGTCCTTTTATAGCTAAAATTGGGGATATGGTCCTTGTTTTAAAAGAATTTATGCTGTCACCTTGTAACTGCAAATTAATCTCATTAAATAAATCTATTAAACAGGTAAAATCTCTGGTTTCCACTTGAATAAATTTTCTTTCAAAATTAAAATCATGATTTGGTTTAATGTAAGCCACCATCATAGACCCTCAATTTATTTTTTCACTGACGTGGACCCCTTGCAGGTCGTCATAGACCCCTGGGGGTCCATATAGGCCACTTTGGGAATCACTGGTTTAGATCCTACAAATCAGTAGCATCATTACTGTGTGGTATGATAAGGGATATGGCATAAACTGGTCCTGATTGATTGATTGAATATTAACGTCGCACTGTTAAGCTACACGAGGGCTTTTGGCGACGGACCACGGTCAAGTAAAGTGGACGACACCTGAGCTGGCACCTCCCTCTCCTAACTACCACACCACACCAACGGGAGGACGTTTCAGCTCTCGACAGATTTAACGTGCATCGCTTCCCTACACGGCGGGTCTTTAGTGGTACTGGGCTCGAACTCGTGACAGGGCAAGCCACGGTCCGATGCCTATACCATTCGGCTTGCGCGGCCACCATAAACTGGTCCTACAAGGATTAATGTGAATGTTCGTGAAATGAGCTAGCAGATTAGGTTTTTTTTTGTCATTTAATGGAAAATTTAAATCGATGCATGTGTTTTTTCTAATACAGAGACAAGTATCTTTATGCGATACAGATAATGAGATAGAACGCGCAATACAATAATTTAAACTGAAAAGTCAAAAGTACAAAGAAGAATTGCACAATAAATAACTTATAGTTTAAAAAAAAACTAAAATACCCTTTTATAGTTAATAGAACTAAGCTGTAACAATCTTTTAGTCACCAAATCTAGAAATGGGATCTGAAATTAGTCGCCAGATGCGGGATGGGATCGGAAAATGGGAAATCATTAATCCTGATGATTCTGATCAGGACAATAGAACAAAATTATTGTATTGTCATCGGTCCCGGACAAGTGAGCAAAATTTTGCATTTAATCTGACCTTCTAAAAAGGGTAAAAAATATATTAGAAAAAAATAGATTTCTACATATATATATCGAAGAGCACTGTTTATTTAAAAGAAATGACATTCCTTATGTACTGTAAAGAGCTCTACGCTCATAGACCGTGTGATTTGGAACTTCAGTTGAGTGACGAGGAGGACAACTGAGGTGGCACCCTACTCTCCAAGCTTCAACGTGAGGATCTCGAGCCTTGCAGTGAAATACCTGAACATCGATTGGCAACGTAGACTGATCGCAAGCACTGCACATGCACGAGTGCCAAGCCAGTGGGAGTCGGCAGTTGAAAAACGACGACTTTGATCCCCTGGTGACTGATTGAGTGATGTTCTCTGAGCTCCACCCGTGAGAGCCTTGTTGATATCTGAAGTTGGCTTTTGCTTCCGACGAGAGCAGTGGTATCTGTGAGCTCCACCCGTGAGGCGCAGTGTGAATATCCGCAGTCGGTTCTTACCTCTCAACGAGAAAGACTGTTTGGCTCCATCAGCGAGGGTAAGGCTGATTATCTCTGTGAATGTCAAGAACTCTAATTTCTAAATTGCAATTACTGTACAAGGCAAATCGTGTATGTCTGTGAACTTGTCTTGTGTTTGGGAAATAAATCTACAAAGATCAAAGAGGTGTCATCTTTTAGATGCTTGAGACGTTACAGCACTTAAACGGTTGTAGCTCTATAACTAAACTATTTTTTCTAAAACTTGGAATAATACCTCGAATAAATTATGCAAAACATAAGAGCATTACGCACGCGCATTTCAAGTTTCTTTATATAAAAAAAGGAAGCGCGTTGTATGGCGAATAAACCTAAAAATTAAAATTGCAGTTTGAAAGTAGAGGTGCGCGTTATACGCCGGATTTTACGTTATCACTTATGGTTAAAGATAAGGACAACGTTTGGTATGGTATCACACTTTTATAAATTTCATAAATCACCGAGTTTGATTTTGAAAATCAGTTGAATCTAAAGAGAAAAGCCTCGCCACCCCCCAAAATGTTCTTTGGTGGTCGAACTCCCAACCTTATTTGATTGCCAGTGGCGTGAATCAATCATTTGGTAACCTTAGCTCACAAGTGTAAATGACTGACCGAGTGAGTATTAACGTCGCACTTTTCAGCAACACTAGGGCTTTTGCTGGTCAACTGATGAGGATGAGACCTGAGCTGGCACCCTCTCTCCTAACTACCCCACCACACAAACGAGAGGACGTTTGAGCTTTCGACAAATTCAACGTGCATCGCTCTACTACAGTGCGGGTCTTCAGTGATACTGGGCTCGAACTCATGGCACGCCAGCCACGAGTCCATTATCTTGACCACTAGGCTACCGCGGCCCCCAAGTGTTAATGAGAAAAGTACTGAAGGCAAAAAGAGAGGAAAACCTCTTGCAGGAATCTTGTACCACAATGCATATAAACGGCTAATAACTTTTATTCGTTCTACCCTTTTTTTTCTTTGTACACGTCATTAAGCAAAAATTCTTTCGAATGCATAGTACTGTAATACCTTCAAGGTCAATTGCGTCCGTTCTTTATTAAAATTCTAATCGAGTGAGGTACTACTGACACCGTGACTCTTATTTCATTTATGATTTACGGGCACTTTCTGAAAGTCGCAACATCAGTCTGGATTAAACCAGTTTAAAATTTTTCTTCCGTCATTGTAGAATACTAAATAAAGGTTTGTTCACAAGTGAATAGATCATTAATTGTGTTAAGTAATCATTTAAAGAATACATGTTTAACATGTTTCTAAAGAAAATTAATGAAAACAAAAAATCATTTAATTATCCAATCAAACGCTATGCCTAAATGGTCATGGTTGCGAACCAGTGGTCAACATTGCTGCTGTCGAGTAGTGGGTTCGAATTCTGGTGCTACTAAAATCCGCCGTGTAGGCGCTTCAACAATGGAACGTCCGTCAGCGTCAATTGGACACTGGAGTCTGTTTACTTAGTTATCCTTTCCGCATTTTTTCAGGGCATTTGAAATTTTTTTATGACTTTTAATCATTTTTCTTGGTGATTACACAGAAAATGTTTTGTGGTTTTAGGTTAATTGGGAGTGATTTTACAACTAAATATACCTAGAACGTCCACTGGTGTCGTTTCGACACCAAGGCAATTTATTATTATTATACAAAACTGTCGTTCAACAAAATATTGTTTACTTAGTAGATACCATGAGTAAAGACATATCGCCTATATTTTTGGACCTTAAATCCAGCGTTATTAAGTTCACAGTGGAAATGAATTAATTATACTAAAACTGTTGCTCTAAGTGTCTCGTTACATAGTATTTACTTATTTGCTAATAAAAAAAAAAATTCATTCGGTTTTCGAACTTAGTACACAGCAGACACCCTGAAACGATGGTTGTTAGAAAAAAGTCTAAGCCCTGACGAAATTGCTAATTTGTTGCGTGAGCTTTCTGAGAATGAATAAGCTCTAATATAGATCCAGATGAAGACATAAGATTGAATGAAAGTGACTGCGAAGAATCTGAAGAAAGTGCTGTCCTAGAACTAAACCCTACTGAACAGTAGTTTAACAATTACAGTCGAACCTCCATATTACGAGCCTCTATCGCGAATTTTTCTATATATAACGAACTTTTCCAAGGAACGAAAAATATTTTACGATTTTCTTCGTAAAATAACCTCCCAATAGCAAAGTGCGTTCTATATAACGAACTTTTTATCCTGTGATTCAATTTTTTCTCGCTATTTTTAAAGTATTTCTGAACATATTTCAAGTTATTCTCTCTTTTAACACAGTTTATGGTGGTCATAAATGATGAATTGGTTTTATTAGGAGCCCAACTCTCACCGAGGACGATAGAATTCTGGGTGTTTCATCTAAGAAAAGTGCAACCTATAACCCTATTGTCCAGTACACTGGAAACATCTTCGATATCTCGTTTAAGCCTGAGTGGAGTTATCTCGTGTCCTTGAACTAGTTTCGGTTCATTTGTAGTGTTGATCAGTCGTATTGGTAACTTCGGTTTTTTCAGCTCGAAAGTGTCAAAAGGTAAGTCCTTGAGCATTGGAAAATTTTTTTAAATTCTTCAGGAAATGGATAAAGGCGGTAAGAAACTTTCCTTGCATATTTTTTTTTATAGGTAAGATATAAAAAATAAATATATCTATTAATTTACAAAAAGGTGTGAATAATTACTTTTTTTTAATATATAGTGTTTATGAATTTAAAATATTTGTTTCATGTGGTTTATGAAGAAAATTGAAAGACGAACCTCTATGTAACGAATTTTCCACATAAAGAACTTTTTTCGGGATTTAGCGATTTCGTTATATAGAGGTCCGATTGTATTTAGTTAAAACAATTACTTTATATATTTTATATCGTGGTGTCGAAACGACATCGGTGAACGTTTAAGGGTAATCAAAATCCCGGACGTTTTAAGGTTAAATCTATCTAGGATCAAAAACTTAACATTAGCGTGGCGTGGAAGTTTGAAGATTACGATACCAGCTCAAATATAGGGTTCACGCCTAGGAGAGCCCACACCCTTGGCGCGAATTGCTTTGGTTGGCGATAATTGCGCCGTCTTGGTGACCCTACTTTTTTAAATATTACATATGGCAACCCTAACTATTTCTAGCATTTTCATATTTTGAGGGCGCGCATTTTGAATTTCATTTTGTTGTTGGACTCCAGGCTGGCTGCGTGTGTGAGGGAATATACTTTAGAATATTTTACTTTGTTGAATGCGAAAGGTAAGAAAGAATTGATTGAATGGTGTATGAATGAAGGAAGGATTGATTGCTTCAAGTTATCAATGTCCTAAATGTAATGATCGGCATGATGTAACATGGTCGACAATAAAACGCTTTCTTTGAAATCGTACCATCCACGCCGAATGTATGTTCGACCATTACCCCGCAGAATAAATATGGCGGCGCTCACACGATCATTCGCTTAGCGATGAGATCTTTAAGGCTTTTTAAGAATCTGTTACACTGTACCCTCCACTTGGAAAGGATCAGCAGTAAGAAATTAAGTGCTGTTTTTATATTTTTTATCTTAAATGTTTAATTTCTGTATTGTTTACATATATTTTCATTACGCATCCACCTTATCCCGCTATACTACTCCCTTGCCGCCATTGTCGGGTTCGCTTGGCGCCATCTTGTTCTGGCTTGGCGCATTTTTCGGTTTGTCGCCAAGGGTGTGGGCTCTCCTAGGATTTTACCCAAATATAGTCCTGTCGCTAGACCGAGATTCAAAATTACGAGATCTGTCGACATAAACCCTTGAGTTGCTTCTGAGTGCGAGGTTATCAAAACGATCAATTCATTCGAACGTTAAATCTGTCGGAGCACTCAAATTTGTGTGATTGCACGCATCACTGGAGCATGGTCTAAAATTACAATACATAAATCAATCAACATTTCTATCACGACAAACAAAAGACTCCATTTTCCATGTAGATTTATTTAAAACAGGTTTTCACTAGACGAGATTTACGATATTTTATTTTTTAAAAGGAAATTTTTCCCTATTATATATTACGATTGAGACAAAAAGAATCTCGTGTTTGTGTGTGAGGATGATAGAAATATCCTTTCTCATACAACACACATAAGAATGGTATAATTCATTGTTTTTTAAGCAACAAATCCATATCGGTCTCTATTAAAAATAAGTATATTTTATTCAATCAAATTCCTTTAGTTATTTAAATATTTTTCCATAAAAATGTTTTTAACTAGTTTTAAAAAAAAAAAAAAAAAAAAAACTAGAGGTAACTTTGTCTCGAGGGCTGAAAATATAAGCAATTTTCAAATATATAACTCATTGAAATTAAAATGAAATAATTCGAATTTTTTACATATTATATTTATAAGGGAATAAGGCTTCAAAAAAGTGTAAAATGCTCAAAATATAATCATAATTTTAAAAATTATAAGCTTATGATCAATAAATGAGTACCAAGCTTGCTTGGGGACTTAACTGGAGTCTCGCTTCAGACTGACCACCTAATCTGGACATCCGCTCATGCACCTCAGCGCCCAATGGTCACCTATACTGGAATAAGCACGGTAGGCCCTGGCCCTTATGGGCTGTAGCGCCACTGAGTTTGAGTTTATAAGTATATGAAAATAAGAATGATTTCTGCAAGAGATAATAATTAAGTTCTACGTTGCGCATGCTATTTTCTAAAATAGTAGATCTAATTACTAACAATAAGTTGATTTATAATGTTAAATGTATCCTTATTACACTGCAGCTATTTTCATGTAAATGGAATAATAAATTATATAATTTAAAAAAAATAAAATTATTACATTAAATTTTTTTTAATATCAATGCTTTAAAAATATTTTGAAATGAAAAGGATTTCTAATACTAAAATTAGGTTGGGTTTAAAGAGAGTATATGTTTTTTTTATAATTCTAAAAAGTTTTATACATCAAAGATTACTATTTTAGAAAATAGAGCAACACAAAAATCATTTTATATTTATTACCCACAGAAATGTTTCTTATTTTCATATGCTTATAATTTTTAAAATTATGATTATATTTTAAACATTTTGTACTTTTTTGAAACCTCATTCCTTCATAAATAGTGCGTAAAAGAATCGAATTGTTTAATTTTAAAGAATTATATCTATTTGAAGATTGTTTGTATTTGCAGCCCTCGCGACTAAGTTAAAACTCCTGAGACCCTGAACATGATGAAGTATATTTGTCGAATAACCAGTTGTAAAGGATCCTCTCGCGAGGTGTTCCCCTTACAAAAAGTTCAGGTTCCTTTCTTTAAATTAATCATTGAAAGTTAAATTGCCACATTTTTACAGCAGAAAAACGCGACATGTTTTTATGTATATAATTTTTGTGTGGTTTAGAAGAAGGTTAAATGATACTTACACTTTAACGCGAGATAAATATTCTAGCTGCTAGTTAACGATTTTTTGCCTATAACTAAGCATTTATCTACAATTAAAGTTGTTGTTGTTTCTAATGCCACCTGTCTGACGTAGTTAGATCGAGGCCCACGAAATTCATCGTGGCATGGGGCTAGAGGTACGCCTGTCGTTAACCTTGAGCACCATACAGGTGACAGTACGATTTAGCTCGGCGAAATTCCCCGAAGGGACGATAGATGGCGACACCACCTACCTCCACAATTTCTACATGGAAACTGAAGGGGAGGGAAAATATTCTCCAGTTCCTGCGCTCGTGACTCAGCCCACAAACTACGGACCCACTGATTTAACGAGCACGTACTCCGTGTGTACTCGGAGGGTATTTGGTGACATCGGGCATCGAACCCAGGCCTTCCGGTCTAGAGTCCGATGCTCTAACCACTTGGCTACCCACGGCCCTGACAATTAAAGTAATTCACATAATGAGATTGTCCGACAAAGTTTCATATATAGATTCGAATTCATTTCGTTTTTTCTGTTGAGAAGTATCATCAGATAGTGGGGGAATCAGCGTCAAAAAGCCATCAAAATTTTTGGTGATTACAGATAACTGCATTTTGTTTATTTAGATTGGATCCCTAAATTTGTCTTCTTTTTATGCTCTCAGTTAGCCTAATAATTTAATAAATTGTTAGTTGACTATTCGTCTGTGATCTTTTTGAATATTTTGTATCATGCTAACTGCTCCTAGTATCACGCGGGATTTGAGTCACTATCTTGAGAGTACGGAACCCTTAAAGTTTGATATTCAGACCTTTAGGATTGCCACGGTAGCCTAGTTGTCAAGGTAACGGACTTGTGGTCGGTGCTTCATGAGTTCAAGCCCAGTACCACTGAAGATCCGCCGTGTAGAGGAGCAATGCACATTAAATCTGTTGAGGCTCAAAAGTCCTTTCGTTGGTGTGGTGTGGAATTTAGAACGAGAGGGGGGGAGGGTGCTAGCTCAGGTGTCGTAATCGTCACTTGACCATGGTTCAAAATTATGAGGTTCGTCGCCAAAAGCCCTCAAGAAGTTGAATATAGTACGACGTTAATATATTCACACTCACTTAGACCTTTGGGAAGACTGCTACAAGGTGATATACACATAACGATTATATACATATATGAATCGATGTTCAAAATTCATTTCATCAATAATATGAGTAATAACCACACATAGAGGGAATCTCATATTAATTATCATGTATTTTTACCTTTAATGTCCTGATGTCCTACATGTATGATCCTCACAGGACAACCTTCCTTATCATAACCAATTAGAGGAGGCAACAGGTGGTCAAGCAAGATCTGGGCAAGAAATTTATTAATTATTAATTTATACAAGAAAGAATAAAAATACAATTTAGTTAAAATATACTACAAGGGAAGTTTGGATATAATTCTCATTCAAAACATTTTTTAAAATACTGAATTTAATTACGAGTCAAAATTATTTGGATTATATGTATTAATGAAATATTCGATTAAAGAAGGAATAATTCAATTTTGATACATACTAGATATTTATACATAAAAAGCAATAACTCTGATATGAAATCTTTTATGTGTTCAGCAACTTTTCGTTGCTTCTAATGATTTTAAATTATTGGCATCCATATAAATAGGTCGAAAGAAAAATAGAAAAAAAAAAGAAAATTTCTGAAATAAAAAAAGAGTGTGTGATTATGACCACAGGATGGAAGTAATAACTTCAAATTTTGTTACGTTATTTTGAGGATTATTTAGGTGAATAAAAAACAAAGGGAAATTAGTATTGCCATATAAAATTATTTATTCACATATGTCTGTAATCATAAAGTAATATCTTTTTGCCAAATATGCAATTATATTTGTTAATTACTTGTATTCTAAGAAGGAAACAATATGTTTATGTCAGCTGAAATAGGTTTTAAATACTTTAGATTTAAAATTATTTAAATATCCATAAGAAAACTCCGTCAAGCGTTGTTCCGTACTTTCTCATGCTTTCATTTGTATCATTTGACATAATTAAACTGAGTTTTGATTTTTAAAAAATCTACTAAAGGCTTTGATTTGTCGTTTGAAAAATCTACATTAATATCCCCACATAAAATACACTGCTCAAAACAATGAAAGGATATTGTAAGTTTTATATAAAATAAAGATATAAGCGAATTTTTTTTTGCCGAAAATGGAAGAGAATCACAAATGCAAATTTTTCTGATTTTCAAACTGTGGAGTAGGCTAATTTTGAGTTTGACGTCAAAAGCGTCACATCAGCGGCAGCGAATGAAACTTGACGTTCAACTGAAATGGAGACAAGGATGATCGGCATTCAGTGACTGCTTTGTTTCGATGAGTACGATGTCTTAGCGAAGTCATTTAACCGATTCAGAAGCTTGGAGAGTTGTTGGTAGATTTGAAGGGGGTCAAACTCAAGCTGAAGTAGCGCAAGCCATTGGAGTGTCACAAAGTATGATTTCCAGGATCTGGAACTGCTTTTTGGAGACTTGAAGTGCAGGCCGAAGACCAAGATAAGGTCGTAGACGGGCAACAACGCCCAATGAAGATCGTTATTTAGTGTTAACGGCTCTGAGACACCGAAATATGAACGCTACTCTTCTCCAACAGCACCTTCGCTCGGCTACTGGCACCACGGTTTCAACTCAGAATGTCCGAAACCTGCTCCATCGTGTAGGTCTGTATCCTCGCCGACAGATGGTATGTGTTAGACTAACATCAAGGCATCGTCGCGACCGCAGGGAGTGGCCAACAGAGCATGTGAACTGGAGGAGAAATGAATGGAGCAATGTTCTTTTTTCTGACGAGTCCCGTTTTTCTGTTCCTCCGGATAATAGGCGTATTTTCATCTAGAGGGACCGTGGCAGTAGGAATAATCCTGCGTTCGTGCACGACAGTGTCAGATTTGGCGGTGGGGGAGTGCTGGTGTATGGTGGCATCTCCATTGACGGGCGCACAGACCTCTACATCATTCGAGATGGACCTCTGACTGCTCGCCGATATAGGGATGAGATCCTCAGACCTATTGTAGTCTCTTACGCTGCAGCAATTGGAGATTACTTCATTTTAATGGACGATAACTGCAGGCCACATCGTGCTAACCTAGTGGAGGATTTCTTTTTCGAGGAAGGAATCGTACGAATGGAATGGCCAACGTGTTCTCCAGACATGAATCCAATAGAGTACGTTTGGGACGCTCTAGGAAGACGAGTTGCTGGCCGCCAACCACCCCCACAAACTCTCCAAGAACTGGAAAGAGCTCTTCTGGAAGAGTGGGACAAAATACCCCAACTCGTGATTAATAGCTTCATTGACTCCATGCCTCAAAGGTGCTCAACGTTGCTGGCCGTCCGTGGAAACTATACCCCCTACTGAAAATGATTTCCTTTGAAGAAAACACCTTTTCTTATTCTTTTTTTCTCATATGCACAAATTGTGTTTTTTTCCTTTTGTACACAAATGCGCAATAAAATGCATTTTTTTGTGCCAAACATGTGCAATTTATTCTCATATAACCTACTACGTCTGTCGACCATGTATCAATCAGCTAAAAGGTTTCCTAACCACAAGATCCACCTAAAACCTCAATATCCTTTAATTATTTTGAGCAGTGTAATAGGCAATTTGTTCAGAAGAGTTGATCTGGCTTCAGTGCAGCAACTAAATTTTTGTGAATGAATTCGATAATTTTATCTACACTTTGATTTGGTGAAATATAAATAGTAACCAATAGAATTATTTGTCCATTTTCTGCTCAACATTTCGCTGCTCAAATTTCTCCGATACATGACTCATTAAACCCAAATGATTCAGTATTATTGTTACGAGTAGTATTGTTACAAACCCGAGCTTAACAATACTTGGCTTTTTAAAGTGCAATCATTCAAGTTCATTCTTCAGCAAAACACACACGCCTAAAGAAGTTATCAATTCAATTAATAATTTAGTCTTAAAGAAAAATATTAGTATCATCACTCAACAATTGTCAGCCTTAATAAACTCGAATAAAAATAATTATTAGAGAATGTGTGTGATTAAAATCTATTAACTACTGATACAGTGCTACGCGTATATTTAACAATACTATAGTACGTTATTATTTGTAATCTAGTTATAGCATAAATAAGAACCTAATTATTCAATGCATAATTTAGATGACTAACACTATCATTTAATTAATTTTAAATTTCTAAAAATTTAAAGCATTATATCACATTTTTCAAAAAAAATCATTAAATTCTAAAATGCCTTTATGTGTATAATGATACTTATTGCTTTATGTGTATAATGATGCTTATTGCTGACTTTTTTTATAGCTTAAAATCATATAAGTATTAAATAATAATAATAGAAAAAAAAGATATATGTGAAATCTATACCTGTGGAGGTTTGTATTCATTCACCATGTATTCTTCTGGAAATTCTTTACGAAATACAAAATGCTGAAACAGTATAATGGGTTTAAGATAATTACTTAATAAATATGTACATATATTTTTAAACATTAATTTGTAAAATTTCAAAATTATATTCATGTGGTGTTTATTTAAATTTAAATCAAACAGTAACAATAAATTGTGTTTAAATGTTTTCAAATTTAAACAAATGATTTTTAAATTTGAAAACATTTAAATAACAAGTTCATAATGCCATCCCTGTAATGTAGAAAATTGAAATATTTAATACTATAACATTTCCCGCATTTACGTATTATAACCCCCGGTGACCAATCTCTTCAAATAAAAAAATATCGCCAAATGCTGCGATAAACAGCCAATATTAGAAAACCGTCCCGCACATTTTCGAAAGCAAAGATAGCGATGCTGCATTTGGCGATCTCTTTTGAATTGGCGATATCTTTTTATTTTGCAAAATTAGGTGACTGTATGTAAACCAATACATATTTCCAAATATTAATGTTCAATATATAAGTTTAATATAATGATTAAGTAACTTACTTTAAGAATATAAAAAGTAACAAAAAAAAATAAAAGTAAAAAGTAACAAAAACAATATTTTACAATTATAAAACAAATATTCGATATATTTACCCTACGAAGCATGTCTTCGGTACGTTTCATATCAAATCTTCTCGCTAAAAAATAAAGATGCAGGTTAAATAATATAAGCCTAAATCATACAAAATAAATTGAATACGATTTGAAATGAATGATTGTTTGATTTGAATATCTGTCAAGTTTATTTCAAATTAATTGCAAGTATTAAAAAATATTCATTTATAAAATAAAAATACCTTGATTGGCAAAAATAAAGAAACCCTATTTTTTTATGCTATTTGGACAAGAAAAATTATTAAGAAATATTCTGTGAATATAAATAAAAAAACAAAATAATTTATTTTTGTACAATGTACGAAAAATATATTGAAAAAATATAATTGTTATTTACCTCTTAAGAATTGAAGCAAGAAATGATCGTCATGCTGCGGTAGCAGTTGGTCAGACAGAATCTCTCGTATCTTTAGAGAAAAGAAAAATTAGTGTACATTCTCTCTTATGATTTAGTAACACAACAAAGTAATTTATTCTACTTAAGAGGGAAAACAATTATTCTCATCTGACGAAATGACTAGCTTAAAGATAAATCTCCACAAAACACACAAAATATATATATTTACAATATTACATCACAATTCAAATTATAGTCACTTTATAGAATATCGAATTAAATGTTAATAAGAAGAAACTGTTAGAATGTTAAATGCACAACATAAAATAGAAATTAATCTTGTAAATTAAACGTGCTCATAAAACATTCAAGAAACATACATGATATTTTTATCAGTAAATTTGATTTCATACAGAATATAATTCAAATAATTTGTTTGATCAAATTATTTCTTGACAAAGTTTTGATACTAAATTGTAGCAATTAAGTTTTAAATTTATTGCAAATTTTTCATTTTAATTTAATAGCTCCAGTGAAGATAAGAATTTTCTAGTTTATTGAATGAATTAAGTTTATAAAAATCGCCGAAGAATTCATTATTCTAATGAGAGGTTTGACTGAGTTATTTAATAATAAATGCTAATAATTCTAAGATTTTAAAATCTAATTTTCCCGTGAGGGCAAAAGATTTAATTTTTCTTCTTTTTTTTTGTTTAAGTATTTTGAAGAATTTTCAGTTTGAAAAGTATAACAAAAAAAAGTGTAGATTTCAAATAAAAAAATAGTCAATTTTGAAATAAATTAGAAATAGATGCTTGTTAAAAATTAATTCAAGGGTATCAAATACATCCTATGACCGAATTAGATATAACAAATTTGCGTCAAACTATTAAAAGTGAAGGTAAATTATATTTCCTTTTTTCTCCCGACATATATTTCAACGTTCTCAATTCTCCTATTTCTTGAAGACTGCGTCTGTGAGAGATAGAGAATAGCACTATGCATTAAAATTAGAAAGAAAAACCCGCTACAATTTTTAGCCTGCTTGCGAAAATAAATATTTAGGGAAATAAACCGTTGAATAGATAGAACAAAATAAGGTCATACTAAATGGTGCAATGAAAATAAGACTAACGAATAGTAAATGTCTCAAACTACCAAATTCAAAGGGGAAACGTCCTTAATTTGTGAAGTATGTTTACTATCAAGAATTTAAAACTAAGATCAATATTTTTTTTTGAAGTTATAGTGCTCATGCTTATGAACAGCTAGATAACTAGAATTTTGCATTAAACACAGATAGTTAATTGATTATGAGCATGTATTTTGAGACTAGCATCACATTTGTGTTTTATTTCTCTCTACGTTTACAATATAATTTGAATTTTAAGTATTTTGTACATATTTATACTCAGTGGCACACACAAGGGGGTCCTGGGGGTGCGGACACCCCCCCAAAGCCCTTGATTTTTTCCTCTATTGATTATAATTTTAAGTATACAGGACGTTAAATTTAATTATTTGTTATTAATGATTAATTTTATTAATTAGTGCTAATTATTTAACCAATAATTCGTTTTTTACTGTGTTTTACTTTCGAAAATCGACAAAATCACAAGGAGCATGATACAAGAATGGTGAACTTTAGACCCCGGTCCCCCCTCGAAAAATTCCTGTGTGCGCTACTGTTCACACTGTTTCTATCACAGATTGTTTAGAAGTCGAAACTATTTCCCTGTAGAGTCCCCTAATTTAGATCCAGATTACTGATGATGGCATTTTTTTTAAAAAAAATAGTACAACTCTGTCTTAATTTCCCCGGAATGGGCTACGATAGTCTAGTTGCGAGTTTGTGGCCGGCTGTGTTGCTCATGAATACTGCAATCTAATTCCGATTCCATAAAGACCAATCGTGTAGCGGGATAATTCTCGTTAAATAATTCTAGGCTTAAGTTCTAACGTTAGTATAGCGTAGATAATTATTGATTGAGTCCTCGTCATTTAGTCATAATTTAAAATTGTAAGATTAATAGCCCTCGCCTTACGCTAATAGTCCACTCTTCTATCGCTTTGAAGAGCGGTGTTCATTAATAATTAATCCACAGCATATCACTTAAGTACTTCAAAAGTACACATTTTTTTATGTATACCATTATCTGTTATTATGCATAATAATCCTAGGGATAGTTCAAAAACTCGACTTCATTCAATTCTGCATACTAACCTTGAAGTTTGTAACCTTACTTAATACTGCGACTTTTCTCAATGATGAATCTACGTTCGAAATAAAACGTGTTTTTCACGGACACTGGTTTATGAGGGAGAACAAATGCCCTGACTGACCCTTAAACATCATTCCTTCATTTGATGTGATTTTTATGAATATCATAAAATGTATCAAGCTGTATACGACTTTACAAAAAGTCGCTATCGAGAACAATAAAGGCAGATATCGAAGCAGGGACAGGGTTTTTGTCTCACACAATTTCTGAAAACAAGGCAACGGTCTTAGAACTATCCAATTTTGATTTTGATTGATCCAAACAGTATAAATTTTTCAAGATTTAATTTCATGTGCGTTAACTTTAGGAAAACTGCGAAACCCATTAAATAATACTTTTTAATGCGTTTCTTCGGTTAGATAATAGGGGCTCACCTCTGAGGTGGTACCACCTCTTCGTGGGCGCTGGAATGTGGATTCAGAGGCTGGTAGTGGTTCCAGAAGGAAATGTGGACATTAATGCATACAGGATTGATTGATTGATTGAATATTAACGTCGCACTGTTCAGCTACACGAGGGCTTTTGGCGACGGACCACGTAATTTTGAACCATGGTCAAGTGACGTGGACGACACCTGAGCTGGCACCCCCCTCTCCTAACTACCACACCACATCAACGGGAGGACGTTTCAGCTCTCGACAGATTTAACGTGCATCGCTGCCCTACACGGCGGGTCTTTAGTGGTACTGGGCTCGAACTCACGACAAATGCATACAGGAGGGGAGGCGTGGTGTATCAAATTTCATTTAGAGAGTCAATAATATCAGTGGCGCACAAGGAAGAAGGGGGTCAAGGGGTCCGACCCCCCCTCCCATAGCTCTTGATTGTTTTCGATTTATTGTAAGCCTATGAGTCTAATACGAAAAATTTATATAAGTATTTGTTATTAATAATTAAACCACCTCCCCATTGAAAAATTCCGCGCGTACGCTGTTGAATATAATAAAATACTTTGAAAATACCTACTGCTTTCAAGAATAAAAATTTTATGTATAGCTATCCAACATTTAAGATCATTGCTTTTGACTTCAAAAACCAATACCAGCTCTCTTCCCTGGACCGTGGGTTAGAACACAGAAATTTTTAACAGCATTTTCTTCATTGCATTAGACCAGAGTTGAATTCAATGCTGTAGCTAATTTTTTTGTATTGAAAATAATTATAAAATCCCCGTGCAGCACAAAGTATCACACGGGGCTTACAGAAGTAAGTATTGAACACACATTCAAGGGAAATATTTTTTTTTTAAAAAATGAGGCTAAGAAGAATTACAAACAGTTACAACAAATTCACGGAAAATTTTGATAGCACTTCTGGTGGAAAGAAGTTGGTGAAAATTCGGTGGCCAATTAATGTTAAGTCTCTTGAACGCCAGTCTTATGATATCTTTCTCTCTCTGACATACTTGGGACACAGAAGGATTGCATGTTCTACATTTTCCTCGCCACCAATATTACAGTCACACGAAGATGAAGGAACTAAATTAAATTTGTTCAAGTAACTTTTGAAATTATCATGACCAGTGAGAAATTGGGTTAATTTGTAGTTACTGTAAAAATGATGAAATGATAGTCTCTTATTAATGGTGGGAAAAATTTATTTGTTATGCTCCCTTCATTTCTAATAAAGGGAGCATAACAAAGAAAGCTAATTTATAAAGGGAGCATAACAAAGAAAGCTAATTTACTGCCTAAGAAAAAGAACAGGCTGTACATCTCTAAACGCGGCAATTTACGAATGATGGGGACATTATACAATTGAATTGTAAATCAACAAATTGTTAAAATATCACCAGCCTCAGCTGTTGTTGTTGTTGTTGTTCTCGTGTCCATAAATAAATGCAGTAGATATCACTAAATTTCGTCGAAAGTCTTGATCACTGCCTCTGCTATTCTGGGAGCATCAGGGCTGTACAGGAGTTCCCGCAAAGAATCCCTCAGAGGGACCATTCCCATTTTTAGTAACTTTGTTGCGACGGTTGGGCATTCCAAGATGTAATTGGGCGTGAGTTGAAGATCTGGGCAGTGTTTGCATTGAACATATGATCTTGTCTTGTCTGGGTGAATCTTCATGCCCTTAAGGTGTTCAGTTCTCAATCTGGCAATTGTGGATGTTATAATTCGGGGACAGTCAAATTCCGTAACTAGGGGTTTTTTAAAAGTGTGATTCATAATTCTATGTTTGGCTACTGCGTTAGCATCATCAAGTGTGATGGTGGTGCACTTGTGTTCGATGTCTCTAGCATCTTTGGCGAGAGAGAGAGAGAGGCTATATATATATATATATATATATATATATATATATATATATATATCAGCACATTCATTACCCTCAATGTTGACATGTGCGGGTATCCATTGCAGGATACAGGATTTTCTTTTGTTCTGCAGCTGTTCTAGAAGGGTAATAATATCACAGGAGATGTTGGTCTCTCCGTTTCTTATGGCTTCTATAACTGATTTAGAGAATCTGAGAAGATTACTAATCCTTCTGTAGGATCAATAACATGTGGGTCTTATTGATATAATATAAGGGCCTCTCTCTAATTGCCACGAGTTCACTTGTGAAGTTTGAGGCGATTATGCCCCTCGGGGGAGCATGTAACCCCTAGAGGGCACGTCCCCAGGTGGCGGATAGGGGAACGCCTTCATTGGTTTCCAATGAGTGGTAGAGAAGGGAAATAAAATACCTTCCGTGGACCAACAGGTAGAAGTCCAACATCCTGGAGGCTATGGCACCATTTTTTCCATGTATAGTACCAGCCTCAGCTATACCATTTATTTTCATATGTTTTATTGATTGTATGTTTATTTTTACATTTTTAATAAGCAAATTTTAAATATATTTCTGATGGCCATCTTGAGAAATTTCTTTGTCATTTCTCAATACATAAATAGGCAGATGGAACAGGTATAGATAATACGCAACAGTTTTTAACATGTAGTATATTCTACTTTTACAAAAAAAAAAGTTGACATTTTTATTTTGTGAAGGAGATGCTGTCCGAGAAAAAATTAGCAATTTCAGGGTTGAATATTAAAGGAAGTGTAATCAGATGTTTATATATGATTTAAAAAAAAACAAATAAGAACTATAATAAAATTGAGAGTATGAGCTACTTTGAGCAATATACAATTATAAGATATTCCTTTTTTCATCACCAAAAGTAAAACTATTTCGAAAATTCGAACATAAATACATTTTTTAATCCTATGCAACATCGCGACTTAGGCTAGATAAACTAATATGTGTGTGATGTAAAATTATATGAAAATTGTTTAATGGAAAACGATGAAATGGGCGAATTATTAATAATTATGTTAGGTATTGAAGATAGAGATTTTTTTTAATCTTGAATATTATTTTTTACTGTGAACAAGAAAAGCAATTACCTCCTTCAAGGCCTGTTCTTGACTGGGACTCAGATCTCCAAGGTAGCCACTCATTTTTGAAATTTCAACTTTCACCTGTTACAGTCCATACATTGATGAGAATACTACAATATGAAAAAATAGCATTTAGACTAATGAAATTTATTACATACTAGAAAATAACTGCAAATTATTATTAAAACATTATTTATTTGAAATATATATAAGTAGTGAGAAACGATTGACTAAAATGCACGAAAAGATTTTCAAAACAGTAAATCAAACACATTTAAATCGATGTTTAATTGAAATAAGATGCTTATTTATCAGTTTATATAAATGTGAATAAACTATTAAAATAATTTTTATAATAATATTATTTACCCAATTCATTCAGTTACTATTATATGCGAATAAAAAGCAATATCTGTAAGAAAGTATACGAGAAAAACCTATGACGATAACGGAAAGAAATCGCCTTTATACAAAAAAAAAAAAAATTGTAAATTAAATTTATACTATACAGAAGTTTTTTAAAACTTTACAATGTTTTTTAAATAAACGCTTGAAATTGAGAAATAAAAATACAAGAGAAAATATATTTCTTCAATCTAAAATATTTTCTTAAATTTTATTCAAGCAAATTCTTGAGTTACATTTGAATATTGCAACACACCAATCTGAATTGATATAAAAACAGAATAACAGTTTTATCCATTCAATGAACTTCATTTTATGATAGAAAATAGTTATACTTAAAGCAGTAGACGGGAGTCTTTATTAATCAGAAATCTATATTACGGCATCCTTAATCTAAAAATACCATAAAACCTAATCGAGGATGTAATGAAGCCCAATTGTGAAAAATTTCCAATAGAGATACCTTTTAAGCCTAACTCAAGGGAATCGATCATTCAGTAGATTCCTTCCAATAATTACTTTCCCACGGAAAATAACATTCAGGTTTTTAAATGAGTACTTTTAAAGAGACGTATATAAGTCGCAGGAAAATGATGAAATTAGGAATTCATCAAATCCCTACGGGAGATGATCACTTGACGGTAGATGTTAAAATAACGTCTCTTCAAGGTCATTTCCCAGATATAGGTAAGGAATTTTAACGAATCCCTGAGATGTTTCCGTGAAATGATGAAATAATATTGTCAAGAGTTTAAAAGTGTTTATTTAACAAATATGATGCATTATTAAACGTAGAAGTAAGTAATACATCAATAGTCAATGGAATACAAATTATTTATTCGAAACTAATTAACAAATACTTAGAAAATTAGGCTGGTAATCACAATCCCTAAGCTAATCCTACGGGGCCATTTTTTTTTAAAGAAATGTGGTTGATATTTAGGGGATCGATAGTACTACCTGTATGGTGAGGAAGTACAAAGACTCGACCCCCCCAGGTGTCTGAACCCTCTTAACAGCATTTTGCCAATGCAAATCCTGACTAGTTCGTTTAATCATTTCACTGAGACAGATCAGGGATTTGATAAAAAGACTTACTTTCATCAGGGAAATGACCTTGAAGAGACGTTATTTTAACATCTTTCGTCAACTGATCATATCCCTAAGGGATTTGATGAAATTTCTAATTTTGCCATTTCCCTGCGACATATCTAATAATTTACGGTTATTTAGTTCTAAAAGATAATCATATACAGTAAACATGTTTTATTTGCGCATTTTGTGATTTGATGCTTTACTACGTTCCCACACTCGAAAAAGTGTTTATTAATGTCGCACTAAAAGTCAACGCGATGACTATTGGTGCTGGACTTCGTAATTTTGAACCACAGTCTAGTGACGAGGATAACATCTGAGCTGGCACCCCATTCTCCTAACTTTCACTCTCCGTCAATTTGAGGACTTTGAGACAACAGATTTAACATGCATAAGCCTCTCTTCCATGCCACAAAGGCTTGAACTCATAACACGCGCAGGTGAGTTAACGACCAGAAACACAAGGCTACCACAGTCTTCCCCATATTTAATATAAGCTATTTTGTTATTCGGTAATAATTGGACTCTGTAGAGTTGGTACGGAGAACTCATACAGTAGATATATAAACTTCTTCATTATATTGTAAACCTTTTCCTCATATAATTAATATAAAAAATTCTTCTATTTTTACTCAATTTTAAACAAAAACAATACCGTTTAAGATGGCTACTTAATATAAGCAGTAATCGTGCTGACGTGATAATATGAAATTTAAAGAGGATGGTAATGGGAACCAAAATTAATAAGACAGTTATAATTCACTGATATTATAAATGTATTTGATAAACTGAGATAATGTGTAAGATCTCGAAAATCAAAATATATGTATCAAAAATTTGATATATGTATAATAAGAAACATTTTTTTAAACAAAAATTAAATCCATTCATAAAAATTAGAAGAGCAAATTTGAAGATTCAGGACGTCGAAATCTTATGCTTTACCCATGTCATCTCTTCCATGACGGCGCAAAAAAAAAGAAAGCACAAATTATTAACTTTTCTGTATGTCATTCAACTTGAGGGCTTATCATCAACAATCAACTTATCGTCATTTTCTTCCAACGATTTGAAAGACAAAGCAAGTTTTGAATAAAATTCAAATATGATAAGAAACTTTAGTCTGAAGAAAAAAAAACGACAGTCTTTCCATTTTCTGCTTTCATTGTTTTGATAAAGGTTGGAGACCAAACCTTTCGAAAGAATGCATTCATTAAATTCTGATTACAATTGTGTCTTAGGATCTCTTTGAATTCGATACAATAGCTACATTGTATCCATGTTTTGGTTTTATATTTCCAAGTTACTTTTTAATATAATCAGAAACAAAAATGTTTCTATCTTTTCAATAGTTATCGGAATTTTTCATTATAAACAGAGAAAGATTTTCCTTCCAATTGCTCAAGAAGTTATTATAAACAAAAGGAACACAACTATACGGTAAAATTGCTCAAAGAAATAAAGAAAAACAAGTAATATAAAAAAAATTATTTAAGTCAATTCCTACTTAGATCAACGAAGAAAAATTTTATTTTGGCTAATTTTTATTAAATAGTTACAATTAATATAAATATGTATTTACATATGACAGAATCATAACATTAAGTGGTAATTAATTTTTATTAATTATCATTAAAGTGTCGTATTGTCATCCAAAACAATCGTGTATATAAAATTTCAGTTCAACTGAATGCTTTAAAACGTGAGAAAAAAACCCTTTTCAAATTTTGACACAAGTCGCTAAAAATGATGCCGACGTGGTTGTATTTGTAATTCTTTAAATAATTAGTCTTAATCAATTAATTTTTATTAATTATAATTAAATACTGTATTGTCATCCAATATAATCATGTATATAAAATTTCAGCTCAATAGAGCGTTTTAAAATGTATTTTATTAACGCGAATGAAAATTCCACCAAGATAAATAAATAAATATATAGAGAGTGTGAGCTAATAGTAGGAATTGAAAAAAGTCTACCTAAATTCATTATGGGATATTAATCCTTTGCAATAGAGATATGTGCATCACTTGTGTTTCTCCTTTTGGATTGTGTGGTGAAACTTTTATTACTGAAATTTTATTTTAATTTACGTCACACAGTGAAGCAAATCAGTGACAGTCAAGTGACGAGGACGACACCTGAGCTGGTACCCCCTTCTCCGACCACCCACTAGAACGAGAGGAATTTCAGCCCCAACTGATTTAACGTGCAGCAGCTCTTCAACGAAGCTGGTCTTCAATGGTCCGAGGTTTCGAATCCTACAGTACCCCCGCTGCTTTGTTAGTTGGAATTTCTAATGCTGATTTTATTTTAAATTTCAGTTTTAAGTTTAATGTGTTATTATAATTTGGTAATAAAAAACATTAAATGGTCGAAGAAAAAAATAATCTTTTTTTAGCTGCGTTAGTTCAGAAAATTTAACCTAAAACAGGAATTAACTAAAAAGATTCATTAAATATATACAGTAAAAATCGTTTCACCCACGAAAATGAAGGGACTGTTTTCGTGTTAAAAAGAAAAAACATATATTCACCAAAATTAAGCTTATTAGAGTACATTTTATTTACATAGATATGTATATTTGCATGTATTTAATAAAAATTAATGAAACAAAAATTTATGAAATTTAGTACAAAAGTTTCAAGATTTTTGAAAAACAAAACCTTTATTGAGAATTAGAAAATAATCTGTGTGATACTTTTCTTTGTATTGTTCTTTTAGCATCAAATTGTCAACAAATTGTTCGATATCGTCCATTCTTTTATTCATTTCATCATTGGAATGTGCGTTTAAGGCTGTTTTCGGCTAATGTTAAAGAATAGGACGTAAATTCGGGCTATTTTTTCAGATATAAAAGTACTCAAACATAAATATTATATTTTGGCCTCACTATCCGGCAGAGAATCACATATTTTATCATATTACTTTTTTTTATCAGAGTTGAAAAATTTCTCTTTTATTTTTTTCTTTTCAAATTTTAAAAACACTGCATTTTAAACAAATCCATGGGTTACAATGCCACAAATTTTTATAAAAATTGAGGCATTTTTTCTGTCTGAAAATGTGTGCTCCGCGTAAAGTTCACACTCTTCTGCATACGGCGAAAACAGCCTTAAGGTATCCGACTACGTTCAGAACCGTGATTTTCAAAAGCGCATAAATGGATAATTTTCATGATATTTAGTGTCACTTAGATTAGAAAATGTATATAAAATTGTTTTAAGGACATTTTGACAAAAAAAATTATTTAAATATAATATATTGGCAAAAAATTAACTTCGAATAATCCCTTTTCCAAATGTTCTCCTGTGAAAAATGCTTCTAAAAAGTGTTTTTTTCCAGGTATAGAAGTTTAAGTTGGCATTACTTTCGAAGATGGCGACCGATTTAACAGCTGTCAAGTGATTTATTCTCAGTTTGGTTTGGCAATTCATCAAAACGATCATCAAGCAAGGCGTAGATTCGTCGAATGGGCCCAAAACGAGATGGCCGTTGTTCCCGATTTTCATAAGCGAAATTTGTTTAGCGATGAAGCGCACTTCTGGTTGAATGGCTACGTCAACAGACAAAACTGCCGCATTTGGAGTGAAGCTAATCCACAAGTGTATGTCGAAACACCGTTACATCCAGAAAAACTGACTGTTTGGTGCGCTTTATAGGCTGGTGGAATCATTGGCCCGTACTTCTTCAAAAACGACGAAAGCCACAACGTTACCGTCACTGGTGATCGGTATAGAGCCATGATTACTAACTTTTTCATTCCTGAATTGAACAATCATGATGTCCAGGAGCTGCGGTTCCAACAGGACGACGCAACATGTCACACAGCTCGTGCTACAATCGATTTATTGAAAGACACGTTTGGTGACCGCCTAATTTCACGTTTTGGACCTGTGAATTGGCCTCCAAGATCTTGTGATTTAACACCGCTAGACTATTTTCTGTGGGGCTATGTAAAGTCATTGGTCTATGCGGATAAGCCACAAACGCTTGATCATTTGGAAGACAACATTCGCCGTGTTATTGCCGATATACGACCAGAAATGTTGGAAAAGTCATCGAAAATTGGACGTCCAGATTGGACTACATCCTAACCAGCCGTGGCAGTCCTATGCCATAAATCATATTTAAAATGTAATGCCACAAGATTATCTTTCGAATAAAAAAAAATTCATGTCAATCGAATAATACATCGTTGCTTTATTGCAATTTAAATTTCTATACCTCTAAAAAAACACCCTTTATTATAATAATGTTTTGCCTGTCTATAGCTCAGACCTCTGCTCAGAGGCTCAACTAGAATATTTGAAATATATAACTTAGAAATGGGTTTATTCATATATTTTACGACAACAGAGGGGAGCAATTTTAAGAAAAAAAACACGAATAATTATTTCAATTAGTGGCAACTCTGAAAATGTGAATTTTTCAAAAATTCTAGTTGAGCCTCTGCATCGATAAAAGTCTCCCTAAACAAAACAAAAAAATTATTCTCTCGAGTTATTCCTCGGAGTTTATTTTGATACAATTTATAAATATACGAAATAATCTAGTTTTACTCTTTCTTCACATTTACTCATTTTTAGAAGAAACAAAATCTCAGCTCGCTCATGTTTAAAACGGGTATTACTTGCAAATGAAAATACAGAAACAAATTTGACAAGAACTCATTCTTTTCAAAAAACAAAAATGAATACAGTGTGAAAAATAAAAGAATGTAAAGAAACTTAATAATTTATAACAATGTCCATTTGATTTAATGTATCTCTTCTCAAATATGTGACGTCCGTCATTAATTTTAGTTTCAAATTTCCCCTCCAGATGGCAGACAGCACACTTTGTAAACGTTTTATCAATCGGAAGATCTAACCTTGTACATTAACTTTAAAATTATGTTAAGAAGTTTTTCATCTTTTTGTCCCTATAGAACGTGAGAATACATTGATGTAATCATTAAACCTAATTAAACGAGAATGAAGAATCGATACGATGAATACCTTCGATTAAAACAGGAACAAATATTTATTTGTCAAGGTAAACAAGATAATTTCACAATAGTTATCTGAATTCAGGTATTTTTCTGCTAGGGAATGCTATTTCATCATGATTGGATATAACTCAATTAATTGCTTTTTCTTTATTATTTTCATAAACACAGCACATAAAGCTTCAAATGATAATTTAATTCCGATACAAACTAGTCGTAAATTACTTATGAATAATTTATGATATTTTTTCCTGAATTTCTTGGGGTCCTGCCTAAAACATGAAATAATGAAAACTGGGTATGTTTAACACGACATAGTTTTAAAATCCAGTGTAACGTGACATGGAAGTTAAAAAAAGAGCTACTAAATTATAGTTTTCTTTTACTGACTAAAATTCAAAACACTTTACTTATTTCTCCACTGATAGACATTTGTAAAAAGTAGACAAATTGGAATTTGTCGTCAATGATATTTAAGGCCGGTTTCACTCGAGGCATCTTTATGCCGGTCAATGTTTTTCTTGTCACAAAACCTCGAGCGTGAAGATAATATAAAATTTCTTCCACACGTGGAAACAAAGTTGTCCTAAAAAGAGAGTGCTGTAGGGAAAAAGGAAATGCCGGATTCATTGGTACAATGAATGAGTTCAAAGAAGGAATAAAAAGCTTTCTCCATTTTCAATACACAAGCAAGCCGTGTGTGAAGAGCGTTGCTTCCACAATATCTGTTTTCAATTCCAACACTATTAACTCATACTCCCTATACATTTATTTATCTTCGTGGAATCTTCAATCGATAGTAAAATACATTTTAAAGCGCTCAATTGAGCTGAAATTTTACATTTAGGATGGCAATACAGTAATTTAATTATAATTAATGAAAATTAATTGATTAAAACTATTTATTCAAAGAATTACAAATACAGACACGGTAGCATCATTTTAGCGACTTAGCGACCATTTTGGCGATTTGTATCAAAACATGAAAATAGTTTTTTTTATCTCACATTTTAAAGCAGTCGTTTGCGCTGCGTAAAAATACGGTAATTTAATTATAATTAATTAAAATTAATTGACTGAGACTAATTATTTAAAGAATTACAGATACAGCCACGTTGGTTTCATTTTTAGCGACTTGGGTCAAAACTTAAAAAAAAATTTTCTCACGTTTTAAAGTATTCAGTTGAACTGAATTTTTATATACACGATTGTTTTGGATGACAATACGATACTTTAATGATAATTAATAAAGATTAATTACCACTTAATGTTGTGATTCTGTTCAGTGGCGTAACGGAGAACTTTTGGGCCCCCCTGCAAAGTCAGGTTTGGGGCCCCATGTTGAATTTTACAAAGGGTTAAGCACTTGCGTCAGTCAGGCTTTGGGCCCCTTTAGAACCCTGGCCCCCCACGATGCGGTGGTTGCGGGGGTGCACGTTACGCCACTGATTCTGTCCTATGTACAGTAAGACCCCGCTTAACGCTGTTTCAATTTAATGCTCTTTATTTTAATTGTGGGATTCAACGAAATTGCACGCAGCATTAGGCTTCCCGATATCCGAATCAGTTTATCCGTGTTTCTTCTTTCCTGTGGTATTATACGAACGTATTTTTATCGTTTCAAACATTTATTGACGTTATTGTGAGAATAAATTTATGTAATATAGCGATTACTATAGTGACAAAACTACTATGATTTTTAGTTTTTATCATGGGTGATAATAAAAAACACGAAAATAGAGCAACAAGAAAAGCATTCTCACTTGAAACTAAAATGCAAGTGATTAGAAGATTAGATACTGGTGAACGTCAATCTCAACTTGGTGCTGTATTGAATTTGGCAACTTCAGCAATAAGGACCATTCTTAAAAATAAAAAAAAAATACTGTCATTGGCAACTACAACTACGACAAGCTCTGCAACTAGAATTATCCGTTCTAGAAATGATAAAATAGAGGAAATGGAGAAACGACTTTCTATGTGGACTGACAACGAAATCGAACGCAATATGCCATTAAAAAGAATTTTATTTATTTTTATATGTATATTCGTTTATTATATTTTTTTTTCAGGTATAAAGTTTTTGCATTACTTTCCAAGATTACCGATTTAAAAGCTGTCAATTGATTTATTCTCAGTTTGGTTTGGCAATTCATCAAAACGATCATCAAGCAATGCGTAGATTCGTCGAATGGGCCCAAAACGAGATTGCCGTTGTTCCCGATTTTCATAAGCGAAATTTGTTTAGCGATGAACGCACTACTGGTTGAATGGAATGTCAATACAAAACTGCCGCATTTGGGTCTTATTGTAATCCACAAGTTTATGTCGAAACACCGTTACATTTTAATAAAAACTGACTCTTTGGTAAAATTTATGGGCTTGTGGAATCATTGGTCCGTACTTCTTCAAAAACGACGAAGGCCACAACGTTACCATCACTGGTGATCGGTATAGAGCCATGATTACTGGTTTTCATTGCTTGAATTGAAAATCATGATGTCCAGTGCAGCTGTGGTTCCAACAGGATCGGCGCAACATTCACACAGCTCGAATGTGCCACTTCGATTGATTGAAAACACGTTTGGTGACCGCCTAATTTCACGTTTTTGGACCTGTGAATTGAAGCCCGCGTAAGAATTGTGATTTAACACCGCAAGACTATTTTCTGTAGAGGGGTCAATGCACGTTAAATTTGTCAGGGATTAAGTCCACAAACGTTTGCCATTGGGGGAAAGACAACATTCGCCGTGTTTTGCCATATACGGCCACAAATGTTGGAAAAAATCGGACGTCCGAATCGGACTACATCCGAGCCAAGCCTGGCAGTCATGCCATAAATCATATATAAAATATAATGCCACAAGAATATCTTTCGAATCAAAAGAAATTCATGTCAATCGAATAATACATCGTTGTTTTATTGCAATTTAAAGTTCTATACCTCTAAAAAAACACACTTTATTTCTATATTTGTAAGAAATAAATTTTTGTTTTATTGTTATAAAAACATAATTAATAAATTTAATGGTAAAAAAACCCTTACCAATTTTTCCTACCTATCTTCCTCTAACCATATTATTTACATGATGAGATAACCTCGTTTAACGCTGTTTCATGTTACACTCACTTTGATGGAATGTACCTTCCCGCGTTAGCGGGTCTTTGTATATACATATTTATATAAATTGTGTAACTATTTTAATAAAAGTAGCTTAAATAAAACTTTGTTGATCTAAGTAGAATTGACTTAAAAAAAATCTTGGTGTGTGTGAAGAGTGTTAGTTTAGTCAACTGGTGGAGGAGGGAAACGTGGTTTTCGAGTGCTTGAGAAAATGACACAGGAGTGCAGCTGATCACGTTTGAAAGAGATCTAGGAGATTTATATTCAAAACAAACTCTCGAATGTGCTCCTTCAGTTAGTGCAAGCACGTTGACTCGTATGAAAGGGCTCTTAATAGAGGCACGCGTACGAATTCTGACTACACTTAAGGTATCCGACTACTTGCGACAACTTTTTTTTGAAAAAAAGGAGATGCGGAGATTGATTTTGTGATTTTTATATTTATTTAGTATATTTTAAGAAAAAAAATTCTAAAATTGGTAAAAAAAAAAAAATTATTATTAAAATGGGAAAAAACTAGTAAAAATGTCCGAAAAATTACATAAACGGGGCCCGCTCTGTACATAAAAGATTTTATGAACAAAATTCTCAATTTTTCAATTTTGATGTGTTACTTTTTTTATTCCTGTTTGAAGTGACTAAACGATAAGAGATATTTTAATTTTTACAAAAACTAGAGCACTTTATCTAAAAGGAATTTTTCGAACCGTGATTTTAAAAGCGTATAAATGCATTACGTTTTTTGATGTTTAACACTGTCAAATATTTTATAAAATTTTTTAAGAATATTATTACAAGAAAAAAAATATTTAAATGCAATTATCTGCGAAAAGAAGAAAGAATTTTACGAATGACATTTTTTCAAAAACCTTCCCTTTAATTAAAAAGGTTCTATATATAATAATAATAAAATATAACTAACTTCAATACAAAATGTTGAATTTTTGACTTTATTTTCAGAGTTACGAATTACTGAAATGGTAACCGGCATTTTTTATTAAAATTTCATCATCTGATTAATTAAAATATGAATAAATACACTTCTATATAAATTAATATTTAGAATTCCTAGTTCAGGCACGAGCAAAAGTCTTTTTATTGTCAGGCAAAATATTCATTTTACAGAAGCATTTTTCTTGGAAATGGAAAATATTTTGAAAATATGTCATTTTTTGTCAAACTCATTGCATTTAAATATTTTTTTTTGCTGCTATAATATTTTTAAAACAATTTTAAATGTTTATTCTATTAAATATTATAGTAATTTACCTATTTATAAGGTATAAGGTGTACGTGTAATTATCCATTAATTGTGACAACTTTTGTTTAAAAAAAATGGAGATAATGATTTTTAGATTTATTTAGTATATTTTAAAAAAAAATCCTAAAACAAAAAACATTAAAAATTTATTATTATTAAAATGGGGAAAAAAACTAGTTAAAACGTACAGAAAAATTGCATAAACGGGGCATTATTATACAGAAATGTTATGAGCAAATTCTCAATTTTCAATTTTGATGTGTTACTTTGTTATTCATGTTTGAAATGAAAAATACCTTCACGATAAGAGATATTTTAATTTTTAAAAAACTAGAGCACTTTATCTAAGTCATTATACGAAATTGTTTTTAAAAACATTGACTATATTCACATAAAGAACTGCAAATTTTGAAATAAAACAGTGATTGATAAATCTGAAGATCAAAAATTGACTGTTATGCAAAACATAAGCAAAAAATTTCAGCTAATTATTTTCAAAACTGTTTGAGCAATCGCGGTTCATTTGAGTTTTTGAAAAAAACACATTTCGTGTAAAACGCATTTTTAAAGTTTGACATCTTGTCAAATTATAGCATTTGCTTTTACTAAAACGCTTGTAGTTTTTGTTCTAGTGGAGAAAATAAAGTACTTGGTATTGTTATGAAGTTAATAAAAGTCTATAAAATAAAGTCATAAAAAAATTTGCCAGTTTTTGTAAAAAAAAATCATAGTTTTAGGGTAGTCAGATACCTTAAGACCCATACTGTAGAGGGGTCAATGCACGTTAAATTTGTCAGGGCATTAAGTCCTCTTACAGGATTGGCCTGTTTGGGGGAAAGTGATGGGGCTTTACCGTGTTTTCATACTAATCCTCTTGGGGAATCTTTGGGGGCAGAATTGAGTTATTTCACAGCCATAGCTCTCAAGAAGAAACCGTGATATTCAGATTAGTTAGGGGATATATAGTGGAGGTTTTGTAATCACAAAAGAAGAAGGAGTAAGGAAGCTGAGATGTTGAACGCCGTGAGCTGACGGTAAGGAATTAAACTTAGAAACGTAATTATAGAACGGGCTTTAGCGAGTTAAAGAAATTAAGGAAGATTAAGATTCATTGGATAACTTTGCTTAAAGTTAAGCGTTTCGGATTCCAGGCGCTTATTTACATAGAATTTAGGCATACGTTATATCACTCCTGATTACCTTCCTACAGTAAGACTTGCTTCGTTCAATATCTTTGGATAATAATAAATCGGATTTATTATGGCTAACTTGGGTGATCAATTCTTACCTCCCACAAATCTAGGTCGCGTAGATGAAGAGATGGTACCCCCAGCTAGGGGCGTATCACAGGGTGCTCACTCGAATCTAGACCTTGCCATATGACAATGATTCAAAATTAAGAGGTGAATTTGGCAGCATTAAAAGGAACGGAAACTTGAAGCAACGCTCTAAAAGCCAGTAGTACAGGCCAAGTTCTGGGTAGATATTATTCTAATAATAATAAATGGATATTTGTAGAACTTTAAACACTCATTAATCGAGTTGATTAAATTATATTAGTTAATTAATTAGACGTTATAACATGGTAACGTTATTATGTGAGAGAAAAAAGCAATGAAGCAACTTCTTGGAAAACAGTAATCATAATTCCTGCACTGCTAGTCCAACTTTCATTCATAAAAATTTTAAGAGCAAAAGTCTGATTCATCAATACATGAGCTAAGTCATTCGATGATGACTAAACATACGCAGCTGTGTGTTTTGCAAATACACGGTCAATTAACTTAAAAAGGAATTTTATCGACCATTAAATTATTTTGTTCAGCTGGATACGTTTTGTGTGTGTGACTTCACGTCAAATATTCTATAATCAGAAGTTTTTTAAATGTGTACTCCAGAAATCATTCTTGCATCTAAAAATAATCTTACAAATGGTTTTGTGTGTTAAAAAGCACTGCAGGTTAGTTAATAATGGTAGACAAGATTTGATACATTATAAAGAATAACAACACAAAATGTTGAAACTGTGTTTACGAAAAGTTGTGAAAAAAATAATAAAGATATCTCTTATGGGAAAATGTTCATCATTATTTTATTATGTATATGAAAGTATGTTAAATGAAAAGATAATACTTAACACAAACAAATTTTTTATTGTCAGAAATTTTTTAATTTACAAAAATGTATTTTTTTTCGTATGGCATTATTACATGGAATATCATAGAAAATTTCTCAATTCTGTTTTATTCAATTCCTACTATTAGCTAGCTCTCTCTCTATAGATTTATTTATATATTTGTCTTGTTCAAATTTTCAATCGCTAATAAAATACTTTCTATTCATCCATTCAAAGTAGGAATTGACTTAAAAATATATATATATATATATTACTTGTTATTTAATAAATTCTGAAAAACAAAAAATGATTAAAGAATTTATTTCTCATCTTTTTTAACATTTTTTCCTTCAATACAGCTTACAACAAGTTCAGGGAAAAGTTGCATGGTGCATTATTATACTGAATACCTTAGGAATCTTCTATTTTATGATAATTTTACCTAAATCACTGACAAAAAAGTAGGGAAAAAATACTTGACAGTTAAAAGAAATGGATTGACTGCCTTTTATACGATTGTTTTTATTTCGCAATGCACTGATCGCCGTAAAAATTTAAAATTTACATAAATTGATGATGAGAAAAGTTTTGAAATAGTTCTTAGAACTGGTTTTCTAGTTTCCTTCTAATTTTTAGGGATTAGACGCAACTCATTTCACTTTTAAAACGAGTTGTCAAAGTATCACGTTAGAAATGACCCTCGTATTACATGTTATGAAGAAACATGTCGCATAACCTCGCAATACAAATACTTTTTCTTTTTGTTGTTTCCTTAGTAAAATTTATGTCAGAAAACTCAATATATGTTGTTCAATTTTCTAATACAAATTTTAAATAAAAGAATATATTTTTAAAAATTGAATACGTTTTACTGATCCGAATAATTCACAAATGGTCATCCATGGTCTTTTCAAACCTTTCTAACGAAAAAATAATTGGTTAGGATATATTAATTATTTTACAAGAAAAAAATAACCTTATGTGGTTTAAACATTTTATGTGCTTCAGAGATATTTTTCTACCTACCATAAAATCCGGCGTATAACGCGCACTTTCAACACAAAAAATAAGATAGAAATTTAACAGTGCACGTTACACGCCGAGTATAAAAATGAAAGGTTTAAAAATAAAAACATGTAATATAAAAAAAATTAAGTCAATTCCAATTTAGATCAACAAAGAAAAAATTATTTTAGTTACTTTTTATTAAATAGTTACAATTAATATAAATATGTATGTATATGACAGAATCGCAACATTAAGTGGCAATTAATTTTTATTATCACTGAAGTATTGTATTGTCATCCAAAACAATCGAGTTTTCAATTTTATCTCAATTGAATGCTTTAAAACGTAAGAAAAAAGTCAACGTGGCTTTATCTATAATTCTTTAAATTATTAGTTTCAGTCAATTAATTTCAATTAATTATAATTAAATTATGGTATTGTTACTCAAATCAATAGTGTATAGAAAATTTTTCAGCTCAAATGAGCTCTTTATAATGTGAGAAAAAACCTTTTCAAGTTTTGACACAAGTTGCCGAAATGGTCGCTAAGTCGCCAAAAAGGATACCAACGTGGATGTATTTGTACTTTAAAAAATTAGTTTTAATTAATTATAATTAAATTACTGTATTGTCATCCAAAATAATCGTGTATATACAATTTCAGCTCAATTGAACGCTTTAAAATGTGTTTTATTAACGATTGAAAATTTGAACAACATAAATAATTTTAGAGAAAGTGTGAACTATATAATATTAGGAATTGAAAAAAGGTTGAGAACACACATAGAAAGAAATTTAGATTTCGATATAGTTCCAAATACAGTTTATTCAAAAGAAATCACATTCGTTATGAACTTAAAAGATTGTTGTCCTAGGAGTGTATACTATTTTTTCCAAAGTTTGGAATAATGCCCCGAATAAATGACTTCTAAACATAAGACCTAAAAATTAATACCTAAAAATATACATACCTAATAAACATACCTAAAAATTAAAAATTTCAGCTTGAAAGTATAGTTGCGCCTTATACGCCGGATTTTACGGTAATCGATAAACTTTTGGATTAGTAAAAAGAATCATGACTCTGCAAATCATAATGCGTTGTATTTACCTTTTTAGGCATCTCTTATACCTTCGACGTTCAGGTGTATTACTTCCAAAGAGAGCAATATGAGAGGTTATTTTTTGTACAGAAAGCCTTGCTATGTATTAGATAATTACTAGAGTTTTGGAATAAAAAAAATTCAAAACGTAATATTTATTTCCGTGTACTTTATAATTAGAGGGACGAACAGGAAAATCAGAAGTATTCATGTTGTCCTTGAAATGCAAGTTTAGAGTCGACAGACAAGTTCTGAAAGCATTTTTACCCAGAAGAGTAAGTGATGGAACATGAAAGGAGGATAATTAATGTGTTGCCACCTATAGAGAAACAAAAGTTTGAACTAAAAAAGCGCAAACAGGTACTCGGTAGGTAGACGAACGAGGAAAAAGATGCCAATTTATGCAAACACCGATCTGAAAAATGCCATGCTTTCCAAAAATCTGTGGATATAAATTACATTATTTAGTTTCGTATAAGGAGCAACTCTCTTTAAAGTTTTATTCCAAACACGAATTTCAACTCTTTTGTATCCTTGATGTCTGTGGAAATAAGATACAAAACGTGATAAAAAAAAACTTGTGTTTCAAATTTTAGCTTTCTTCCACTATTTAAAAATATTAAATCAAGCATCATTATTGATGTTAAAAATCAAAATAGTTTTAATTTAAAATATTCAATGAATTGAGAATTTAATAATATTTCATGACGGTGTTATAAAAAATGATGATTTCCAGATTTCGATGGAAATCTTCAACATTGACAGTGTTTACGTACTCTTGCCCAAATTTAATAACGAGACAAACTTTTAGAATAAATCAGATAAAAAATAATGTATGAAATTAAAGTAAAATAAATAAGTAAAGTAATGATTATTCATACCAATAATACAGACCTTTGGCGCTTTTTTTCCCTGAACATGCCAAGACTTAAGACAAATTATAAAGGAGTGGCTGGAAAACTACGAGATCTGAATTATTAATTTCCTTATTATTGATGTAAATACTTGTTTAATTTGATCTTATTTTCGATCCTGGTTCTTGGATTGAATATAAATTACTACTCCAATCCACAAATCAAGAATTTATTTTGATAAATATAATATGACATAAATCAATTTATTCAAAGCTTTCTAGCTTGCATTTTAAAGTTACATTCGAAAATATCACCTTTGTTACGCAACTTAATGAAGTTTTTTTCCTTTTCATTAATTTTTTAATATCTGTTCCGTCCGTTCTCTAACTTTTTAAGTGAATCCACGTTCATTTAAAGAAATTATTTATGCAAATATGTCAATAATATATAATGTAAATTGCGTTTTCTAAAAGGTATTCTAGTTGCAATCTGAAGAAGATATAAATAATTTATAAAGGAAAGATTAATTGTATTTTTTCCTATAATAAAGCCCAGCTCTACAAACAACGATTGAAGCCTTTAAGGCTCCAATTAAGGCTATTTTGTGGCCGCGACAGCTTTATGGTTATGGTCATGAACTCAAGGCCGGTGTGTCATGAGTTTCAGTTCTTCTGCCACTGAAAATCTCCGTATAGTGCGGCTGATGCATGTTAAATCTGTCTAATCTCTCTCACGATGGTTTGGTGCGGTAGTTTGGAGAGGGGGTGTCAGCTTAGGTGTTATCCTCGCCACTTGATCGTGGTTCAAAAGTATGAGATTCGTCACCAAAAACCCTCGCGTTGCTTTGGAGTAAATAAACATAAGTGACGTTAATACATATTCACTCGATCAGCACCGGTTATTTTAGATTCGTAAATATTATGTTAATCTTATGCAGTTTATGCTTTTCTTCTCAAATCTATACTAGTGCATCTATTGAATGCAACAAGGTGCTTTCGAAAGAGCACGGGATAATAAAAGTCTTTCGATATTCGAAAACATTTCTAAATATTTCTTAAGTATCTGAAAATACACAAATGAATTATTAAATAGATATAAAAGTAACTTCAAAAATTAGAAAATAAAATATGATTTCAGAGAAACCTTCATCATTATAATCATTACATCATCTGTTTCGAAAGCACTTAGTTGCATTCAAATCGAAGCACTAGTCTAGGTCTGAAGAGGAAAGTAGAGTTACATACACGAACTCAAAATGTACGCTAGACGGAATTTCCTGTTTCCTCTGGCGATGAAAATAACATCTATAACCTTTGTATATAGCTTAGGTGAATTTAACATGGATGATGACAAATTTAGCCTTCAGATGATTTCCTAACCGTTAATTTTTAATTCAAACTTGTATATTTTTCCCATAGTTTTTATTTAATTATTATTCAGATTCTTCAGGCCAATATTTACTTTGTTATCTTTTCCAGCTCCTTAACTTCAATGTTAAGTCTGTAACTTACAAGGTTTAACGAGAAAGATATTTTTAGTTTTATGTCCATCTTGGGCGAGTGTTGGGCTTTCGATGAACTAAGGTAGTTAATTTCAGTATCTTAAATAAGACTAAGTTTTTAACGTTACATCGAACCCAACACACTTGTCATTTAAAATCAAAAAACAAATTTTTTTTAATAAAATTATTCGGCATTTTTAACAAAAAACTTTACAGGAGAAATTTTTAGTATGTCCCAAATTTCTTAGTTTCAGAAGAAAAATAAATCAAATTCTACAATTCTGTAAACTATATAACTTAGAATGAATTATCAAGAGAATGTTTGATTCAATTTTTTTTATTTACGTCACACCTCGATCAAGTAACGAGGGCAACACCTGAAATGGAGCGAGTGAATATAAACGTCGCTCTATTCAGCTATTCGAGTGCTTTTGGCGACGGACCTAGTAATTTTGTACCATAGTCAAGTGACGAGGACGACATCTGAGCTGTGGAAGCCCCTTCTCCTAACTTCCACACCACACCACGGGAGAACATTTGAGCCTCGACATATTTTACGTGCATCGGTCCCTTTTGCACGGTGCGTCTTCAGCGGTAGTTGGCTCGATCTTATGACACGCCGGCTACTAGGCTACCACAGCCAACGCATGAAATGGAACCCCACTTTCTAAAATTCCACACCACGTCAACGTGAGGACTTTAAACTTCGATGGATTTAAATATGTATCAGCCCATTTACATTATGATAATGTAAAGGGGTTGATGTATTATGTATTACCAGCTCATTCACATGACAATCTCTCTCTCTCTCTATATCAGTGCCTTAGACCAGTATTATCTAACCTTTTAATCATCGCGGACCCTGTCAATGTTTGAAAATTTTACCACGGCCCACTAAGGGTAAGACATTGATAGTTCATATTTTAGATTGTTTAGATTTAATAATTTTAATCTTATTTTATTTAAATATGCCTTCAGAATAAAATACAATTGCATAAAAAATTAATATAAAGTGATTTAACATGGGATATAAAGTGATTTTCCTTAAAAGTTGCACAAACTCGAGAGAAATACGCTACAGTAAATACAATGGAAATAATTTATTGTTCCTTGCGCGGCCCGGTACCATTTGATTCACGGACTGGAACCGGTCCGTGGCCCGGGGGTTGGGGACCACTGCCTTAGACCATAGAAAGACTTTTTGGATTAGCAATTTTCACTCAAGAATTTTTAGAAATATTATTCTAAATTACATGCAAAGGAGTAATGCTCTACTTTCTGATCCAACAGAAAAATGTAATAACTATAAAGAAATTAAAAAATACTTTTTAGAACATGATTATGTCGTTACTTTTCTTTATGTATATAAAATAAAAATATTGTAAATAATAGATTATCGTGATTTTTATATTTTTGACTTTAAATATCTACATTTGCTCTCACTTAATTTCTATCTTAATTCTTAGTTTCAAAAGTTTTATATAGATAGAGACTTATGGTTTACACTATTAACTGTATTTCAAGGCAGAACAATATATATGCTTTACTACTGCCGTTTTTTTACACCATGAATACGAATTTTTAGGCAAGTTCTTGAATTTATATTTGCTTCTCTTAAGTGCAGCTGCTTGCTTCTCTTTTTCCATTTATACGACTCATTCATATTAGTTTAATTGTTAACTAGCTGCATGGCCCGGCGTTGCACGGGCAACACGGGCGTTGCAAGGCTTTTTGCCTTGGAAATTTCCTCTCTCCCGTTAGTGTCAGCACTTCCTGGTGCGTGCGTGTGTGTGAATGATTTCTTTATTAAAATCATTAAAATTCTCCTTTTTGAAGTTTCTTCCATATCTTTGCCCCGTCAGACGGGTCTGTATCCTCTGCTTTAAACCCGGTGTTGCATGAGATTTTTCCATGGGTATAACCTTATCCCTATGTAAATTTCCCCCTTTTCTCTTTCTTTCTTAAACGCCAGCACTTCTGGGTGCGCGATGCGAATGATTTCTATATTTATGTCATTTAAATTCCCTTTTCTGAACTTTCTTCGACTTCTTTTCTTTTTTCGTCAGACAGATTTTTTTCGCTCTGTCAAGCCTGGCGTTGCACGGGCTTTTTTTCACTCCCCTCGGAGATAAAATTTTTCTTTCTAATTTCTATTTTCAATTAATAATTTACAAAACTAATCCAGTTTTATTTACAAGAAAACAGACAATGTACGAACTTATCGTTAAATTATTAATTTATTAATAAATAATAAAAAGCAATGCAGCTTTAATTTTTTAAAAAATTAATTTGTATCCATTTTCGCTAAATATTGAATCAAAAAGTTCTTACAGTTAGTTATTGAAACGATGCTTATTTTTGGATTTGTGTTTTTAAATTCGTAGGTAAACAAACGTATCTATTTATGTGAGGCTATCTTTCACGAATCGCTGAATGCAAAAACAAGGCCAAAGGTACCAAAGGATGAGAAATGATCGGAGGCATCCATTTTGACCATTTAAATCCCGAAATTACAATTAAAAACGCTAAAAAGCACAATTCGTCTACATTGTTGTAACAATGCAGACCCGGTTCGGCCAGTTTGGCTGAAAATTGATTTTTGGCGCCAACTTGCGTCATTTTTTATAACAATGACGTTGTTACAACAATGGAAACCAATCCAGGTTGGTGACAAAAACCAGTGTTTTAAGTTTTTTAGTTAATATCTTTTTAACTACTCGTAGTATTGGAATATAAATAGTCAAAACGGCTTCCTCTGCCCATGCCGGATCTCTTGGTACCTTTTGCGAGTTTCTGCATTGTGCGGTTTGTGATATACATATAACTTACAGTGTTTCCCACGTACAAATTCTGTTCCTGAGAGTTTTTCAATCAAGGTGTATATTCAATTTTCTTGCCTTGTTATGTATAAATTTTCTGCTGAAGGGGAAGGTTAGGATTCTTTAAAGCAAGCTTAACCCTACTTCACAGCGCTAAGTCAGCGTTAAAAACTTTATAGCTTTCCATCCATTTTGATCAATTTACTTTTCTTCACATATTGGTTTTTTGTTCTTGGTTCTCGATTTCAGCATTTAAGCTTCCTCTGATTTCTGAGATATTTAATTTATCCCTCATTTCACTTTAATTTATCTACTTTCCTCCTTTGACTCTTTTCATTCGATTCATTTGAAGCACGAATAAAATAGAACGATGTTCTAGAAATGAAAATATAGTTGCTGATGAGTTTTTGAAAAGTAAACAATCTTTTTTTATCGTGAATGACCTACTTATTGATTTTTTGCAACATTCACAAGTGAATTGCATAATGAAGTATTGCTATTTATGTGAATAAGATTACATTTAGAGTCTATTAAAAAGTAAATGGGAACTTATTTAGCGCGGAAATGTACTAAAAATATTTATTGTTATATAATACTTGTCACATAGCTGGTGAATTATTATTGAAAAATCTTAGAGTTGAGATTTATTATAAATTCCAACTACATTTTTCATTTTATATATCATAATCTTTTTTTTTAATTTTGTTTTATACTTTAACTTAAGTTAAACAGTTTTTTGCATAAATGTTTTGAAATGCTTCTTTTATGCCATATTCTATAGATTTTATGTCAATTTAAAGTAAACTGTGTTATTGTTCCACAAATTTTTTTACAATTTTTTCCTACTTATTTTATATAAAGCCTTTGACGATTACGTAGAGTAAAATAAAGTAAGAACTAATTTTATTTATTGGAAATAGATTCTTGTTTCAAACGTCGTTAAAAGCTCTAATTATTGGAAAAATTCAAAATATTTTTCAAAAAAAAAAAGAAATTTTTTTTTCAGAGAGCATGGATATTACCATTTTGTAAAAAGGAATGTATTTTTCAATAAGAATTATTCAATACAATTGCTTAAAATATACTTTAAGTTTTTTTTTAAATTTAAAAGAAGCCTAAAATTTTTTATTTTAGAGAATAATTAATTGTTTTAAACATGGTTTTACAATTTTTTTTCAATGCACTTAATACTAAGGTCAGAAATTCAAATATATGATTATAATAAACATTTCAGTTATCATAATTTTTATTAGAAACTTCGTAATATATTTAAAACACTATCCTTCTCAAAAATGTTATTTAAATGCTTCACCTGATTATATACATCCTTGTTCTCAAAAAAAGTCGAGGAAAACAAATTACCATAAATTATATATTAAGCTGCACTAAAAATCAGAAGGTATAGTAATGTCTCTTAATTACAGTTCATACTATGCAAGAAATAAAAACTTTTTGCGTTGGACCTTAACAATTATTTAAATACATTTGTAAATCGAAGACGAAACCTTGAATCACCTTTTATTGATGTTGAAATAAATGAAACAGTGGATGTGTAATTTATTACATCGATATCTTTTCGATAAATATATACGTAGCTTGAAAATTTAAATATTTAAAAAGTAACTTTCCTTTTTGAAACACACATAGAATTATTATTATAATTATTTTAATTAGTTAAATTATGTATGCATAAATTCGAAGCATTCAATCTAGTACTAGATAGCAAAACTGTAAAGTAATTACACGATTCATTAGAGCTAATTATGCTAAATTTTAAAAAAAATATGGTCATCTAAACTTTTTTTTACTCCATTCTAATAGCAATAATCATCATTATTAATTTTGCTGACTTATGATTCTGATTAAAAATTGTTATATTACGAAAGACATTAATTTGCTGTTTTGCATACTTAACTAATCACTTAGTAAATCAATATATTTCTTTGATAATGCTCTCAACGTCTCGATTAAATTACTTGTAATTTCAACACAGTGGATGTGTTCAACTTTCCAGAAGTTCTTAACAGCATTACAAGAGTATAACGTTTCTCTGATCACACAAAACGATTAAGACTTAACACAATACTTCAACATTTTTGTCATCAGTTGACAACTTTAAATCCACTTCAAAATAATTTGCATTTCTATTAGTATTTTTTTAACTTAACATTTTATCAATGCTCGATATTCATTTTTATAATGAAAAACAAGTGTTCCTCTATTTTAAGTTAAAAAGAATTTAAATTTTAATACAAAAGTAGAACTATCATAAATATTTGCTTGTGATTCTTAATTTCACATAAATTTGCTTTTTATATTTAATCGATATAATATTATTGATTGAATTCTGTTTTTGTCTTAAGTGAAAACAAGTAATATAAAATATTTTTCTTAAAGTCAATTCCAGCTTCATTAGAAAAACATACTGGCGCCATCTGTTGTACTCAGTTTAACTTCGATAGAAGTAACATAATAAATTTAAAATTATAAAAATAAAATTTAATTAATAAATTAATATTTGAAAAAACTGTATTAATATCAAGTGTCACCCACAACAAGTTTTAATGAATGTATTTGAACTTGATTGGATGAATAGAAAGTATTTTATTAACGATTGAAAATTTGAACAAGATATAAAAATATATACAGGGAGAGTGTGAACTAATAGTAGGAATTGAAAAAAGAATATAAGTAATATTATAATTATGTTTATCAATTCGAGAAATCAATGTCACTACGAAATTGACAACTCTTTTTGTTTAAGAAAATCATGGTTTCTCACTAAAACAATAAAATATCTAGGAATTTTATGAATATGTGAGATAATTAATGACAACATTTATTTTTCATCCATAATTCATTAAAATTTGTTTCCCAATCAATACTTGAATTTTAATTATAATTAATAATCAAAATGTTAAATTTAAATTCAATTCCAATACGAGATGAAAATATAAGAAACATGAAACAAGTAACATAAAAAAATTTTTAAGTCAATTCCTACTTAGATCAATAAAAAAATTTTATTTTAGCTACTTTTTATTAATAGTAACAATTAATATAAATATGTAAATATACATATGACAGAATCACAACATTAAGTGGTAATTCATTTTAATTCATTATCATTAAAGTATCGTATAGTCATCCAAAACAATCGTGTATATAAAATTTCAGTTCAACTGAATGCTTCAAAACGTGAGAAAAAAACTTTTTCAAGCTTTGACACAAGTCACCAAAAGCGTCGCTAATTCGCCAAAAATGATGCCAACGTGGCTATATTTGTAATTCTTTAAATAATTAGTTTTAATCAATTACTTTTTATTAATTATAATTAAACTATTGTATTGTCATCCAAAATAATCATGTATATAAAATTTCAGTTCAATTGAGCGCGTTAAAATGTATTTTATTAACGATTGAAAATTCCACCAAGATATATAAATAAATAAATATAGAGAGAGGGTGAGCTAATAGTAGGAATTGAAAGAAGGTATTCAGTAAGAATAAGAGTGGATATTGAGTAAAAAAATTTGATTTGAATTTATATCAACATCACAAGGAATACTAACGAACTTTCAACACTAGGGCTTTTGACAACGGACCTCGTAATTTTGAAGTATGGTCAAGTGATGAGGACAACACACCTAAACTGGCCCTCCCACTTCAAACATTTACACCACATCAACGAAGGACTTTGAGCAACCATAAATTTAATATGTATCAGTCCCTCCACACGGCGGGTCTTCAGTGGTACTAGGTTTTGAATCAATGTTTAGACTACTGGACTACCGTGCACTTGAGTAAAGTGAAGTACTTACATGTTATTGCAACCTATTGGCGACATTTATATGAAACGAAGCACCTGGTTGTCAATTCAGCGCGTACGACACATAGGAAATCGGGGTTGCCAACTTGGCGAGTTATTAATAGAGTTGGCGAGTGTTGCGATAATACATAAGTACCTAAAGTGAAATAAAAAGTGTTATGTAAATCTACCTTTTCGACAAACCAGGTGGTGAAAGAATTATTTAAAAAATAATTTTTTTAAAGAAATTATTATTTTACAAATAAAAAAAAGGAGGAATTTTAGAAATCATCTATTCTTCACTCCATTTGCGTTTCTAAGGCAGTATAATTTTACTAGCAACCTAAAAAGAATTGCGAACAATTTAACTTAATTCTAAATTAATGGTTCAATCACGAATGTATCTTTACGAATGTGCAGCAATACTTTTTTGATTTTCTTCTTTTTTTTAATGGGAGAAACTGTTTCAAGTACATTTTGCAACTGAAAGGAAAAGCAAATTTTAAAAAAAAGCTGAAAAATGCACTTATAGACGTGCACAGTAAGGTAATTATAGTTCTATATTCTACGACGCAATCGCATGAAAGAAAAATGAGTTTTAATTTATCATTCAAAGCGAGTGTGTAATTGAGAATGTGCAAATCATATAATGGCCTTAGAAATAATGATCTTTGTATTAATCATTTGGTTTTTTTAAAAAAAATTTCTTGAGCAAAGTTTTGCGTTGTAATTTTTAATTAATATATTGAGCAATGAAATACTTGTAGGAAAGATGCACAATTTTGCGATACACTATCAATATTGCGATATGGCAATATTGCGATATTGCAATATTGCGATATACAATATTGCGATCATGGGACTATTGCACCTCCAAGTGCATTTCAGAGATGGAAAAATTTTATAAGTTGATATAAAAATTCCTTGAGTGACATGGGTCAGTTCTGTATTTATTCAAATTATCATTATTATAAGGAGAAAAATTTGTTTATTTTTAATATACAAGTATAGTATTGAAAAATTTGAGTAAACACCAGATCCAAGTTCGTATTACCAATGATGAGCTTGAAGAGACTCCATATCAGAAAAGTCATAATTAAATACTAAAAAGTTAAAACAGTACTATATATAAAAAACACTAATAATTTGTTTTGTTCTAAAAATTAAAAAACAATACTAAATTTCATCATCAAGGCAACTCTCCAACTGATTAATATGTGATTGAAAATCAAAGGGCAGTAGGTAAGAGTTCCGTCTGGCTTTTATTTCCATTTTTGAGTTACGGTTGGCGTATTGGTTCGAGTAATTTATACTACAGTATTGTTACGTAGATCCAGATTCGTGGATTTTATGCTAAACAATCAAAAGAAAATAAAAAGTTCTTTAATAGCGATGTGAATTTATTATCGAAAATCCAATCCTTTAAATACAGGATTCATCAGCAATATTCACAGAGTAAATCTCCGAAGGTCTTCACACCTTTAAAAGCACTCAAACACAATTGTCAGTGTTTAAAAATACACGTATGTAAGAGATTATCCACAAGCACAGTCGAGCTAATCGCTAGTCAAAACAATCCTCACTCTTCGCTGATTAAAATCAGACTAACTGGTTGCGGCTGGCACTCCTATTTATAGGCGTGGCAGAAACTTCCAGAAATATAACCGTTAGTGTCATCGAGCGTGACGTTAATGGACAGATTCTCTACTTTCTAGAAGAATCCAGAGGGTTCCGAACTCGCCAACATGGTCCCCAATGACGCCAAAATGGTCGCCAAAGTCACCAAATTGGTCACCAAAATTGATGCCAACTTGGCTCTACCACCAAGATTTCGCCAAGTTCTCATTGAATCGTCATTATAAAGAAAGGAGTGGCATTTCTTGTGAATATAGTACAATTTTAACATGAAATAAGTATAACATAGAATAATATAAATGCATTAAACACCCAAATACAAATTATTTACACTATTTACATAAAATTTGCAACCGTATAATAAATCGGATTTTAGTTGATAGTAAAAGTTAATAACTTTTATGTGTATATTGTATTATCTGTATCATTGTTATCTATTTGATACAATTATATATAACTTTATATTTTGCTTTCAACAAACGAAAATTTTTTAAAAATATGTTACAAAACTATAATCCACAAGATTATAGATGAATTTAAAGTGCAAAATATCTTTAAAAATTGCCTTAATAATCAAATATTTTCGAAGAAATTTTCCGAATAAGTGAAAAAAATACAATTATGACAATCCCCCATGTCGTGTATTCATTGTGTTGAAATAAAGAAGCCTTTTCATTACTGGAACAAATACTATTTAATGTTCTTACGTTCCACAACACAAGGGGTCACTTAAATAAAACAACACACATCCATTATAGTTACAGAAAATAGATTAAGGACTAAAAGGAGGGAAACAGGCTTTCCTTGACTCCACGTGTACACATCTTTTCCCCGGTAGCGATCCAGGGCAGCAGAGCGGGGGGGAACGAGTTCCCGCGTCTCAAAAGAACAGGTGGTGCCCCCTGGCTGCCACTAATCATCAAGGAAGGCAGGGTTTAAATGTAGTTGTTACACAATTATAAAATAATGAATGGACAGAAATTTGTTTTTCTGATAACAAACACATTTGTATTTTCGATGTTTAGTATGCAATAATAAAAGACTCATTGTTGTACAATTGTGCTTTCTTTATCATTGTACACGATTCTTATCTCACATATGCATGTTTTAGTTTAATAAATTTTTTTAAAAAAAACTTAAACGATGATTATTTCGATACAATGATGATAATTTAACCTTAATGCGCCCTTAAGCCAAAACCCTTGAAAAGTTTACTGTGAACAGTATATCTTCCATTTTAAACTATTTTCCCAGTTAAAATTTCAAAATCATTTCGTTTAAAATAACATTAAGTATATTTATTTTGGATTACCATAAAATCCGGGGTATAATGAGCATCTATTCTTTCAAGCTGAAGTGTTACAATTTTTAGGCATATTTGCCGTATAATGCGCCACTCCTCTTTTCGAAGAAACTTGAAATGTACGTGCGCAATGATCTTATGTTTTTTGAAGTCATTTATTCGACGTATTATTCCAAACTTAGGGGGAAAATGTACAATTCTAGAACTATAACCCTTTTAAGTTCACAAGGATTGTCATTAAATTTAAATAAACAATATTTGGATATACTTGGAGAAATCTAATTTTTTTTCTGTGCCTATCTTTTTTTTATTTTTTAAGCTCTCACTTTTATACCCGGCGTATAACGCGCACCTGTAAATTTCGATACTATTTTTTTGTGTTTGAAGTGCGCGTTATACGCCGGATTTTACGGTAGCGAAATTAAGTTTAAGAGTATTCTCTCTTACTCTTGAAACTGCTTACGTAAAAAGTTTTGCACATGAATTAATAATTTTACGTAAGTTATTTTACCATCATTACGCGAATAAATATATTATTTTATTTCTAATTTATAGTCGTAAATGATAAGATTCATCATCATAAACTATTACTACTAAAACATTGGACCAAAGGCTCGTATAAAACACTTTAACATTTCAATACAATTACTTCACGTTACTTTTTTTGCTACATCCTAAATAAATATAAAAATAAATTCGGAGGCCTTTTTAAAAAAAGATTTATGAGTTCTTGAACTCTACATGACTTCTGTTTTTTTAATAAATAGATATTAATCACATAAATGAAAAAAGTACAAGGAAAAAGATGTCATAAGCAATTCCTCAACCTAAAAGTCAAGGTCTTCATCGTTCCCACAGGTAATTTAACTTAGATGAATTGTATATATGAATTATACGAAAAGGATGTGCTATAAAAAAAAAGATGATACTTAATAAAATCGTCTTATTAACGGATAAACACGTGTTCATTCTGTTATTAATAGAGATATTCAATTGTTTTTATTTCCTCTACCTGCGAGAACTTTTGAACTTCTTTTTTCCTTTACAACTAACTATATTTCTGTTGTCTTGTTTGTAAAATTATGTATGTGTATAAATTCAGTGCTTCTCAAACTTTCAATATTTGCGACTCAATATATTCAATCATAATTTTCATCGCAACCCCTTTCTTACAATAACAATGTATTCAATTCAATAACACTATACTTTGAAGAAAGCTATACAATGCGACTTTAACCTCTTAAGTGCCATCGGCGTATATAAATGTCTTGCTCACCCAAAGCGTTGATTGCCCCGAACGTATATGTACGTCTTTCCGAAGTTCGATCTTTTCTGTGTGCACTGCTGTCCATAAAGTTTTTCCAAAGGCTTTGGAATGCAATAAAAGGACCTTGACATTGTCTGTTAAGGATTTACTTAGTTCAGAGAATTGTACTTGTTTATTCCTTTCCTTCCCTCCCCCAATGTATCAAACACGTGCGCCTTCATGGAAAACGATGACATTGCAAAGTGAATCGCGTCAATTTTAATCGGCAGTTAAGGGATTTAATATAAAAACGTTCCTAACACAACACACCGGTGTGATCATGGTCCTATGAGGAGGGAAAGCTCGATCACACATATATGATACCGTGGAGGGAGAAACGCGTGATCACATATATGTGATCATGGTCCTGAACGGGTTAAATGGTTTTTTCAGTCATGTTGTGTTGGGATCTCTCCCCCCTTTCATGGAATCTTAATAACGAGCAAATGAGATTTTTTATTTTTTCGGTTTTTTGTAATCATATTTAACATGCAATTATGAGGCGGTCACAAACCACGTTTTTTTATTTTCACTATCAAATGAGAATTTTTCATTTAAGCGGTTTTTTGTAATCGAATATTTAACTATTATTCACGATAACTCGAGATACAGTAAAATTTTTAAACATTTTATATTAATAATTTTATAACAAGTTTATCTGATATATTTTTCTAAACCCATATGCAATTATGTTAATAGAGTAGTTTGTATATCAGGCTTAAAACAATCTAAAGTCAATTTAAGAAGAAAAATGGAAAAAGCATGACATAACAGAAAGCGATTGAGTTAAAATCCACGAGACCTTGCATCAGTAAATTCTATTAGACCATCTTGCTGAGAAATATGAGTGAAAGAAATAATTATTGCATGTTTGTAAAATGTTCTAAAAAACAAATATTGTGCTCTATCTCTTCAGAAGATTTACTCAATCGAAAAGGAAGTTTTTACGACATTTTCAGAAAACAATTAATCCAAAATGACTCATTCAAATACTGTATCAAATTTAGGAAATATATTAATGGTGTTCTTATAAATGATTCAGTTCAGTTCACAGCAAATGTTTATATTTTAAAATTAAAATCTTCAGCTGCAATAACATTTTTGGACAAGATTTAAAGAATAAATTAAAATGAAATATTTTGAGAGGTTAACACACAAGTCCATTCTGTCATCAAATTTCACCATAAAATTATAAATGTTTTAAAAAAAAGTACTAATTTTTAATATAATTAATCTTAAGATCTTTAAAAGCGTTAATATGTTGTCGGATTATAAGATGTATTTCTCTAACAGTTAATTCATAAAATCCTATTTCTTTATAATTAATGCAATTAAGTTATACTTTTGCTGCAGTTTTTTATCTGCTGACCTATAATTAAGTAATTCTTGAAACATATTATCCACAAGTAAAATATATATTAAGTTGATTTTGTAACATTCCATAATTATGCCTAATATGAGTAAATTAGTACTACAGAACAGAAAAGAATATAGATACTAAGTATTATTTTCAACGATGAATAACATTTAAATTCTCAAATTACGAAAGAAATGTAATTAACTACGGTGATAATTAAGAGCTAACAACGCAAAAAAAATCTAAAATGAAGGCTCAAAAGTTTGATTTTTTTCTCTCTCGTTAAGATTGGTGTTCGAATAACATTTAAACTCAAGAACACTAATCATATTGCGAATAAAAAAAGCGATAACTGTTGAAATTTCGGTTTGGTATATTTAGCTTTGTCTTGGTTTAGCATTTTAGTAATTTAAGTACTTATGTATTATACCGTCAATGAATTTTACCAAACGAAAAGACATCACCAGTGGCGCACACAAGGGGGTCCTGGGGGTCCGGACCCCCCCAAAGCCCTTGATTTTTTTCCGATGGATTATAATTCTAAGTATATAGTACGTAAAATTTAATTAATTAGTTGTTATTAATGATTAATTTTATTAATTAATGCTACTTATTTATTCAAAGATTAGTTTTTTACTGTGTTTTGTTCCCGAAAATCGACAAAATCAAAAGGAGCATGATACAAGAATGATGAACTTTCGACCCCGGACACCCCCTTGAAAAATTCCTGCGTGCGCTACTGGACATCGCCAATTAAAAATGTCGCCAAATGTAATCATCGTTATTATTATGCCATTAGAATGTGCGCAGGAATGGTTTTCCTGTATTGACTGAATATTGTAGCATTTGGCGACATCTTTTGTGTTGACGAAATTATTCGCGGTATAACATGTATATGTCACAGGGAAATGACAAAATTAGGGATTTCATGAAATCCCTAAAAGGAGAAGATCAATTAAAGGAGAAGATCCTTTCAGGAGAAAGGATCTTCTAAAAGGAGAAGGATAATTAAAGGAGAAGATCAATTCACGCAAGATATTAAAATAAGAACTCTAAGGTGATTTCCTTAAGAAAAATAAGTGATTTGATCCAATCCCTAACCTGTTTCACTGAAATGATGAAGTAGTATTGTCAAGAGTTTAAAAGTGTTTATTTAGCAAATAAGGTGTATTATTAAAAGTAGAGTAATTAAAACAACAATAATCATTGAATTATAAATTTTTATCTGAAATTAATTAGCAAAATAATTAGATAATAAAGCTGGTATTTTTTTTTTAAAAAAAAACAGATATTTGTAGTAGAATTTAAAACATTTTTTAAAAAAATTATTCGTTAATGTAATAAATACTTCAGAAATAATCCGCTTTATTTCTATCACCTTTTTTAAAATTATTATTTCCCTTTCTAAAATAGTTTATTTTTATTATCAAAACGCTTTTTTTATCTATAAAGAGGGCGTGGTAGAATTCCCTAATTTGTTTGTTTACATTTTCATTTAAAGTTTTATCCAGTTTCTAATTTTCAGGCATACAAAAAGTGATATATCAATCGAAAGATAATAATACAAAGAATATAGCTACTAAATAAAATTGAAAAATTATGTTTTTCTTAAGTCATTTTGTTTTGGTGCATCACGTTAGAAGCCCGCCGCTGCCTGGCACGGACAAGGAGAGAGGGGGAGGTAAAGGGAGTGGTAACAAGCGAAAACAGAGCTCTACAAATGCTGACTTGTTCTCATTTCATCATTTCACTAAAACAGTTCGGGGACTTGATCAAATCACTTACTTACATCAGGGAAATGACCTCAAAAAGACGTTATTTCAACATCTTGTGAGAATTGATCCTCTCCCTTAGGGATTGGATGAAAGCCCTAATTTCATCATTTTCCTGCGACATATATAAGAATAGTAAAAAGTTTTTAATGATATTAAAACCACACAATTTGAAGGATACTAACTGCAATTTTTAATGAATTTTTCGGAAAATAATAATAAAAAAATAAATAAATAAAAACGAATAACTGAATTTATAATGGAGGAGCTGAGATATATTAAAAAATAATAACCATGATATATAAAAACTATTTGTAAAATAAAGAAGAGTAGATTATTATTCAGATTTATATTAATGCTTAATTCTTCGGAGGGTGAAAAGACCAAATAAGACCAGTCACATTTCATGCTACACCAACGTTTCCTTTGCTTCTTTGTTTTTTAATTCTATAGAAATACAACATTTTATAAAATTACTTCAAAACGAAAACATTTAAGAAGTAATATGAGAAAATATTCATGTGTTCTCATAAGAATTACAAGTGAGGAATGACACAGGGGATTAAATAATAAATATAAAGGGTGTTTTTTTTAGAGGTATAGAACTTTAAATTGCAATAAAACAACGATGTATTATTCGATTGACATGAATTTTTTTTATTCGAAAGATAATCTTGTGGCATTACATTTTAAATATGATTTCTGGCATAGGACTGCCACGGCTGGCTCGGATGTAGTCCAATCTGGACGTCCCATTTTCGATGACTTTTTCCAACATTTGTGGCCGTATATCGGCAATAACACGGCGAATGTTGTCTTCCAAATGGTCAAGCGTTTGTGGCTTATCTGCATAGACCAATGACTTTACATAGCCCCACAAAAAATAGTCTAGCGGTGTTAAATCACAAGATCTTGGAGGCCAATTCACAGGTCCAAAACATGAAATTAGGCGGTCACCAAACGTGTCTTTCAATAAATCGATTGTGGCACGAGCTGTGTGACATGTTGCGCCGTCTTGTTGGAACCACAGCTCCTGGACATCATGATTGTTCAATTCAGGAATGAAAAAGTTAGTAATCATGGCTCTATAGCGATCACCATTGACTGTAACGTTGTGGCCTTCATCGTTTTTGAAGAAGTACGGACCAATGATTCCACCAGCCCATAAAGCGCACCAAACACTCAATTTTTCTGGATGAAACGGTGTTTCGACATACACTTGTGGATTTGCTTCACTCCAAATGCGGCAGTTTTGTTTGTTGACGTAGCCATTCAACCAGAAGTGCGCTTCATCACTAAACAAAATTCGCTTATGAAAATGTGACCATTATTTTCGAAATAAAATTGCACAATTTGAAAGCGTTGTTCAGGCGTGAGTCTATTCATGATGAATTGCCAAACCAAACTATAAATAAATCTCTTGACAGCTGTTAAATCGGTCGCCATCTTGGAAAGTAATGCCAACTTAAAACTTCTATACCTGAAAAAAAAACACTCTGTATTTCAGTGCGTCAGGGTTGCATATTTTCAATGTACGCTCAACAAAGAGCAGGATTTAGTATTTAGAAATTTTAATTTCGAAAGAGTTGTGTGTGCACATTATGAAAAAATGGTGTACTAGGTAAGATCTAAAAATATCCCAAATGTTTCTTTTAAAGTAAATAAAAAGTAGATATCGTTCTGCTAACTTTTATCAGATATTTTTACGGTTTATATAAACATCTTGCAACACTAAGATATTTATTTTATTTTATCGTCTGAAACAAAAAATTATTTTTAATGGGCAAAGAATTTTCAGTGTTTTTTCCCTTTCAGAATGTCGAGTGTACATGAGCAAAGCACATCTATTGAATTTTGTTTTCATAATTAAATATATACTATAAACACATTTGAATTTTTCAAAACAACTTTTAAAGACACCTGTTTGCAAAAACAAAAAAGTATCTGATTGGCGCTCAAAAATCAATGTAATCGTGAGCGTTGTCTTTGATTGTCGTGGTATATTATTGATCATTATGTAGTTCCATCAATTGGTTCGACATTCAATATTACTTTTGATTGCTTCGCGTCATTTGCGTGAAAGAAATTCACGCAAATGGCTTGAATTGTTGTGCGAAAATTCATAGGTTTTACATCACGAAAATGCGTTTCATCTCAACGCCATTATTATATGTGACTTTTGGCAAAACATTCCAAAAATATGGAGACTTTCTCTTGTTTACATGGCTGAAATTACATCTTGGTGTACGTATAGTTTTTAAAAACTTTAAAGGAAATTTGTCTCGGCTAACTTCAAATAAATAAAAAAATGGAACCAATTTAATGCCGTTACGCTACTTGTTTCGGTGTGATTTTGAAATCGCAGTTCGAAAACTGAATCCCAATTAACTGCGATATTGACGTTTCTAGAATTTTTTTCCAAGTACATAACATTTTATAAAATTAAACGAAATAATTCTTAGAATTTCTAATACAGTTATTGAAATAAGCTTCCCTCTCTAAGGAAAATAACACTTAAAAGTGACAGACAGATAATAATGAAAAACAAGATACAAATAAATATTCATTCTCTATAAGCCTTCATCCACAAGTTAAAAGGTTTTTAATGCATTGGTAAAAAATAACATGTCACACACACACACACACAATAAGTTTGAAAACAGTAACTTAATTTTAAATTCCAACGTGATGTATAAAACTTTATTATTTTTTTAAAAAAATAGTATTTTTCTGTAATTTGCATTACCATTTTTGTTTACTTCTAATGGGGGTACGGATTGATGCTTTACCATTGCAGATCTGGTACATTTCCCGGGAGCTAGAATCCCATTTTAGGGTGGAATCATTTGCGGAGAGCCACCAAGACAAACAGGCATTCAATGGATCTTTTACATGCTGCATAATCATATGACATGGACGTTGTCGATTTTTTGCATCATGAAAATCCACCGACTTGGTCCCGGGTCAAACTTGCAAATTAGGGTGAACTAGGCCACAGCTCCAAACCAAATATACCAACCAGCCGGCTGTATTTTCTTTTTAATGAAATCGGGCTAAAGCAACTATTTTTAAAATGTGGGGCGCGTTCCCTAGGGGGCGTGATAACTCTACGAGGGGGCACGAGCATATAGAAAAGTCGAAAATAAAAGATTAATGAAACAATTATTAATTTACTGAAAATAAATAAATAAAATACATTCTAACATAGTAAAAGATAAAATACACATTGCACTGATATAATACACTTATAAATGTATCAGTACAGCAGATATGTTTTATAATTACTTTAACAATACTAAATTAATAACAAGTTTAATAATTCTCCGTAACCGCGTATGGGCTTGTCATATATGAAGTTATATACATAATTTAACACATATCTTGATAATTAGTACGATTTATATCTAATCCCTTAATTGTCGATTAAAAGGTACTTGATTGGCTCTCCAATGACACCGTTTTCCAAGTAGGCGCGCGCATGGGATGTATTGGGGAGGGGTGAAGAAACGGAATAAAATTAAGCAAATCCTCTGAAATAAGTAAATCCTTCGTCATTTTGTTGCATTTGAAAGCCTTCGAAATGGTTTTATGGATAGCATTGCACAGAAAAGATCGCACTTCGTAAAGACGTATATATACGTCAGGGGCAATTAGCGTTTTCGCTGATCGAAACGTTTATGTACGCCGTGGGCAAGAGGTAAAAGTATTATTATAACCTTATCGTTGAAGTATAGTACTATTAAATTCAATACCTTGTTATTGCATGGAAGGAGGGGGGGCGCGATGAAAATTATGATTGAATATTAGGTCACAAATATTAAAAGTTTGAGAAGCACTTTGTTAAATTAAACCATTTCAGAATTATAACTTGTTTGGATACAGATTATTCAAAGCTCGCAAAAGCAAATTACAGATATAAAACCATGAGTATTGAAGCCACCACATCAGATTTCCTTTATATTTGGTACTAAAGAGTGTTTTTTTTTCAGGTATAGAAGTTTAAGTTGGCATTACTTTCCAAGATGGTGACCGATTTAACAGCTGTCAAATGATTTATTCTCAGTTTAGTTTGGCAATTCATCAAACGATCATCAAGCAAGGCGTAGATTCGTCGAATGGGCCCAAAACGAGATGGCCGTTGTTCTCGATTTTCATAAGCGAATTTTGTTTAGCGATGAAGCGCACTTCTGGTTGAATGGCTACGTCAACAAACAAAACTACCGCATTTGGAATGAAGCTAATCCACAAGTGTATGTCGAAACACCGTTACATCCAGAAAAACTGACTGTTTGGTGCGCTTTATGGGCTGGTGGAATCCTTCTTCAAAAACGATAAGGCCACAACGTTACAGTCAATGGTGATCGGTATAGAGCCATGATTACTAACTTTTTCATTCCTGAATTGAACAATCATGATGTCCAGGAGCTGTGGTTCCAACAAGACGGCGCAACATGTCACACAGCTCGTGCCACAATCGATTTATTGAAAGACACGTTTGGTGACCGCCTAATTTCACGTTTAGGACCTGTGAATTGGCCTCCAAGATCTTGTGATTTAACACCGCTAGACTATTTTTTGTGGGGCTATGTAAAGTCATTGGTCTAAGCAGATAAGCCACAAACGCTTGACCATTTGGAAGACAACATTCGCCGTGTTATTGCCGATATACGGCCACAAATGTTGGAAAAAGTCATCGAAAATTGGACGTCCAGATTGGACTACATCCGAGTCAGCCGTGGTAGTCCTATGCCAGAAATCATATTTAAAATGTAAAGCCACAAGAGTATCTTTCGAATAAAAAAAATTCATGTCAATCGAATAATACATCGTTGTTTTATTGCAATTTAAAGTTCTATACCTCTAAAAAACACCCTTTATTTGGTACTAAAACATTCAAAGTTTATATTAAGTAAAGCAAAGCGTGAGTAGAAACTTAATAAGGCTGAAAATTATTTCGCTCAAGTACTTAAAAGACGCATCGTTCAAGAAAAACGTGATAGGAGTATTAACTTCAAATTTGTGTGTGTATATTTAATGCTTACTATTTACCTCAAAGAACTATGCGAAAGAAATATGAACTGGGGGATGATTCTTTATCTTTTTACAAGATTAATGTGATTCTTCATTGTTTATTTTAACATTTTTTTCAAGGCAATTTGAAATTTCATCAAAATCCTTGTAATTCTCGTTTTAAAATCGTGTTCACACTTTTAAAACGTTTGTTTAGCCTTGTGCAAGGCAAATGAAGTATCATTTCCGGATTCCCTAGAGCATGATTACTAACCTTCATAGAAAAAACAAAACAAAAAATAATAAAATTCAAACAATTTTTATTTTACTACTGCTCATTCTCAAAATGTAAATCATGAAAACAGAATGTTGATAAAACTTTAACATTGGCACAGAAACCTTATTATGAAGTGAATAAATTTTTGAATTGGCTGAAAACTATCATAACTCAGTTAAGACGTACAAAAAAAAGCTGGTTTGACATATTCTCAAGATAAATTATGCATATAAAAGGGCAAAATAGTCACTATTTCTGAAGCCCTCGTAATTTCAATTAAATAAAATTTCAATTCTTACTTTTTTTGTCAAATTTTATTAAAAACCTATAACAGAACTAATTTTTTAATTATCTTGATTTAAACTTGTTTTTGAATATCTTAATAAAATAAGTCATTGGAGCTTATCAATCAGCTAGTTTACATCTGCGTTTTACAGCTAAAAAAAGAAGGATGAGTATAAAGAAACAAATTTATAAAACAATTGTGATTGTATAGATCTTTTTAATGATTGTTGTTTGTGTGATGCAATTTCGAAAAAAATATCAGCACTAAAATCACATTAAAAACAATAGAAAAAAAGAACCATTCATATATTTTTGAAAAATTAATTTATAATAAAAAATATGAAAAAAATATTTTTACAAAATATACTGATGCTAATGATACGAAATAACACTAAATAAATTTTTGCCCACAGACAACAGAAACAAAAATATTTCCATGTAAAATTAATTTTAGGACTTGGTATATTTTTTTCAAATAAAATTTCATAGGTACTTACATATTATCGCAACCGATTGGCGACATTATATGAAACGAAGCACATGGTTGCTAATTCAGCCCGTGCATCACATAAAAAATCGAGAGTGCCAATTTGGCGAGTTATTAATAGAGTTGGCGATTGTTGCGATAATACGTAAGTACCATTTCGTATTTCGATAAATTTTAAAATTAATATGAATTTCATTTTTGCAGAATTTGAATCGTGCAATTGATCTCTTTAACGCCACTTTTCAATGAAAATTCACTACATCCGTTCGGTGTGTGTGAAATTGTCTTTTAAAAGTAGCATTTCATGAATTTTAAATTACTATTATATTTTAAAATAGAAATCACCACTGTACCACCTATTATGCCAAAATATACCAATTTATGCCTGTATCTAATTTAAATAAGACCAGAAACTATAACGAATAGTGTAAAAGAGAGTTATATTTAGTTTTTTAGCAACACATCACATAATAGTATTATAATTGCTCATAAAATGGAGGAAACTTGTTAACAGACAGTTTTTTTAATGATACAATGAGTAAATAGAATTTTTAGTGCGCTGTAGACATTAAAATGGGATTGTAAAAATAATTATAACTGAAGGATATCCACCAAACATATTTATTAATTACTTATCTTTAAAAAAAGAACATTAATATTTAAATTAAAATACTTTTTATTAATTAATCCCATAGACGTGATTCTCGCATCTCAACAAAGTGGACTTAGGAGTTCTTCTTGGAACATTTTTTGGTGATATTTTTGTGGCGCAGTTTGTGATTTTATTTAATTATTTCTTATTATTTATTTCTGACCTAAGCTCTTTTTAAAGTGATAAATTAATGTCTATGTTTTGTTCATGATTTTTTAATTAAATTATCAATTAGTCTACAATTTACATGTAATTAAAATAATCCTAGTACATAAGTAAAATTAAAGTTTACATAAATAAAATTGAACTGCATAAAATTTAAGATGAATTACTTTGTACAGTTACACAGTTATTTTTGAAACATTACTCAAAAGGTACTGTACAAATATTTCAGCATTTTATACCACTACCAACATTAGATTTTCAATATTTATTTATGAATGACGATTTAGAAAATTATACAGTATAATTTCTGTTTCTTTATCTGCTAGAAAATTAGTTAAATGTGTTCAAATAAATAATTATACTTATTAATGCATCTTTAAATTAAGATATTATATAAAAATGATATCAGGGAACGCTATACAAATTTTTCCACCAAATAGTTGCAAAATTTCGCCCAGTTGGGGTGAGTGAGAGAATGGTGCACTATTCAGCTATACTCGAGAAGCTTTTGGCGACGGATCTCGAAATTTTAAACCATGGTCAAGTGACGGGGACAACACCTGAGCTAGCACCTCTTTCTCCTTTCCACACAACAACATCGGAAGGATGTTTGAGCCTCGACATAGCGTGCATCGGCCCCCTCTGCACAGCAGTCTTCAGCGCCACTAGACTCGAACCCACAGCACAAGTCTTTTACTTTGACCACTAGACTAATTGAAATTCTCTAACGAATTTCTAATTGAAATCGACAGAGGGATTCTGAATTCTTACTTAAGTAGAAACTATGTTCACTTTTTCACACTGTACTTTTAAATGTACTCTTCACGCTTTGAAGGGGCCTTACATACTGGATACAATAAAACTAGTAAATTTTTTGTTAAGAGAACTAATCTTCATGATTGATGTTTCTGATTTAATGTCTGTGACGACGCTATTATATTGGTGCCGAAACCCGGGAAGAACCCTTTAGATATGCAAATTTTCCCCATGTGAAAGTGAGTCATTTTTGTCAATAGAGCTTCCAAGACTGTTCTAAAAATCCCAGTCTTGCATATCTAACGATTCAATGTAATGACATCGTCATTGACTTTAAATCAGAAAGAACAATAGCATATTAAATCTTTCGAGGCTCAAAGTCCTACCTTTGATGATGTGTAAAAGTTTGGAGAGAGGGGATACACAGCTCCTCCTCATCAAATGAGCATGGCTCAAAATTATAAATTCTTTCTCCAATATCCCTGGTGTTGCTACAATGTTCGACGTAAATTAAAATAACATTTTGCATGCAGTTGATTTTCGGCCATAAATCTCTGGCATGCCGTTAATACGCAAGTATTCCTTTTATTTGATGAATATATTATTGATGTAAACTTCCAAATACACACACGCACACAATTTTAAGCATTAAGTTTTCTCAAAGTTTCACATAATACAAACTAAGACTCAAATTTTAAATCAACCATGACCCCTCTGCATTCAAGCGTGACCACTCGTGTGTTCAAACAATAGCGACTTTTTCACATTGAAATATTTCAAGGTCAAACTAAACTTTGTTGCACAGTGTATAAACACAGAGAGGAAAAATGTAACATAAATTATGTAGTTCACTGGCCATTTTCTTCTGCAAAAGGCTAGGGGTATCATTACATTTAATTTAATAAAGGGAGAGCTCCATTTTATCAATGATATTGATTTTAACGAAGTTTTAAACCTATAGAAATGCTGATTATAAACAATGGAACGGACTAAAAGGCGATACAAAAACATATTTTGCAAGCTATCTAGCCATAAGTTACAAGGAGACTTAACTAATAAGAATTACAACTTCATTCAATTTCAAAAAATGTATGTTTTTTTAAAAGAAATTCAGAAAAACAAATTAAAAGCTATCATTACTCTTTTCAGATTGATTTCAAAGAATGAAGTCCATACTTGAAATATTCTTTGAAACAGAAAAATACTTCAATATTAATATAATTTTTGGGGTTCTGACACATATACCTGAAAATGCAACACCGAGAAGGGGTTAGAAAGTGAAGAAACTCGGCAAAGAGAGAGAGTGACACACAATGTTTTTTTTTAAAATGATATTTATCACACACAACAAGCAAAGACAACGTCAGTTCAGAAGGTAGTATGATTACCATGGACAGCGATACATGAAGTAACACGTTTAGGTGCATAACCAATGAGAATACGGATGGCATCCAGAAGGATGACTCTCCATTATCTTGGCAACAATCTGCCTTCTGAACGCGGCAGTGCGGCGTTCAATCACGTTCTAGATGTGTTTGATAGATTACAAGGAAGCATCTGTACCAGGGGCGCAGCTACTGACGTATCAATGATACTCCCCCCCCCAAGCTACAGGGGTCCCAACATGTGTAACTACAGTCTACAAACAGGGCTCCATATCTAAAAAAAGGGCCTTGAAGGAATTTTGATACTGGGCCCCCTCAGAGCTAGGTACGCCATGCAGAGCATGTTGGCTGATGCGTGAAGGGTGCAGTTGGGCGTTATTCTGCTGGTAAATGGCCCTGATAACCCTTTTTTTCTCGAAGAAATTTAAAAATTAACAAGGGAATCAAAAATGAAGAATTTATATAGAAACAAGTAATATATATATATAAAAACTCATTTTTAAGTCAATTCCTACTTAGGACAAAAAAAGTAAAATTTTATTTTAGTTACTTTTCATTAAATAATTAACAATTAATATAAATATGTATATAAATTTCCCAAAATAACAGTACTAAATGACAAACACACTTTTACGTTCACATTGAAAACTTTTAAACTGCATTAAATTTGTAATTACATTATTTTAATAAAAATTGAATGTAATAGGTAAGAATTTATCTTAAAACCAGTGTAAAAGGAATGTGACGTCTAAACAGCATATGATTATTTGGGTTACGTTAAATCTTCATCTCAAATTTAACAAAAGCTGTTTTATCTAATGGTGCTGCCATCTAGAGCAGAGGTCGCCAAAGTTGTGGTCCTCGAGAAAATTTTGCTAGTCCCCAGTAAAATATGAAATATAGTTACTCATCACGTTAAGTTATGTTTCAAGATGCAATAAAACATATTTAAATTCATAATAATGCGTGAAAAGTTATATAAACGCTACGGACATGGTAAAATGTGGATAATATATCCGTCTGCAAGTGAAAATTCATGGTAATAAGTATGCATCTAAAAAGAGTCTCCTCAACTTATTGTCTGACGAAACTCTCAATTTTAAATTTCTTTTATCCTTATCAAAATCTCAGTTTTGGCTTTCCATAAAAGTAATGGCTTCCAGAAAATGAGGTAGAAGTGAATACCTTTTTCTTAGTGAACATGCGATAAAAATTCTGATTCAATTCTCTACAACTTCTTTATGTGAAAAGACCTTTTCATCTGTCACATCAATCAAAACACGGTACTGATCTCGGCTTGAAATAAATGCAGTTCTCCGTCTTGCAGTAACAACATTAGATCCACATATCCATAATCTTATTACAAGTAAACAGGAACATCCATCACACTAGGAATTTATACTGCTGAAAATTTGATATACTTAAACATTTTTAATTGTTTTGTTTCTACAGTTTTTGTTTATTTTATTATGGTTTATTAATTATTCATTATTTGGTTAAAATAAATAGTTTCAATTTATTAACTAGGTACATTTTATGTGTTCTTAGATCACAATTTTTTTACTAATATTTAAGACTTAAAATATCTTATTAGTGGTCCGCGGGATTTAAATTATGACTTAACTGATCCGTGAGATCAAAAGGTTTGGCAACCACTGATCCAGAGGAATAATATCGACTGAAATATACGTCTTAAAATATAATTAATTAATTAAATTTAAATAATGAATTAATGTTTGAAAAGACTGTATTAACATCAAGTGTCATCCACTACAAGTTTTAAAAAATGTATTTGAACTTGAGTGGATGAATAAAAAGTAGTTTATCAACAATTGAACATTTGAACAAGATATATAAATAAATATAAACAGGGAGAGCGTGAACCAATAGTGGGAAGTGTAAAAAAGACTTAAGTCAGAAGAGTTTTCATATTTTATTCTCTAAAATTCGATTCAAGTACGAAAACAGATCAGAAATCCTTTATAAACCAGTCTCACTAAAAACTACTCTCTGGAAGCTTAGAGAAAATAAAACAAAATTGTAAAAGATTTTGTTCTATACTATATTAATTTATTTCTTTATTCATATATATATATATTATATATATATACACTATCCGTTACCCACCCGCCTCACTGGGTTTTTCACGATGTATAAATGTATACTGTTTACATGTACATGAATTATTGAAATCTAGCAATAAGAATTCGATTGTATTAAAAAATATATTTATAGCTATATTTTTTGTTATCTTGATATAAAGAGAGCATAAATTATAATATCTAATTTCTATTTATATCTAAAATAGAAGTAGAAAGATTTTTTTTTTGCGCTCATTTAACCTAATAATCAAGTGGTTTTCCATCAAAGCAACTTTCAGTGGATCTCTACTCCATAAAATAAACATGCGTGCTAAATTTCAAGTCTAAACCTAACAGAGCAAAAACGGAACTTTTATCATCAATATCTCGTTGAGAGCATTCTTAGCGGATTCCAATTCAATAAAAGAAGCATGCAAACCAAATTTTATTATTATAGTCTTAGCAGTTCGAAAACAGGAATTTTATCTATCAATGCGCCCCAATAACTCTCCCCGCTCCCCCCTGGAGTTGATTTCCGTAAAATCCATTCTTATTGGAACTCTATTCAACTAAAGAAACATGCTCAACAAATTTCAAGTAAATGTGTTAAATTCAAAAACAGGAATTTTTCTATAACACGCCTTAATCCCTCACAACTCCACTCCTTTGGGGGTCCGTTTTCGCAAAACTCTTTGGTATAAGAACTCTATTCCATGAACGGAACATACCTTCTAATTTTCAAGCAGGTGGGTCTATTAGTTGAAAAGCGGAAATATTTATCTATTACGCCCCTTAATCCCCTCAATGACCCTTGGGGATCAATTTTCCCCAAACTATTTTGTAGCGGATCTCTACACCATGAAAGGAATCCGCTAACCAGATTTTAAGACTGTACATCTAATAGTTTAAAAAATGGAAATAATTATCTATAACGCCCCTTAAGCCCCCGCAATGCCACTTAGGAAGCGATTTTCACAAAACCCATCTTATAGCAGATCTCTACTTAATGAATGGAATATTCTTACTCAATTTCCATATTTTAAATCTAATAGTTTAAAAAGGAGTTAATTGCCTATAACGCCCCTTAATTCTCCACAACGCCACTTGGGGGTCGATTTTCACAAAACCCATTTTGTAGTGGATCTGTACTATATGAAAGGTATCCACTTATCAAATTTCAAGACTGTACGTCTAATAGATTAAAAATGGAAATAATTATGTATAACGCCCCTTGAAGGTTGATTTTCGTAAAAATCATTATGTAGGGAATCTCGACATTATGAAAGAAATCTGTGTTCCAAGTTTCAAGACTGCTCATCTAATATTTTAATAATGGAAATAATTATCTATAATGCCACTTAAACCCCCGTAACGCCCCTTGGTGTTCGATTTTTGCAAAATCCGTTCTTAGCTGATGTCTACTCCATGAAGGGAACCTACCTACCAACTTTCAAATCTGTAGTTTTAATAGTTCCGGAGATATCGTGATTAGTCAGTCAGTGAGTCAGTGAGTGAATCGCTTTTCTCCTTTATATATATAGATCTATAGTTATTTACAGATTGAAAATTAAGAATATTTTTAAAACGTAATTCATGAAAATTTTCATTAATATAAAAAAACCCTGCAAACCCTGTAGGTCAAAGATTTTGTGCTTTCTGATTCAATGCTTATCTTCTAAAACTAAAGCAACACTACTATACTCCTTTGCAGTCAGCTTTGGTTAAATCTATTTCCCTGATCAAATACAAGAAAAAAAAGAGTGAGTTATCTCCCTGCGTTTGTCTTAACTTAACTTTCTGAAGTCGGTCGTTGAATTTATTTAAGAAATGAACATATTATTATGGGAACAATTTTATTGTTTTAACACAATTATTTTCTGCATAAATTATATAATTCAATGAATGTGTTTTTTTGTAATTTAAGTCAATCGGTAGTTTTGTTATTCAAACCAAGGTCAAGTCCTGAACATAATAAGATAACATAAATATTTTATAATAATCATACATTTACATTTGATACATTTTTCATTGAATATAATTTGTGTGTGGGTGTAATGATTACTGTCAAATGCTTTAAACATTTAATCATGTGCATTGTCAATTTAATACAAATATGTACAATAATGAATACGTAATAGCATTAAATCTTTAAGTAAGTATTTTGAATAAAAATCTGCAATTACGTATTAGGTACCGTAATAAAACAAAATGATTTTAAGCAATATTTTCAAAACATCCCACTCTTTTGAATTAGCCATTCTGTGATAATACAGAAAAAATGCAAATTTATTTCGAAATTTCTCTTTTTATACTTATATGTATTCCCTGCTATAAAGGGGAAAAGATGAATAATCGCTGTTAATGATATTGAAATACAAAAAAAAAAAAATTATATAAAATTTTCAATCAAAAACCATTTATTAAAATTTATTGCAAATAAGCATTGTTTCCTCCATAACATAGCAATTTCAAATTGCATGCATAAAATTATTCTATAAGATATACGTAGCGACAATACATATTCTATTTAAAGAATGACATAAACTTTTACATAAAAGGAAACTTCTTAACGAAAATTCTTTCTTTTGTGTGTGTATGAGGAAAGAGATGTTAAGGAAATAGTTAAGAGAAATACAAAATGTGTGTCCTAAAATTCTTTTAAATATACCTATTTAATTATTTAAACACTTAAAATGACACTGAATCAGGAAAGTGTGTTGATTAACATCGTTTTTAAATACACAACAGAACTTGAAGTAATTTTTTAGATAAAGGATGACGCAACATCTGAATAAAAGGTTATAGAACTTTGAATAATAGAATTCAAAGCAAAATTACTGAATATTTCCAAACATAAGCCTACGGTGTGTTTTTTTTCTTTAAAATTTACCCAAAATTCGAAATCCGTGTATAACCCGAATTGCGAAAAAGAAAAAAACAGTACGAGGAACTTTCGAATATTGAGCCATGAGGACGAATTTGTTTCCAAGCGGAAAAAACAAGTGGAATATTTCCAATCAAATATCTGCAAAGCAATTAAATAATTAAGAAAATTAAAAACTCAACAGGGATTCATGCAGAAAGTAACCGAGTATCACATGAACTAGAAATTTGTGTTCATTCTGAAAAGCTACTTCAAATGGTAAATCCGACAGTTACATTATAAAGAGTGTTCTTTTTCCAGGTATAGAAGTTTAAGTTGGCATTACTTTCCAAGATGGCGACCGATTTAACAGCTGTCAAATGATTTATTCTCAGTTTGGTTTGGCAATTCATCGAAACGATCATCAAGCAAGGCGTAGATTCGTCGAATGGGCCCAAAACGAGAATGCCGTTGTTCCCGATTTTCATAAGCAAATTTTGTTTAGCGGTGAAGAGCACTTCTGGTTGAATGGCTACGTCAACAAACAAAACTGCCGCATTTGGAGTGAAGCTAATCCACAAGTGTATGTCGAAACACCGTTACATCCAGAAAAACTGACTGTTTGGTGCGCTTTATGGGCTGGTGGAATCATTGGTCAGTACTTCTTCAAAAACGATGACGGCCACAACGTTACAGTCAATGGTGATCGGTATAGAGCCATGATTACTAACTTTTTCATTCCTGAATTGAACAATCATGATGTCCAGGAGCTATGGTTCCAACAAGATGGCGCAACATGTCACACAGCTCGTGCCACAATCGATTTATTGAAAGACACGTTGGGTGACCGCCTAATTTCACGCGTTTTGGACCTTTGAATTGGCCTCCAAGATCTTGTGATTTAACACCGCTAGACTTTTTCTGTGGAGCTATGTAAAGTCATTGCTCTATGCGGATAAGCCACAAACGCTTGACCATTTGGAAGACAACATTCACCGTGTTATTGCCGATATACGGCCACAAATGTTGGAAAAAGTCATCGAAAAGTGGACGTCCAGATTGGACTACATCCAAGCCAGCCATGGCAGTCATATGCCAGAAGTCATATTTAAAATGTAATGCCATAAGATTATCTTTCGAATAAAAAATTCATGTCAATCGAATAATACATCGTTGTTTTATTGCAATTTAAAGTTCTACACCTCTAAAAACACTCTTTATATATATATATAAATATATATATATATATATATATACATATATATATATAAAATATATATATATATATATATACATATATATATATATATATACATATATACATATATATATATATATATATATATATATATATCCTTTAAATTACTTAATTAATATATTAATTAACAATTAAATATACATATACATATGTTCTTATATTTATATATTCGCAATATATATATATATATATATATATATATATATATATATCTCTATATACTTTATATGACTTAAATATATATATATATATATATATATATTCAGGCATTTTTTAGAGTCATTTTAAAGATCTTAATCTTAACACGAAACGAAAATCTTTCAACTTGAACAGATTTCTGTTCTAGGAATGAACAAAATACGGAAAACACTAGACACTTAATGAAATGTTTGAGAAAGTTTCTGTAATTTTGGACTGCATTACTGTATCATCTGGAGAATTCATAGGAACAAATGAAGATAATGTTCTTACAGCTCCAATTATGGCAGACAAAGACACTTTGGGAGTTAGCTGAAAGCTCAAAAAATATCTTTGATACAGATTCTGACGGGGAAAATGAAATGAAAAATGCAGCTCCTGTTCCCACGTCATCCGAAATGAGGAAGATCATGAAAATATATGCGCACATTTCAATGGTTAAAGGAATAACAAATAGACGGCATTGAACAATGTGTTGACAATTTGATGCTGAAAAGACAAAGCATAGAAAAGTATCAGATTGTTTTCGAAAAACTCAATAAATGTTTTGCTTTTCAAACTACTTGAAAAAAATTTGTATTAAGTTTCATTAAATTTTTTTGTGATTGTATTGTTTTTTTATTATTTTTCATTAAATACATGCATTTATACATATCGATGTAAATAAGATATACTCTAATAAACTTATTTTTGTTGAATACGCGTTTTTTTTATTTTGCAATACTCTTTAGCACAAAATTCTTTTAACACGAAAAAATATTTCAGTCGCTTCAGTTTCGTGTTAAACGATTTTTACTGTGTCTGACAGGTATTGGGAAGCCAGGGAAATAAGGGGGACTGCAGAACATCGGCCTAATTGATATATTTCCTGTTTACAGTTGGATTTTCGTTCCCTCCAAAGTTTCTACATAAGTCATTATTGTTTCGTTTACTGTTCTGTTTTTTTTTTCGGTTGCTTTGGTGGCATATAATAGTGTATAGATGTATATCTAAGGGCTATTTCTTTTTTTTAAGCATTAAAGTATAAATGTAACATTTTTTTCTTCTTTCAGGATAAAAGTTTCATTAAAAAAAAGTGAAAAACATTAAAATATCTAGTGTATAATTTATAATTTATATTTAAGAAATCCACTTTTCTTACATTACGTTTTTTCTCGAGATTATTGGATCCGTAATAGAAGTTACTTCCTCCCCCGCAACTTTTAGAAAAGTTTCAAAAATCTTTGACTTATACACGGAAATATACGGTGTTTAAATCAAAGATTTATTTGTGTGATTTTTATGAATGTATAATTATTATTCATCCTAGAATCTTAAATTCAGTGCATTATTTCAACACATTTTATGCTAAGATGGGTTCTCTATTTCTCAAGGGATACTGATTAAAAGAAAAGTTCCTTTAAAATTCATCAAATTATTTTAAAAGAATTTAATTATTGTAGGGGGTATATAGTTTAAAGAAAGAATATAGTACCTTTTTTAATAAAGACAATTATCATATTTCGAATAAATCTATAATATTATCATAGGTATTGTCTCAGTGGGTTGGGTTTATTCGTGCCCTTTCACTAATTTCCTAGGTCTTTAACTGTTGTTTGCGTTTAAAACTGCCTTCTGTAGTGAGAGAGTGAATGAATGAATGGATATTAACGTCACACACACTGTTCAGCTACACGAAGGCTTTTGGCAACGGACCACGTAATTTTGAACCATAGTCAAGTGACGAGAACGGCACCTGAGTTGGTAACCCCTCTTCTAACTACCACACCACGCCAACGGGATGACGTTTGAGCTCTCAACGTGCATCGCTCCCCTACACGGCGGACCTTTATGAGTAATGGGCTTGAACTCGACACAAGGGCCACGATCCGATACCGTGGCCACTCGGCTATCACCGCCACACCACCTTCCGTAGAGAGAACTTAATTCTACGCTAATTAGGGTACTATTTAAACCCTAGTAAAGTGAGTATTAGATCTAGTCGTTAGGCTGCTATAAAAGCGAGATTAACGAAGTGACTATCGGAAGCGCCGGTGCTCTTGTTGAGAAGCTGTAGACCGGAATATCAAGTTGACCCGAGCGAGACCTGATGATAGCTGTTTCATCGGATCACATGCAGTTAAGTGCTTAATTAGTTGTCTTAAGAATTTAAGGTATCCACTTAGTTTAACTGCTCTTTCGGTTTATAATCCTGTTTGATAGTAAATTTGATTGAACCAAATAAATTTAATTGTTCTTATACACCAATGTCTGTTCATTTGGAGTCCGTTACTTCACCTGCTGCCTTAGAGTCGCGGCAACAGTGAGTCAAAAGTTAAACTGAATTAGTTATTATTGGTTAGTACTTCAAGGAGCTTAGATAAAAATGAAAGACATGGCTACCGGGTGTTTCAAAAGCCACGCACATCCACATGGCAATCCATGTTGCTTGAAAACCAAAAGGATTGGTTGAGATTTCTTTCACTAGATGGCAGCAGGGACCCCATCATAAGATGTTTTGAACGTATTAGGCATCAGTTTCAAAATATTTGTCAGTTGAGCACAACGGGAGGTGCATGATATTTTCCCAAGAGCAAATATCCATCGTGGAATTTTATTTAACTATAAAATCTCATTGCCATGTGATAAATGCATTTCAGCAGAAATATCCAGGTGAAACAGCCCCAAATGCATCAATGATAACACTTTTAGTGCAACGGTTACGTGACACAGGATCGGTTGCAAGTAGAAAGAGATCAGGTAGAGTTTTTATAATGAAAACGAAAATGGCAGATGAGGAGCCTGCTTTACAAAGAAGTCCATTGAAAAAAAACCATCCGTGTACATAAACATCATTACAAAATTCATATCCTTGCTGAAAGAGATGAAGAGTACGCTTGTTTGCAGCAAGCCGGCGAAATTTGTCATACATCGCGGGACAGTATGGAAGTTTTAACTGAATTTTTCGATGATCGTGTCATTTCCAAAGGACTTTGGCCAACTCGTTTACCGAACTTGTCAATTCAGGATTTTTTTCTCTGGGGATATATGAAAAATGTCACCTTCAGGAATAATCCCCATACGTTTGATGAACTTAAGAGTAACATCATTCATACAATATCGGACATTAGTTCTCATGCTCTTCGTAAAATGTCAATTAATCTGGTAAAAAGAGTTCGATTGTGTGTCCAGGAAAACGGAAATCATTTTGAACATTTACTGTTATTTTACCATGTTTGACATCTGACAATAAAGGTAACCGTTCAACCTTTGTTTGTCCTTTATTCTGTTTGTTAACATAATACATCTGTCTTTAAAACTCAATCTCAAAGGTAGATGTGCGTGACTTTTGAAACATCCGGTATATTTAATGAAGAAACATTTTATCAACGATAATACTCAAAGAATAACAAATATTCTCAAGGGACAATGACAAGTATTTTGAAGCTTCAGGTATTCATTCAAAACAATATCTAAGTATAAGTATATCTTATCTACTATCTGCTACTATACTAACAAATAATGGTTAGTATAGTAGCAGATAGTAGATAAGCTGTGTAAAAGGCATTGTTTGAATGAGTCCACATTTTTGTGTGTTTTTAATCATGATGGACATTGTTTCAAAATATGTAAAAGAAATAAAAGTAATGTGTTGCAAGAGTTCACAGTAGATACATATCAAATATAAATTCTCTCTCAATTTTTTCTAGTTTTTCTTTTTTTAAATACTTCTAACTCAAAGAAATATCAATGTTTGAATAATACATCATTTATATTGTTTCCATATTACATAAAGCTAAAAATTTCTTAAAATTTCATTCGATCAACATGATGATAAAAATTGCACTTCGCATTTGCATTGAATTCAAAATGGCGTACACTATTGTTGCAAATTAGCCTGGGGGAGCAGCAAACGACGACTGCACTTATTTGAATGATAATAGATTTATTTAAATAGACAAGGACGGACAGATGACTACTCAAAGACAAATAGACGAAAAAACATTAAGAAATATTATAACAGATTACTTACAAAAGTGCAAAATGCACTCGTTATAAACAAGTTTTACAACGTTCCAGAAACGGTTCTCTGGAACAGTTCCACAAGCAGAAACTGGAAATTTCAAGAAGGGTCAATCCTGGAGCCTTATCGATTATTCCTTAGTGATGGGGTGATGTATTTTTTCGCCAAATTTGTAACCAAGGGTGATAAAGTCACCAGTCTGGTAACTCTGGTCGCATCTTCTATGGTTTCCACAGTCTTATTTTACTAGGTCACGCTGGGAAGTGAACTGCTCCTGCAAAACTCAACCTCCCCACAAGAAAAGCAACGCTACATGGAAAACAACACACGTGCCGTGTGTGTCAAGGCAATATTTTTAATTCTAGTTGAACAATAATAGAAAAAATAAATTGCTTTTATTCTTGATTATGCAACTTATAAATATAATTTCAATTATTCTGTTTCATGAATCCCATGCAAAACAAATCCGGTAGTCGATTAAATTATTTAAAGAAAATAGGGCCCATTTCCGTTCTGCATGCGCAAGTCTCGCCAAGCTAGCGTTATTGGCGACAACACACAATATAAAAACAAAAAATGTCAAATATTAGTTCTCATAGGTTTTACATCCATTTTTCATATATTATGAGAAAGACGTTACTGATAAGAAAAGACCACGATTTTTTTTAAATGTTGTGGTAAAAAGTTACTAGCGAGAATATTCCATTTATCGTCGGTTGTATCTTTTTTAGCGACTTTACCGCCTGCACCGGCGAAACAGAAAAGTTCCGAAACTAGAATAAGAGAGACAACTATACATTCAGAACTTTGAGTCACTTTTCAGTGGTGTGTAAGTGTTGAGAATGGGGTGCCAGTTTGGGTGTCACTTGGTGGTTTTCAAAACAACGGTTGACGCCAATAGCTCTCATGTAGCTTTAGAGTACAACGTTAATAAACAACCATCAATCAATCAATCAGAGCTTTGAGTTAAAATTTCCTTAGTTTGGTTGGTAAAAAAAATAAAATTTAGGATTTGAAATTCATAGAGTTAAAAATTAAGGATTTAAAGTCAGATAAATTAAAGAGCCAAGCAATGAATCAAATTTAGTAAACAAGTTAAAATTTACCTAGGCATTTTGAAATTCGAAATTAGCAAAAAGAATTCAGAATTCAATCGTAGAACCACAAATTATCATCATAAAAATGAAAACGTCAATTAAGCCTTCTGACAGAATAAATATAGTGACAGAATGAAGGAGACGAAATAAAAGGAAGTATAATTACGCTCGGAAAATAGCTATTAGCATTTTATCATCCAAAAACAGAAATAGTTGAATTAAAGTGGCAACACCAAAAGAAAATGTAAACGATGTTGAAAAACGCAAACGATTTTACAACAAATATAAATGAAATTATATCTCCATAGTTTCTTGCAATTTTACATGGCTTTTGAATTCCTTTATTGATGCCAAAATTAGCTAATTCAATAGAACCACAGTGATATAAGTGTTTTTTTTGAGCTTTAATTACGTTACACAAGATTAAGGTAGTAGTATGTTTGAGGAAAACTTATGATACACATTGATAAATTGCGAAACGCAAAATGTTTTTGTGTGTGCTTGCAATAGATTTCCCGAAAGGGAAACTAAGACATATCGTGAACTTTTGAAAAAACAGAAATTTGTATAGTTAGAAAACTTACATAAATATTTTGAAAGAATTTCTAAGTAGCATGTCAAAGAAAATGTTAAAAGATGAAAAATAAGAAAGAAAAACACTGGTTTTATAACACAACCTACAATTAAACTGTTGTTCATGTTTATGAATCTAAAATAAAAAACATATTTAGCTATAGTTGTTCCACAACTTCTGTATATTTAGCTATTTTTTGACTGGTTTTAATATTAATAGAATGATTTTTCATTCAAAAGTGGACACAATTTTAAAGGCTATTATATATATATATATATATATATATATATATATATATATATATATATGACAAATTACTATTACTTTACAATTTGTTTAATAAAAATTATGCAAGCGATCTTTGAATAAAGATCAACCATCAAGAAAATAGTTAAGAGCTAAGTCACACTTCAAATTTTTTGTTTCAGTTTGAGGTAAGCATGAAGTAATGTAACAATTTAGAGTTAAGGTATCCGACTACGTTCGGAACCGTGATTTTGTAAAAGCGTGTAAATGGAAAATATTTATGATATTTAGTGTAACTTAGATTAGAAAATAAATATAAAATTGTTTTAAGAGAGATAAAAGTATTACATTAAAAAATTATTTAAGTACAATATTTTGGCAAAAATTTAACATAGAATGACCAATATTCAAAATATTCTCCTTTTGTGAAAAAAGCTTCTATTAAAATAATATTTTGCTTGTATATATCTCAGACCTCTGTACAGAGACTGAACTAGAATTTTTGAAATATATAACTTAGAAGTTGGTTTATCCATGTTTTACGACAACAAAGGGGAGAAATTTTAAGAAAAAAACGCCGATGATTATTTCAATGGGTTGTAACTCTGAAAATAATGTGAATTTTCAAAAATCATAGTTGAGCCTCTGTACAGAGATATGAGCTATATACAGGCAAAATATCATTATAATAGAAGTATTTTACACAAAAAGAGAACATTTTGAAAAAAAGTTATTCTAAGTTAATTTTTTGCCGAAATGTTGTGTTTAAGTATATTTTTTTTGTCAAAATGTCCTTAAAATAATTTTATACAGGCATTCTAATCTAAGTGACACTAAATATCATGAAAATTATTCATTTGTGCGCTTTTTTAAAATCACGGTTCTGAACGTAGTCGGATACCTTAACACAAGTTAAGGGCGTGGCTTATTACACCATAAAATAATATTGGTACTTACATATTTTATCACAACAATCGCCAACTCTAATAATAACTCGCCTATATGTCTTACGCGCTGAAATAGCAACCAGATGCTTCTTTTCATACAATGTCGCAATAGGTTGCGATAATACGTATATACCATATTAAAAAAATACTCTTCATATATCCATTTAATAAAAGTTTCTATAAGGATTTATATTAGTCATAATTTATTCATTGACTTAATGGGGTAAATTCATGACATTATAACCACTTGATAAAAAAAAATAACGTGCTTTCAACCAATCAGTTCATAAATTCATCTGACACAACAGTCACATGATAAATACAATCACATGTCTCCAGCCAATCAGTTCATGTGCTTCTGTGTGTGTGTTGCCAACTTTTGCTTTTTACAAAAACTTTCTTTTACAAAAAAAAATACAAATTTATCCACAATAACCCATGTACGTAAGTGAGTGAGCATTTATCATGTGACCGTCGCGAATTTTGCCCATTTTCTCCATTTCTTTGAGATGAAATAAAAAGAAGAATCGTCGAAAAGTAAATCTAGGAATATTTTTGTCGAGGTCAATCGTATCTTGATGCTATTTTTTTAAAAAAATTAAAGCAGAAATAAAACCGAGAGAGAATCTATAATTGACTGAAGCTAATTTTTTTCCAATCATCATAAAACTTCTCTTCAATAGCTCATCGACATAAAATGAAGAAACCACACACACATATAAATCAACAAAATTAAGTTTATTAGAGACAGTTCATTTCATTTACATATATATGTATACATGCATATATTTAATAAAAATCCATTGGAACAAAAACATTCACAAGAACTTAAATAAATTTAATACAAAATTTTAAATTTTTTGAAACACAAAACATTTATTGAGTTTTTGGAAAATAATCTGATATTTTTTGCATTGCTTTGTCAGCATCAAATTGTCAACAATTTGTTCGATATAGCTCATTTTGCTATTCATTTTACCATTGGAATGTGCGTCTAAATAACTGCGCATACTTTTCATAACGTTCCTAATTTCGGATGATGTGGCAACAGGAGCTGCATTAGTCATTCTATTTTTATCGTTGGAATCTGCATCAATGATATTTTTTGAGTTTTGAACAAATTGTATTTGTCTATCTATGTATACACATTATCATCTACTGCAACGAATTGTTCCGATAATACAGTACGACGGTCCATTAATACAATCCAAGCTGGTGTTTTCCGTATTTTGCTCAGAAGGAAAAATTTGTGCTAGAATGGAAATCTTTTCGTGTGAAGCGTTTTCGCGTTTATAGGGTGTTTTTTTTTTGTTTTGTGTTAAGAGAAAAATGCAGGTAAAAACATAGTAGTTTTTTGGGACCATTTTATTACTTCGTGTTAATCGATGCTTCGTCTGAAGCGTTTTCGCGTTATATAAACGTATTTCATTGCATATATTAATTAAAAATCAATAAAATGATATTTAATATTATGCCAGAAGTTATTTTATCAATTCTATATCTTGGCAGATATAATCTCAGGCTCAAAACTTTAAATAAAAAAAAGCAGCTAATAATATAAAAATTAATTCGTAAAAAAATTACTTTCCCCAGATTATTTAAATAGCTCTAATTTTCATACATATTTATCACATAAAATGATATTAGTCTGATATGGTACTAATTTTCATATATATTTATCACATAAAATGATATTAGTCTGATATGGTTTTGCTATTGTTGGCCTTATGACGGAAAAGTTGTTAAGCAAAACTCTGTTACAGCAATAGATTTATTAGGAAAAAAATTACAACGATAAAACTCCTTCATTTATCAAGGATTATATCTATTTAATCTTCCTTGGGAAATTAACATTTCAAGTCATCGTGTAGGAATAATCTTGATGCCAAAAAAGCATTATCTTATATTTTAATATTCATGGATTTGAATGCAGGTTTAATCAACCAGATGAATCTACAAAGATATATAGATTTAAAAAAATAGTAGCATGAAATGTAAAATGGAAGATGAACACCTATCTTGAAAATTGTTTTATGGTTGTACAATTTATTTGCACCTGATGATACCACGAACTCATTTAAATAATTGTTTTCATTCTACAAAGTTATTTTGGATTTTTTTTATAAATATCAAGTGTTTTACTATCGCAAAACGAAATTTTGAATAGAAACTAAAGCTTATAAAAAATAAACAAAAGCAATAACAAAATACAGCAAAAATAAAAGCACCCACATAAAAATGCAACAATCATTCATTATTATTAAATTATGAAATTCCTTAGGAATGATTTTTAATTTGTGTTAATAACAAAAGCAAAATATTTGTTTACCAAATATTCATTTCCTATTGAGATGTTAACGAGATGCAATTTTTTAGAAATAAACTACTACTTATTTTTTTAAAGTATGTTAAAAGTTCCATTAAATCAGTGGGCGAATTGTTAAAATATTGTTTTCATGTTATAACTCTCCCGAAAGTATAATTTTTTTTAACTATATTATAATAAAATTAGAAATAAATAAATTCGTTGTCACAAAAAAAAAAAAAAGCAAAGAATCTGGAAGTCCAGAAAAGCAGTAAAAGAAGAAACAGTGGGGAATCTGGGATGCTTTAGATCAGGGGTGTCCCACACGCGGCCCGCCGAATATTTTTAAAAAAATTTTAAATATCAGATTTTTAAAGTTTTTTCATTTTGAAATTTTTAGGGGAAATTTATACAAACATATATTATATATATATACAATGTATTTGCCTGTTACCTGTTCTTGTTTTAAAATAAATCCTTATTGATAATAGAAATTGTCCTTTAGATTAAAATAGATTTATATTTTATCAAATAGTTACATTGGATTTTACTATAGTAAATTACTTTCTTAATAAATTTCGAATTGTATCATGCATTTCCTTTACTATGGATGGTACATGATTCTCAGTGTGTGCGATTTTCGTTTCTCCTCTTCCTTTTCTGTTTGAAGTGCCCAAAAAACAAGAGGCAGTCAGAGATGTTTTTTAAAGTTTAAAAAAAAATATTTAGGACGGTTAAGATAAAGTACAATGTATACTTAATCGTTTGCGAATGACAGAACTATCAAATTTTAACAATGAGTAAGGAAAGATCAATTTAATAGGAACACCGTAATTTTCAAGAAAATTGCAACTGTAATATTTTAAACATTATTGTATCGTTGCATTATTATATTATGTAAACATTATTATATTATCTATGTCTGTATACATGAAAAATAATGAAAACAATAATAATAATTCATTCTGTTTTAAATTTTCACAATAAATGTTTTTTTTTTTTTTTCGAATCTGATATAAAGATACATATTTTTATGTGCAGCCCGCGAGACATTGTAATTCCGAAATGGCTCGCAAGGTCATTTGGGTTGGACACCCCTGCTTTAGATAAAAAAAAAAACCAATAAAAAATGTAACTGGGACAAACCTCAGACAGAAAATGATACTTTATTTCCTACACAACTTGTCTATTGATATTTCATATACCGTATTTATATTTAACACTAAGCCGCCATCGATTCTATAAGTCGCACCCTAAATTCTCAACTAGATTTTGTGAAAATTGAAAAATATTGTAAAATAGTAAATCGATATCCAAATTTAAGATATTAAAATAAATTTAAAATGGGAACTACCAGTATAGTAAACATTTAAATACATACTTGAACCTGTAATTGTTCTAACTGCCCACTCCGTCGAATTTTTTCTCCTTCGTTTCTAAGCCACACCCGATTTTCAGCAGCATTTACATTGGGAAAAAAGCGCGGCTTAGATTCGAGTAAATGCTGTAATTAGGCTTAACTATTTATTTTTCTTCCGGCCAGTGGTCCAATTCCATGTTGGATTTTGGGAAGATTTCTTCTATATTCATTATAGTAAGAAAAAAGAAGGGCAATTCTTTTATTAGATATAAAGTAATAGAAAATGGTTCTGTGAATATTCGGTAAATGTAAGGGAGCAGTCAGCATACAAAGAGGTTGCCCAATTCGGAAATTCTGCAGCTTATTAAATTGTATGCGAACGTCACTGAAATATTTTAATCAATGATGGATGAAAAGGAGAAAGGAAAAAACAGAATTTATATAGAGAGGATGAATTCGTTGGTGTAAAAAATTAAAAATTATATATGTTACAGCATTTCTTTTTAAAACCAGAAACAAGTTTTTCCTTGAATGTCATCACTGCTTAGAAGCAGCATTTCTGCAAGCTTGAATTTTAATTTGTTTACTTGAAATTTTTATTTACAGTAAGAAAGCAGAACCTGTTTAAGATATAAAATGCTCAAATAACTTTTAAATAGCCCCGCGCATTATTCTAAACTTTTTGAAAAAATGTTTTGTTTGTAAATATTAACATTTTAATGGCTAGCTAGTAAAAGAATACTATTTTTTTGGTTACAGAAAAAAAAGTGTTTTTTGGCTACAAGGTTTTAGTGAGACCTTGTATTCTTCTAACGTTCAGACAAGGCATGATTTTATGTGTTTGTTCTTTGATACCGCATGCAAAAAATGAGAAAAACATTCGACTATAAATTTCTAAGACCAAATATAGACGCAGCTTATGCTGTATACATATATTTTGAGAACTAATTTAACTAAATATTGAAGTAAAATTTTAACTTCACCCTTTTTTGAGATGTTAAAAGAATTGCCATTTTTTAAAAAAACGTACTTATACTGCTAAAAATTACGTTTCCAAAAATTTACACTAACCACTCTTATTTAGAATAATGATACATTATTTCAAAAATATGATACATTATTTCATTTTAATTTAATATTTACCGCAGAAAAAAATTACGCATAATGTATTTATGGGCAGTTCCTTTTAGTTTTTAGATTAATAATCAAAATTTATTAAAAAAGAAAGAATTAATGTTTCTTTTTGTTCATTTTACAATATGGGAACATATTTTTTCGAATGTTGTGTGACTTTCAAGTAAAATCAAAACGAATAACCATTAAAATTTACTCCCTTTGGATCAAAAAGACACTAGATGGCGTAAAAATTGTAAAATAAAATCGTACAATTAATGAAAAAAAATAAGGAATATTTTTAAAGATAAGGGATAATAAACAATTGTTTATAATAAATATTTTTTGTAAATTTAGCTTTTTTACATCTTGCGCCCTCACCGCTAGTCATTTATCTGCAAAAATGAATTCATTTGAGTTAATCTCAAGCCTCCATTTTTTTTCAGGGGGGAGGGTTAAGATTCTGTTTCAATAAAACACTGGACGTATTATGTAGATATTGTTTTTACATTGCATCATTATCGGAAGTAATGATTACTACTCAATATGATTTAATGAGAAAAAATTAAGTTGACCAGAAAAACAACAAATCCGGAAGTTCAGAAAAGCGACGAAAGAAATGTTTTCGATAAACGTAAACAATAAAATATAAATGGGACAAATCTTCATTGGGTAAAAAACAATACTTATTTCCTACTCAACTAGTTTACCGATATTTCTGACAATATGGCTTAACTTTTTTTCGTCCGGTCAGTGATCCGATTCTATGATGTCTTATTACGAGAAAAACAAGATGAAAGATAACTATTCTTTTATTGGATATAAAGTAATAGAAGATAGTGCTATGAAAATAAAGCAAATGTAAGGAAACAGCCAGTATACAAAAAAAGACTGTTTCAGAAGTTCTACAGTTTACTAAATTGTGTGCAAGCGGCACTGAAATATTATAAAATCAAAAATAAATAAATAAACAAGAAGGACGAAATGAATAATAAATAAATAGAATGTCGAGCGAGAACAAACTCGTTGATGTGTAAAATAAACATTATGATACAGCATTTTATTAAAATAACCAGAAATTAGTTTTTTTTTCAACTGCCATCACAGTATGGAAGCAACTTCTATCTTTTTTAATGCTTTTTTGCAGGTTCGAATTTTAATTTGCTTCCTTGAAATTTTTATTCACAACAAAGCAGAACCTGTTTAAGATATAAAATGCTTAAGCAGTATTATTCTAAATTTTTAAAGAAAATGTTCTGTTTGTAAATATTTACATTTTTATTTCTAGCTAGTTAAAGAATCGTCCGTTTGGTTTTTAAAAAACGCATCGTTTTGCTATAAGGTTTTAGTGTGGTCATGTATGCTTCTCACGTTAAGGCAAGATATTACGATTTTATACGAGTTTATGTTCTTTGATACTAGGAAAACAATTAATCATAAACTCTTTTAAGACCAAATTACTTATACACAGTTGATGTTATGTACATATATTGAGAATAAATTTATCTCATCGAAATTTTGTTGAAGAGGTTGAAGAGTTAAGGTTAGTATTTTTTTAAATACATTTTAAGAATTCAGTATTACCAAGCAATTCAAAATGTGTTTCATTTGATAAATAATCTCAAATTAAAGGACGTAATTTCAAAAATATGTCATTAATATACAGTAGCATAACGTACACCCCGCTACGCCTACATTGCTAGGGCGGGGGGGCCTAATGTTCTCCGTTACGCCACTGTTAATATAACTGTAAACCCTTCGTCGGACGCAGCTGGCCTGAGAGATCAGCAAAAGCATTTTGTGTCAAATTAGTAATTTTGGTTGTTTTAGTTTAAGCTTCACTTCGTTCATTAAATTGGTTCTTTTTAGAACACTGGTGTAGTTGCTTTCCTTAAACCTTACCCAAGGTGGCCCTGTGGGTGTTTTGGATTCAATTTGATTAAGGGGTTGGTGGCCTCTCACGCCGGGTGTGCCTTATTCTGTTTCGTTCTGAGGTTCTCTCGACGAAGAGTTAATGGAAGAGGGATGATGATTTATATATAATGCAATTATAAACATTTTTAAAACGATAAAGTAAAACAAAATTACGGAATAAAAAACATTCTTTACAGAACTGCTTAAGCATACAAACTTAATTAAAAAAAGTTCTGTGGATAATTCGAAGTATGCGTTTGTTTTCCTAAATACACAACATTAATAGATATAATTGCAGAACTATCCTATGCGTGTATACGAAATTATTCTGAAAAATAGCAAAAGTACGTTTACGATGTATTTCTTATATATTTATATAAAAATGTATAATGTTCTTCCTTTTGTAGAACAATTCTGAATATTAAATTTACATAATTATTGGTCATCATTTTATTCAAATTTCTGGAAATTATCGCGATTATAATGTTAGTATTCTATGAATTATTCATTATTTGTGACCTTGCATATTGTTAGACATTAATCCGTCATCACTACACGATTCAGCAGTGTTTGTCCTTTCCCTTTATTTAAACATCATGTACCACGAGCACCGTGACATTAATTGCTTTTATTTTCCATTTCATCTTTTTTTTATCTTCCAAATTCCGTGTCTACTTTCTGATTTCGTTCTGTTAAGGACGAATTAGAGAAGAGCACAGATTTCTACCACCTCCCTCCGGGATGGTGCCTCATTAAATATGTTCCATACTTGCCGATTGAATTACTTATCGCTCTCTCACTGGTAGTATGTTCTCAGCTACTGGTGAGAAGCTTTCTTTTAGAACGGCTCTGAGCTGTTGTTAATAATTTTGATAGTATCTTTTAAATTTTATGGAATTTTCAATTAATTCTTCTCTTTTTTCTTATTCATTATGATGAGAGGGTAATACTGTTTTTGGTAAGGTACCTCGTATTTTGAAGCCGTGGGTCGTGTTAAACATTAATCAATTCGCAATATTAAAGAAATATTTAAAAAAAAACATACGACCCTGTTATCATGAAATCATTCAGAATCATACAATAAAACTTTTAAATTTAAAAAATGCTGAAATGGAAAAGTAATCAAGATAAAAACAAGCAGGTTTTTTTAAAAAAAATTTTGTTGTTTCATTCTTTGTATTGTTCTCATTATAGACATAACATTACGAAAGGAAGAAAAATAATAAATATTTCCTTCCTTCGAAATGACCTTGAAATACATACAATGGAACAAAAAAGTATAAAAGGAGCATCGTTTACAGGATCATGAGAGAATACTATTTTTCGATTATTAAAAAAACTCTAATTTAAGTTCCTTTAAACTTTAATATCAGCTACAAGTCTAACTTTGCCCAGCTAGAATCATCAAACATGTAAAATCTCAAGAAATAATATTCGGAAGAAATATTTTCGAAACAAATAAAATATTTACAAATCATGTTTTACTTTTAAAAGTCTTCCAAGACATTTTTAACTATCACACAGTATTTATCAGCAAAATACCTTTGGTTTTATGTTTATCTTGATATCTCATTCATTTTTATTTCCGAATTAAATTTTTAAAATTAGTAGAAGCATAACTAACTTACAGTAAAAATATAAATTTGAATTAAAAAATTTTTCTTTTATTTGAACTACTTCTAAAAAAGTCACCATTTTAAAGCTCACAAAATTGTTACATATATATATATATATATATATATATAAGTTTTCAATTCTTTATATATAAATCCCGAAATATTATTTTCGATTTTTTCAGAGAATCTAATATTTTTTAAAAAGCATTTTCACGAAACAATTATAAGAAAAGTATACGGGACACATATTTCACGTTTCAAGAAAAGAAAGAGCAAACGTCATTCTACAATTATCTTCACGCTTAAAAAATTATTTAACACATTGATTCTATAGTATAATTTTCATGTTTAAATATATTGACACTTAAATTAATCAATTACTATGCTTAAAACTTGCAAATGTTCCGTTTTAAACAATTCAAGCCTTTTACAAGAAAGAGTAAACATTTATATAGAATCTATCAAACACACTTCAGCGTTTTTTTCTCCTCCCCTTATCTTTGTATTGATTGATAAAATATGGATACATATATGTATATATATATATATATATATATTCGAACAGATAAAAAAACAAATGGGGTTTATATTATGCAACAAAAAATTATTATACATAAGTAGATTTCATTGAACTTTCAATTAACACTAAGTATACACCAAAACTAAAAATTTAATTATTGAAAATTCCTTTTTCCCTTGTTTTTTAGTTTATTGTGGATTTCCAAAGAACACGGGATAAAAATAGAACATAAATTAGTAATTTAAAAAGTTCTGTAAGTAATCTCTTATGTTATATAGTTAAACAAAAGCATTTAAATCTTTTTAGGTAACGAATAATAGTTTTAGAATATGAGGGTTCTCCTAATTTAATGTATTGCTCTTAAATAAAAAAGTGTAATGTATTTTTTTTAAGTTTGTATAAAATACTCAAATTATTTAGTTAATTACATATTTACATTAGTATGTTAATTAAAAATAAAATATCAAACATAAGATGGAATATTATTTTAAATTTTGTTGTATTTAAATTATATTCTCTAGAAATTAAATCTATATTGAGATGTTTTTGTACGACTTTATTTTTATTAATATGTAACGCGCGCGTGAGTTTGATTTTTAAAAAATTCAATAATTCAATTTTTAATGAATTTTAAAAATATAAATATATCTAATTTAATAAATGAATTTTTTTAGTAAGCAAGAATATTTATATAAATTATTAATTTGCAAGAAATTGTTACTTTCATCTTATGACATTTTTTTGTGTAGAACACATAACTTTTCAAAACAGTACTTTTTAAATAATTTTTACAACTCTGTTTTAAAAATTTAAGCTGTCAATAGAACTAAATTATTAAACTCCTCCATTATATACTGATAGATGATAAATTTACGAAATTTTAATATTATTTGTGTTATTAGTGTTCACAAAATGCTAACCTACATAATTTTTTTTAAATCAGATTAAATTGAATTTCAGTTACATGTAACTTTAAATATTTCGAATAAACGGTTATGTTTCAATAATCTGCTTAATTATTATTGATTCAACAGTTGACTGTATTCAACAGTTTTTATTAAAACCACATCTCAGAACATTATTTTTAATCTCTAATATTCTTGGAATGCATTATATTGAATTATTTCTTTATTGAAAGAATAGTACAACTAATTAAGAATTATATGTCTCTGTAATTTCTTTGCTGGTTATATTTCAAAAACATTATCACATTAAATGATAATTATAACACAAATTTTAAAATAATTTCAAACATTATTGTTATTAAATTTTTTTAAAAAATTATTAACGTTTGGGTAAATTTTAAAACATTTAATCTCTCCCTCTCCCTTCATATATATATATATATATATATATATATATATATATATATATATATATATATATATATATATATATATAAAAAGAGTACAATATTATACTAAATAGTTAGCTTGAAAAACAAAGCAAGGAATATTCAAAAGTCAGTTCCATAAATATAATGCATTAAATTCACATTAAAAAAATAAGTTCATACTATGCAAAGAACATGATAGTGGGCTTTATATAATTACATAAATAGTAATTGACTGCGCAATTCTGTTAACAGCTGTGGATCTGCAGTATTAAAGTAAAAATCTCAAGACAATTCAAAACAAATTGTAGAAAGGAAAGGCTTACCTTTCAGTGATGGTGCGGAAGTGAGAAGTGACAAGAACGTGTAGATCTAAAACACATTACTAAAAGGTAAGAAGCACTAGGTCACTAAGATACAATGGCCTTAACTGTTTGTAGCATTCAGAATGAGGTTAGAACCGAATCGAAAAGCGTGCATCGAGCTGTGAAATGCGGTGAATGACACAGCGCCATCTATCGAATTAATCAAATACTACAAGTCTAGTTGCTATCTGTATTGTGTGTTCGTAATTTTGAAATAGAATTATTAAAAAAAAATGACCGATGAAAAAAATACAAAATATATTGGATTTATGTTGCTTTTTTCAATAAAGCAATTTATTAATTAAAAAGTGATGTTTTTAATTAATTAAATATTTATTATTTCTTTTTTATATTGATATAGCTAACTTGAAAAAAATTATTTGCTTCAGATATTAAATATCTTGGTTCTCTTTTCTTTTTTTTTTTTACCTCTAAGATATTTTCATTATTTTGGATTAAATTAATAAATCAGCTTAAGGAATAATATAATAAATATTATCTCCTGTGTCAAAATTTAACTAACGTACAATTTTAGCTAAGGTGAAAATTGTTAGCTTTTTTTTTTTTACAGAAGCAAAGTAAAAATTATTCCAAATTAAGATAAAAGGGCTGTGCTTTGCCAGTTTTCTACATTCTTATCATACTTTTCAGAAAATCAAATCAAATTGGCAAATTTTAATTTATTTTTCTTTTTATATAAAACTCTTAATTTTTCAAAACTTTATCTTCAAAAAATGTTATTCGATAAACGTTATGTGTAGGCTTAACATATTTTAGAGAGACTATAGAGCATGATCTATTTTGGAAATTGCTTGAAGTCTTAAAATAGTATTTACATTAAACTATATTTATTCAGTTTCTTGACTGTTATGGACTCGTTAGCCGAGTGGGCAAGGTATCGGATCGTGGCTGGCCTTGTCCAGGTCCGTTTTTAACTTCCCCTCCTACCTAGGAACTTCAAATTGTTGCACCCCTTCCCATTATTTCCAGAGCACCCCCTCCCCTTCCTTCAGTTCTTACTTTGCCAATTTTGGATCGGGAGGGATTTTCCCTCAACTCTCTGACTCTTTTCCTTTTCTTTGTCTTCTTAATGGTGAGTCCTTCCACATTATCCACCACCTATGGACCCACCGGGTCCCGGATTAGCAACCGACAGCCGTAAGGAAAGATAGTGATATGGTTTGGTCACTCTTGTTCATTTCTTGCCTTTTGGCATCATGGACCCTCCCCCCATCCTTTTGTAAATAAGTACAGTAAATTAATACAATCGTGTGGAATATACATTATTGTATAAACTTATTATAATTATCGACTTTTTCGCGATATGCTCGCCCTCCCCCTCCAAGTAGAGTTGTCACGCCCTTCTAGGGGGGGAGCGCACCGCAGTTTGAGAAGTGCTGCAATAGAGATTTTATTTCGAGTTTTGAGAACAATTTAATAACCGTATACATGAAACAAAATATGATTTGGGAAGAAAAGCCAAGTGATTTACATAATAATATGGCCGATAGCGAAACGAAGATTTGATAATTTAGATATAAAAATAAAAGAGAAAAATTGAGTTTTTAATAAACACTAGGTGGTTGTATGTGTTCTCTGTAACTTTATTTTTTTCTCCCTCCAACTTTTTACGCCCCCCAAATCTCTTGCGCCCTAGGCATGTGCCAAGCGTGCCTATGCGTGTCACGAGATTGAGCCCAGTACCACTAAAGACCCGCCATGTAGGGGTACGATGCACGTTAGTTAAATCTGTCGAGAGCTCAAACGTCTTCCCGTTGGCGTGGTAGTTAGGAGAGGTGGTATCAGTTCAGGTGTCGTCACGTCACTTGACCTTGGTTCAAAACTACTAGCGAAACAGTGCGACGTTTATATTTACTCACTCACTCATTCATGAGTGTTATAGAAATGGTTTCTTTTAATTATATTCTGAAATACACAACACACAATAATTGTGCGTTATCGCATTGTAAAAATAATTTTGTTAATAAGTCGTAATAACAAATTTTAACATCAAACAGATGTTTAATAGTGGATATTAAATGTGCCCCATTTTCTGCAGACCAAATGCGTGAGCGTGTTTTCCATAATTAAAAAATAATTCTCGATTGGAGCAGATGTCCAAGCTCAACTCAACTATTTTAGAAGTATTGCAGCATCTTTTGAAACACTCAGGGACGTCTTAAGACTCTTCGAGGTCCTGGACCCCTATGCTAAAGTAGACACTACCCGAGATCTTTAAAAGTAGACAGTATATAGCATGCATTGTCAATATCTCGTTCAAACGGTAATTTGAAACAAATAGATGTGCACCAGACTCACGATCTTAAAACACCTAGGCACAAACCGGCTCTATCGATCGACACATTTCGACTAAAATGAATTGAATGATTGTTTATGGTATTAGGCCTAGGCTCAGTGCAGGTTTATCCATTGGGATCTTAGGACTGCCACCCAGGGGCCTGGATAAGCTGGACTTAACCAGATTTTCCTTGGATCTGCCAGTGCCAAGGGAGCCTGTAGATCTTCTGCACTCAGGGCCCGAGATGAGCTTAAACTGGCACTGCCTAGGCTTAAAAATGGACAACGGTCATCACATAATAATAATAATACACTCTTACCACTCTTGCTAGTTGATATGCAGATTGAAGTTCTCTTTTTTTCGGAGAATATGTACAGGAATAATACTTGACCGTTAAAATTAAGACAGAGTCGAGAACGAACGAGGCCCAGTTTCCCCTTGCCTTAAGGTATCCGACAACGTTCAGAACCGTGATTTTGCACAAGCGCATAAATGGATAATTTTCGTGATATTTAGTGTCACTTAGATTAGAATATATGCATAAAATTGTTTTAAGGACATTTTGACAAAAAAAATTTATTTAAATACAATATTTTGGCAAAAAAATAACTTAGAATAATTGTTTTCCCAAATGTTCTCCTTTTGTGAAAAATGCTTCTATTATAGTAATATTTTGCCTCTATATAGCTCAGACCTCTGTACAGAGGCTCAACTAGAATTTTTGAAATATATAACTTGGAAGTGGGTTTATTCGTATTTTACGACGACAGAGGGGAGCAATTTTAAGGAAAAAACGCCAATAATTATTTCAATGGGTGGTAACACTGGAAAATAATGTGAATTTTTCAAAAATCCTAGTTTAGCCTCTGTAGAGAGGTCTGAGCCGTATACAGGCAAACTATTGTAATAATAGAAGCCTTTTTCACAAAAGGAGAACATTTGGAAAAAAGATTATTCTAAGTTAATTTTTTGCCAAAATATTGTATTTAAATATTTTTTTTGTCAAAATGTCATTAAAACAATTTTATGCATGTATTCTAATCTGAGTGACACTAAATATCTTTAAAATTATCCATTTATTGCGCTTTTTAAAAATCACGGTTCCGAACGTCCCTGAAAGTAACTGATGGGAGGCGCGGATTATTCAGGAATATTCAACAGAACTTCAAAATTTCGAACTCAGTTTGGTGGAATTCGTTTTCTTTTCCCATCACTGAGGGGTTGAATTCCTCGGCAAGGGTGTGAGAAGGCTCCCACGCCTGGGGGGTCACTGTACCCATAAATTATGGGGTGCGTCATCAGATTTCCCGCGCTTCCCAAAGTGCAATGAACCTCGTGCGGTAACTCTGCGCTGGTTCTGGACCAATTAGAGGCAATTAAGTGGACAAGGCAAATAGTCCGCTCTAGAATTTTCGTGTGAAAAGGACGTCAAATAAAACGGGATGCACCCCGATTTGGAAACAGAGAGAGACACAGACTGAGCAGATCCCAGACCTTGAGAATCGAATCCTCCGCGGGACTCCAGGCATCAACCATGTCCATACTCCTGCCCCACTTCATCTTTCTCTCAAGCTAAGTTAAATTTTAATCTTGTTGTGAAGTAAATTTATAGTTACTTAAATATATTATTCAATAAAATTAATTGTTACTACTATACGATCGGACTGTTAATTTAGTGTAATGTTAATTTGTCAATAGAACTTAACTAATTTTAACTTAAGTCATGATGCGACGTTAAATTAAGAAACTGGGTTTTTAAGAAATTAGAATTTTTGGTTAAAGTCATAAAATTTAAATAAGCCATCATTAGCCTCGCATCATAACTTAAAAATTACTTTCAACTTCTCTTGAATAGTATCTGGAAAATTTTCAAAACTTGTCAACCACAACCTAGCTTTTGGATTTGAATTATCTGATCTATCGATGCATGTTCATCAAATGGAACATTAAAACTTTACTAACGTCTTTTACACTCAGTACTGAATTAAACCAAGCAATTTCATTTTATGAATTTATCCACTGAAACTTATTGATTTTATCAAAATTGGTTCTCCACAACTCCACTTTGGATGCTAGCAGGGGCGTAGCAATCTACCGCCGTATCAGCCGTATAAATGATACGGGGCTCCCAAGTTACAGGGGCCCCTACCAATGGCGTAACGTACACCCTTGCAACCGACACACTGCGGGTTGGGTGCCGGGGTCAGGACTCTAGGGCAGTGTTCTGCAACCCCCGGTCCGTGGATCAAATACTACCGGTCCGCACAAGAAACATTAAATTATTTTTCTTTTATTCACTGTGGTACATTTTTTTTCGGTTCGGGCTACTTTTTATGAAAAAATCACTTAATATTCCTCGTTAAATCACTTTATATTCATTTTTTGAAGTAGCTATATTTTATTCAGAGAAGTCACGATTAAATACAATTAAATTAAAATCACAAAATCAAAACAGTCTAAAATCTAAGAAATCAATATCCTCCCCTTCAGAGGGCCACGGTAAAATTAACAAACATTAACCGGTCCGCGGTAATAAAAAGGTTGCGGAGCATTGCTCTAGGCTAGTGTTCCGCAATCTTTTATCGCTGCGGACCGGTCAACGTTTGATAATTTTACCACGGCCCGCTGAGGGTGGAACACGTTGATTTATATTTTAGAATGTTTTAATTTAACAATTTTAATTTAGTTTCATTTAAATATGCCTCCAGAATAAAATATAGCTACACCAAAAATGAATAAAAGGGATTTAACGTGGAATATAAAGTGATTTCCGTTGAAAGTTGCGCAAATCTGAGAGAAATGCACCCTTTTAAATAAAATGGCAACAGTATAATGTTCTTTAGGCGGCCCTGCACCATTTGATCCGCGGACCGGGGGTTGCGGGTGTGAGTGAGTGAGTGTAGGGTTTATTGGCGCAAGAGAGCCAATTTTGGCTATGCTGCGCCAAACATTTGTTAAAATATTAAAACACATGATAAAATTCAAAAGTGAGTTAGGGACAAAACGTTTTAATAAAAGGTGAAATATAAATCAAGTATAAAAATCGTATTATGATAAAATCAAAAACTTTGATGGGAGATTACCCCCACCACATCAGACAACATAAAATAACATATAGTGTTAAAATAGATGAAAATAGTGATTTTACTGTAAACGTTTAAATAATTCAAGTTTTATAACTAAATATTAGTTTTTACTGTTTCTGTGACATACTTAAATATTTCTCGTGATATTTTGTCCAATATTCCGGTAAGACGTATTCCTCCGCTTCATACTCTATGATATCTTCGTCTAAGGAATCGTGTATTGGTAAACTTGCGTGGTTTGTGTGGTGCCAATTTTATTTCTATTTCAGGTTGATTTATAATTTTTACTGGATTTTTTCTCTTCTTTCGCTTAGAATTTTCTTTTACATCCTGACTCTTAGCAGGTGCAGAAAAGGAAGTTTGATCACGTGATGCGGTTGATGGAGGGACAGGAATAGACGTAGGAATAGGTGTTCGAATCTCAGAAATAGAAGCTGCTGTTGAAGATGCGGACATCAAGAGGTTTGCTTGAGTTGAGATGATGTTGAAACTTCAAGGACAGAGGAAGAAGTTTTTGGTATACGCTGAAGCAACTTTAGAGGCGGGCATTTGTGTTATTTTGTCATCTGTTTGAGTAGCAGTGGATATTGTCAAAGTTTTAACAACCTGGGCATATGTTTGTGTTTTCTGTGGAATTATTAGTTTGCGGGCTTCTGGATAAGAGAGATTTTTATTTGTTTTTATTTCCTGAATCTGTTTTTCTATTTTCCATTTTGGGCAAAATCTGGAATCAGACGGATGGGGTTCTGAGAACAGTTGATACACTTCGGCTTTAGAGTACAGTCTGTGGAAGAATGTCCAACAGAAGCACATCTAGAGCAAGTCAATTGTCCGCGGCAAGAAGTTTGCGAATGTCCGAACCTCTCGCATTTAAAACAGCGCAAAGGATTCGAAATGTATGGACGAATTTTGCAATTAAGATATCCAGCTTTAATTGAAGTAGGTAAATTCGAGTTATTAAATGTTAAAATTAAATGCTTAGTAGGAAAAACTGTAGTATTCTTTTTTATTGTAATTCTTCTGACCTTAATCACACTCTGATCTGAAAATCCTTCCAGGATTTCAGATTCAGAAGTGGTCAACAAGTCAGGTTCTGAAATAACACCTCTGCAAGAGTTAAGAGATTTATGCGGAGTTACAATTAAAGGCAAGTTTAAAAAGGTTTTGGCGAGGAGAAACGATTTTTGTTTGAATTGCGGAATTAGTTTCAATTATTAGATCCTCGGAACGTAAACGTTTTACGGACTTAGGTTCACCACCTATTCCAATAAGGGCTTTGTGAACAGCAAAAGGTGATTTATTGGACATTTCATTATTTGGAAGAGCAAGTAATAAAAATCTAATATGTTGTGAAATTCCATCGACGTTGGGTGTGGGTAAAACAAGGCCTTTAACCGGGCACTGCAGCATTGGATCCATATGTACGCGTAAACATCTCCTTTCTGGCATGGCTCCACCCATCACGGAGTCCAACAAGGAAGGCAGTGTGCCGGTCATCTGACAAATACCAGGCACGGCGCTTACCTGGAGTACACCCAGAATATAGTACTACAGCATCAGGGGGAGGATCTAACGGGTAAACCCGACACCCCTTATCTGCAGCACTAATCCTACAGCAGTGTCTCTTCGGGGACACCGAAGAGAGGTACCACCAGCCGATTTACAGGAGCGGGCTCACTCCTGCCACCCATCTACAGCGAAGCGTAGGTCAAAGGTATTCCCGGGACACCATTTTCCTCCCTACGGGACGCCGCACACGGCAAACATGCGGGTTGAAAAACCAATGGTGTTAGTCGAAAACAAATAAGGCAACACAATCAAAATTTTTAAAGAAATATACGAAAGAGAAACTAAATACCACACTACAAAATGTAAACCATAATATGTTAGTAATGAAACGTAAGTTTTCTCAATAGAAAAAACTAATTCAAATTGTAAATTTGAAAATATTTGTCTGTGGTCTCGACGTGAAATGAAGAAAAGGGAAATTTGAATGGCAAGAAAGGAGGGCCGAAAAAAGAGAAAGATCACTAGGGTTCCCTGGGTTCGTGAAGCCCGTGTTTACCAATGACAGTAAACCCCTTCGGAAAAGGAAAAGATCACTGGGGTACTGGGGTGAGCTCCCTGAGGGGCCGGGGGTTGCGGATCACTGTTCTAGGGGACCCAAAGTCTCACTGACGCTCAGTATCCAGTCCCTTTGTTAGATCTGGCTTGGGGCACAAGACCTGACTTTGGAAGAGGGGAGTGGTGCACACAAGGGGGGTGTCCTAGCGGTCCGGAGGCCCTTGGAAGCCCTTGATTTTAATTCCAAAGCCCTTGATTTTTTTCCGATTGTTTATAATTCTAAGTATATATAGAATGTTAAATTTAATTAAATATTTATTATTAATGATTACTTTTATTAATTAATGCTAATTATTTATTCAGTAGTTAGTTTTTTACTGTTTTTTGTTCCGGAAAATCGACAAAATCAAAATGAGCATGATGCAAGAATGGTGGACTTTCAACCATAGACCTCCTTGACCTTGAAAAATTCCTGTGTGCGCTACTGGGGGGAGGCAATATTCTCCGATACGCCACTGGCCCCAACAAAAGTTCCACTAACAGGGATCTCATATCCATAAACGGGCTCCGAAGGATACAGGGCCCACTCAGAACTAGCAACGGCAGTGGATACTAGAATTATAAAAATGAGCTATGCATGAGCACAATTTTTGTTTTTCAATATCATTTCTCTTCTAGAATGCATAGCAGTTTTTTGGCAGAAGATGGCATGATTTTGTGGGGTTTTCTTACCTGGTGTTGAAAATTAATACTGAATCTGTGTGAATTTTTTTTGTTTCTGTTAAGAATTTTTTTAAAAATTTTACAATGCACAGCCGTAAGAGAATGTTTACAAACGCGATGTCGAGCATATAAGTCTAAAATTGAGAAACCTTCCCGCCAGTCAAAATCCTAAACAACACTAAAAAGACGTACGTATGCCGTTTTTAAACATATTTCGTTTTAAAAATACTTATTTTTTTAATGAATTTGAAATAAATTTGTAAATTCAAGATATTGATACGTTTTGTTTGAATATTATTCCTTCCTTCCTCAGTGGCTCGACAGCCCAGGGTGTGCCTTGGCCTTCTCAAAAAGCCTTATTCAGGCCAAACTTCTTCCTGCTAGTGTTCTTCAATTCTTAGTTCTCAAAACTAGAAGATATTTTTCTAGGCCATCAATCCATCTAAGATTTTGCCTGCCCTTTCTTCGTATGCCAATTGGTTGGGTATTGAAGACTTTTTTAGTGGTGCGGTCTTCGTCCATTCTGACAACGTGATCTGCCCATTTAATTCGTTGTATTTTGATGAAGTTAGCAATGTCAGATTCATTATATGATTAATAGAGCTTGAAATTCGATCACTTTCGCCACGTTCCGTTTTTCCTGAATTCCTTTAAAAATAAATCTTAAAATATTCCTTTCGTAGATATTTATCATATTCTCATCTGTTCGAGACATGGACCAAGTTTCATATGCATAAATTAATACCGATCTTAAAAGACTTTTGTACATTAGAACCTTTGTTTTTCTTTTGATTAAATTCGATTTCATATATTTTCGTATTCCATTAAGACACCTATTAGCCACAGTAATTCTCTTTTGGATTTCAGTAGTTTGAATATTGTCCATCACTTTTAAAATAGCTAATTTTTAGTTCAAACCCTTTCAGAATTTTAAAAACGCATTATTTATTTCATGCATCGCACTTCTAATTTTTAACCTCAGACTGAGGAAATACTCATTAATTTAACTGCACTCTTCAGTATTCTTCTTTAGATACGCTTCAAGGAAAAACGTGTTCTCTCCATTCGGATTCTTTTCCGAAAATCATATGATTTTATCGACCTTGACATAACGCTGCATGTAAAAAACCTTCAATGGAGAGTTCATTGGATGCTGAAGCTTTAATGAATTACCATGAAAATGTTGTGGACCAAGGTTAACTGCCAAGCTTGCGGTGGCCCCATTTGTAATAATTGTTGAAAAGAAATAAAGAAACGTACCCCAAACCAATTATTTGACCAATTACTGCTTGTTAACACTTAATAAGCGACTACAAAATCTATCCTCAATTACAGAGTAAATGTCGATTTTTTTACGTTCGATATGCAGAACATCCTTGATTTTTAAAAAGTATGGTGAATTAAATGTTTTTTCAACATAAAAAAAAGTTTTATGGGACCGAGTGCCAAGTTTTCATGCAAACCGAGTGAATGAATAAGCTTTTTTTTTTTTTTTTAACAGAACACTTTTTTGCTACACGAGGGCCATTGGCGATCTGAGACGATTAATCGAATAATCGATTTGTCGGGCCAAAAATTTGATTTTTAAATCGATATGTAGCACTGAATCGATTCAGTGAATCGATATTTCTATCTAGAAAATCTACATTCGATTTTTTCTATTTTGGTAAAAACCATAAAATTATTTACAATTAGTTGAATGTACTATCTAGAAACACTATTTATCGCAGGCAGCTGTGCACCTGAAGTATGATCCTATACTTTACTGGCAAGAACAAAAAAACTCTATAATCACGTTCACTCAATAGCCATGATGTATATGAGTATCGTGGCATCATCTGTTCCTTATAAGCGCCTTTTTCGATTGCAGGCAACATCGCAAGTGATGAGCGGAACTGCTTAGATCCCAGTAGACTTGACAGACTTTTGTTTTTAAAAAGCTTATATATTAAGCATTGGGAACTATAAGCAATATTACATATTTTCTAAACTTTTTAATGTAACAAATACATTTAGAAAATAAATGTCTTCTTTTATACTTAATACTTTGATATGGTAATAAAAATAATTGCAATTGTCTAATTTCCTGAACTAAAAAAGTCCCTGATTTTACAAATAAAAGATCGTTTATTATGGTATCTTTCTTGTTTTTCATAAAATGGATTTGTATTTACATTGTAAAAATAGACTTGGGGAAAAAATCGATTTTTTGGACCTCGATTTTTTTGTGAATCGATTCATCAGGTTACGATTTTAATCGATTTAAAAATCGATCATTTTTGGAAAGAAGGACCTCGTAATTTTGAGCCTTGGTCAAGTGACGAGGACGATGCCTCACACCCCGTCTCCGAACTTCTACACCACGCCAGTGGAAGGACTATAAACCTTTAAGAGATTTAAAGTACATAAGCCCCTCTACGGTTTGTCTTCCGTGGCACTGGGATTCGTATCCATGCCATGCCGGCCACGAATCCGTGACCAAGATCACTAGGCTACCACGACCACTTCATGCAACCTGATTGAAAAAATAAAAGTTAATTTTGTGTTAAAATAAAATTCTGTCCGCAAATTGTAGTTCATTCATTTAATGGGCATGTAATACAAAAAATGGATACTTTTCCGTTTCATCGGCGCACTGGTAACCCTCTACCACCACATTTACAAAACAGGGCTTGGTCTGTTCTTATATGTAACGTCTTTCTATTGCAAAATTTCTCAAAAACGGATGAAAATCAAATGAAAATTAATATTAATTAATATTTTTTTATGAGTATATATACGCCAATAACGCCAACTTGGCGGGATTTGTGCCGGCGAAAGGGAAAAATACCAAAATTTGTTATGTATGAAATTTTACACTTAAAATATGTTTGCAGATTCTCAGTATTTTATCAAATTTGAAACTCTCACTATATACAATAACAAGGCGAAGAGATACTTTTTTAAGCATTTAATGATAATTAAGAATTTATTTGCTTATAAATTCTTTATAAGAAAGAAACCAGAAGAAAAAAAATCGTGAAGAAACGAATACATAAATACTTAAGGAAAATAATCATAACTATAGAAGATAACTAATTATATTTAGTAGATGAAAGTGCAATTTTTAATAATCGTTGAACGATAAAAAGTTTCGTCAAGAAATTTCGATCAATCTTTGTATTATTTAGTTTTCAAAAAGTGCAATACTAAAGGAACTGCAGCAAAATTATTCTTAAGAAAATTTTTATGAATAAGATTTCATCTTACTATATACTGCATACATCAGGTAACGTGATGTGGAGAGTATATTGGGGTGCTTCTCTAACCAACATTCTTCCCTGATCTTACACCAATCGAACACCATCGCGATCAGAAGATGAACTTGGGTAAATGACTGACAGGGGATGGAAAGCCATGTTGTAGTACAGAGTACGGTCTACTAATACTTTTAAGATGTTGCGGTCTACCCAGTGGCGTATGTGTGTCTATTCTGCATTAAAATTGTATGTTTTCTTTTATTAACCCTTGTTTTCTACATTATACCCTCTTTTAAAAATATAACAGATTACTACTTTTACTAAAAGAACACAAATAACACAAAATTGTTAAGTTGGATACTTGAACAATCATGAGCGACTGTTAAGAACGTGGACGTATTCAATACATCGAGCAACGAACATACGTGAACCGATGATCTTTAACCGGCGTATGTACGAATTAAGTTCGCTGTGCCCCACCCCGCGCCATCACGGGACATGACATCAACACGAGAACGCAAACCTGTGGAAGCGTAGGGTATGGTATGATATCTCAATAGCCAATCAGGTGCTATCGCGGAATGCGCTGATCATCAACATTTAATCTTCCCTTTAGTCGGCGCATGGGGAAAAATTTATTTATACGATAGGCATACAGGGATCGCCTTTTCCCCTTCACTGGCAATGAACGTGTTAAATGTTATCGTGCGCTTCCAATGAAGGCACATGTGTCGTCCACACATTTATCGAATCATTTGCTTAAGAAAACACATTTGCACCGATTTTAAAAAGCCGATTCTCCAGTTCAGCTGGCGTTGGTGTTCTATAAATATTTTTATTTTAGTATGCATGTCTCAGGTCTCAGTAAAGGCAGTAACTCCAAAATGTCTTGGTGGCCCACCGGTCAATCGCGATCGACTTGATTATTCCTGCTGTGTCATCCTTATCCAAGTTGAATCTGTTCCTAGACACGCTGCTTCGTGCATCACCGTCAGTGGTGGTCCTACAATCTACTCAGCTGACGTTATTTTTTCTTTCTCTGTATTATGTGAGTACCATTTCAAAATAAATTATAACTTTTTGTTCGTTTTGTTTGTCAAGTTTCTTCACTTTCTGACCTCTCCTTGGTGTTACATGTTAAAAGTCATGTTATGTAGTTATCAACTTTACTATTGTTTCTACATTTTAAAAAATAGACCTCCCTAAAAGGTTTACTGATGGCAATAGAATAACATAAATCTACGTAAATAGAAAATAATGTATCATGAAATAAAAATTGATTTGAAAAATATTTATTCACGTAAAGAACCATTATATGCAAGTATTTTTACAAATATTCAATGTTAGTAAAATTTTGTGAATTTAAATTTAAATTTTATTATTAAAAACAGCTACGAAATCAATTTGAATAAATAATTACTTTATATAAGTACGAAAATTTTATTGTATTTAAAAAAATAATTTAAACGTTTTAAATTTCTCTAGAAGTATAGTGTCCTTTTAAAAAACTTTTCTTTACTCATTATTTAAAAAAAAAAGTGTGTGTGTGTGTGTGTGTGTGCACTTATGTACGCTCGTAAGAAGTTATATACTTCTTTGGCGTAACAAGATTAAAATCTTTCTAAAAATCTTGAGCAGGGCAAGCTGGGCCAAGGACAAAAGGCGGTCACGAGCAGAGTTGAACGATACTAATCTTAAGTCAATCGGATCAGCCAAACCCGAGATAATCACCATTTAAATAAATTTAAACACCCCCGCACAGGGACAATAAGACCAATAAGATGAGGGTTTTCGGCAGACTGTATCTGGAGATGAGGTGAACCGAATGTGACACTTGAGACCTCATATTGAATGTCTCGGCGGGAAGAATCGTTCCCGAGAAAATTAAGACATTCGCCTGAAGAGCCACCGAGTTATGGTTATTTTAAAATAATAAAAAATTAAAACAATTAAATAAAATAAAAGCAGGGCACCCAGCAACACGAAACTCGGCCTGGTTGTGAGGAAACACAAGAGGAATCCATTCGAAACGGTCCGGAGTCTGTAGTTGCAAATGGGGTGGCACTAGCTCGGGAAAGGAAAACGAAACTAACTCTCCCCGGGGGGGGAACAACTGTGACGTAAATGGTTACGTACATCCCAACGATACACAGAGTAGTAGATGATCCCAAAGTTTCATCCTTCTATCTCTGCAATATTATAAAGTCATCAAAAGATCTAACCATATAGGGAAAACATGGGAATTCTAATTCTACTGATAACCCTATAGGTCCACTGTCTACACACGAATTATAACAGATGAAAGAGCTCAACGAGGGAAAACCTATGGTCCAAGTTTCATTAACGAAGCTCAAAAATCCTCGGAGCTATGCGGTATTTAAAATTTTTTAAAACTTTAAAATAATTTTAAAATGTTAAATATAGGTGAAGAATTGGGGATATTGTCCTGAAAAAAATATATCTAGGATGCTCATAGGGAGAACAATCGAATCCAGCCGATGCGGTCGACCAAGGGAGCATTGGATTCGAGTTCTTACCGGGGATGCCCTGTAGGTGGGGGGAAGCACCGGAGGGGGCCAATTCCACGTAAAGCTTACCCTAATACGAAAATATGAGGGACCTCCAAAAATCAAGTCCCAAATTCAGTTCCTTAGGGAGTGATATTTTAGTGCTTAAGCCTTCCCCATGCCTACATAATGGGAATGAAGTAGATGACTGAATGGATTTCGACGAGTTTAACAGTTGGCTCAAATCTCAAGTCCAAGGCTCGAACAGGAGCCAGGATATTGTGAATTTAAACAAATTTAAAAAGTTTAAAACAATTAAAAACTATGGAAGAAATAGCCCTATGGGCCTGAAATTGTAATAACTGGAAGAACAGATAGAGAGGAATCGAATGAGTTAGGTAAGAATGGACTGTGAGGCTCGGATGCCGAGATATTGGCAAAAGGCTGCAGAGGGGGGATGAACCGCGGGGGATGCGTCCCAACAGATATGGTTTAGAACAATAGTTATTACGATCCCCCAAATACCAGTCCCCTAGCACCAAAAAAGTGGCATGGTAAAATATTAGACAACGGTGTGCGCTCATCGATGCCTTAAAGGTGTGCGCGCGCATCGTAAAAATTTACCCTCATCTTTTTTCCCAAACGCGCAATAAGAAGTATAACTTCAAAAAATCACATTCTTAGCACTAAATATTTAAAAATAATTGTGACAAAAATATTTTACAGTTTCTGTGAATACAATTAACGAAATTATACACTTAGGTGATGCTTATTGAAGTGATAACTTCTTTAGGCGCGTTTTGCAGGAGAGTGAATTTGAATGATGCGTTTTAAAAATCCAAGCATTGTTACGCTCGTAACAATGGTAACAATACCACTGAATGGTAAAAATACTACTGAATCATTTGGGTTTAATGAGTCATGTATCGGAAAATTTTGTGCAGAAAAATGTAGAGCAGAAAATGGACAAATATTTCTGATGGTTACTATTTATATTTCACCAAATCAAAAAGTAGAGAAAATTATCGAATTCATTGACAAAAATTGAGTTGCCTACACTGAAGCCGGATCAACTCTTCTGAACACATTGCCTATTATTTTAAGTGGGGATTTCAATGCAGATTTTTCCAAAGACAAATCAAAACCTTTAGTAGATTTTTTAAAATCAAAATTCAATTTAATTATGTCAAATAATCCAAATGAAAGCAAAAAGTATTGAAAAACACTTGACGGTGTTTTTTTTTAGATAATTAAATGATTTTGAATCTAAAGTATTTATAACCTATTTCAGCTACCATAAAAAGCTATTGTTTCCTTCCTAGAATACAATTAATTTACAAATATGATATATATTTCGCAAAAAATATTACTTTATGAGTACAGACATATGAATAAATAATTTTATATAACGATACTGATATCCCCTTGTGTTTTTATTCACCTAACTAATCCCTAACCCTGAAATAACATTACGAAATTTGAAATTATTACTTTTATTGTGTGGTCATAAGCACACAAAATCTTTTTTTTTCGATTTTTCTCTCGAAGATTTAAAATTCTTTTAAATAGTTATATAGGGTGTTGCCGTATTCGGCCGACAAATTCAGAGGGGTTATAGTAAACAACATGGGGAAGACAAATCATCATAGACTGTGGGGTTGCAAACCACATTTAATTGGTGAAAATCGCGATAATGGTAGCCTTCCAGAGGACGATGCGCCAGACGGTTAGGTTGAAGTAACCTACACGTATGGTAAATTTCTCTCTTCTTCCAGAGTTGCTGTAGGAAGTACCAGAGACATGTAGTTTATGCACGAGGGTACACCATCACACCTTTCGACTGAGGTGCGAAACCTTCTCCATGCTACACATCGTCCGAGTTGGATTGGAAGTGGAGGACCTGTTGCTTGGCTTCCACGCTCCCCGGACCTCAATCCCTTGGATTTCGTCTTCTGGGACAACATGAGATCGCTTGTGATTGTGACCGCGGTGGCTGCAGTGGAGGATCTCTCGACACAGATCCTCATCGCTTCAGCTGACATCACAGAAGACCGGAATTGTTTGAATGCTTCCGATATTCCTTCGTTCGTTGGCTGTGACTACGCGGCCGCAACTTCGAACAATTCCCCTTGTCATTGTATTTTCTGACTTCGAGCTGTGACGCATTGTTCGTATTGTAAACATGCTTTACAATTGTGTTTCTTGCCTCTAATTGATCGTTTTCATTCCATCACACCTTTTATAGCTGTTTTTGCGAATTATTCCAACTAAACGTGGTTTGCGACCCTATGTCCTATAATGATTTGCCATCCCCCCATTCTGCCTACAATCACCCATCTGAATTTGTTGGTCGAATTCGGCAACACCTTTTAGAAGTCCATTATAAAATAAATAAGTGACCTGTCACAATAATTGCTTCAAAATTTATGTTTGAATCTAACATTGTTACATAATAGGGATATAATTTTGCTACAAATTACACTTAATGGTTACTCTAAATCACTAATTTAAGGGAGACTATTACACAAGGAAGAAATTTTTTCAGCTGATTTCATTGTTAAAATTTAACTATCATTCACAAAATCTTAAATTATTTTCACGATAAACATAAAACATAAAGCTGAAAAATAATAAAACTTCTATCTTCCTGTTAACACTTAAAAGGCAATACACTGCTGGACAATTGCTAAGGACGGATAACACTATCATCCATAGCAACCACAAAATGAAAGGAAGCAAAATGTGGAAAATTAGAATAAGTGCGGGATATTAGTAAGAAGAAGTATGAATATGCAAATTTTTTTCCACGTCTGTTTATCACGTGATAGCGTTCATAAGAGCTTTAAAGGTTTTGACGCGTGTGGACAGTTGTTGTTTCGAGTCAAAGTTTTACAGGAAAGATTTAATAGACGAACTTAAAATTTTTGGCATGTCTTCCCGACATCACATAGATGATTTTATGCGTGGCCGAATTATTGGAGAGATCGAAGAAGGGAGAAAAATAACAGATGTTTCCAGGGAGTTCGACATCGCTCACAGCGTTATTTCACGGTTGTGGAAGTCATTTAAAACGACTGGAATGTGTAGTAGACGGCACGGGGGAGGTCGTGTTAAAAGTACGACGCCTGCAGAAGACAGATATATCGTCCTATCAGCAAAAAGGAACAGGCGCACCACAGCTCAGCAGGTGGCAAATCAGTTTCTTGCTGCCTCAGGAAAGCAGATCTCCCGAAAAACTGTTGCCAGACGTTTGTGGGGAGGAGGACTATACGCACGCAGACCTGTTGTGTGTGTCCCATTGACCAGACAGCACCGTACTGCCCGTTTGCAATGGTGTCGTGAGCATCACAATTGGATTGAACAGGACTGGGCATGCGTACTATTCTCAGATGAGAGTAGGTTCAGTCTGTCATCGGATTGTAGACGCCAACTGATCTGGCGCGAGAGTGGTACTGCTTATCGTCCAGAAAATGTCCGGGAAAAGGACCGATATCCGACATGCAGTATCATGGTGTGGGCCGGCATCATGATCAATGGCCGCACGCGCCTACATGTGGTTGCGAATGGGACTATGACGGGCCAACGATACATTGATGAAGTTCTACTTCCTCATGTTTGTCTTATCCGTGTTGTTGTCGGTGATAAATTTGTTTTTATGGACTACAACGCAACATGTCATCGAACACTCGCTGTTCAGGATTGTCTAGACAGCGAGGGTATTCAGCGTCTCGTATGGGCAGCGCGTTCTCCAGATCTAAACCCCATTGAAAATGTGTGGGATGCTTTGGGGAGGCAAGTTGCTGGTCGAAACTATCCTCCGACAAACAAGAACACCCTCATCCGTGCACTCACAGAGGAATGGGATAAATTGCCTCATCAGCTGCTAGATAATTTTGTGCAAAGTATGGTACGACGTGTGGAATGTTCCATCACACTCCACGGTGGACATATCTCGTACTGATACCTTTCTTTAAGGTGCCTGCTGACTTTTAGATGCATTGTTCCATTTCTCCGTACACAGATCAAATGAACATTTTTTTTCTTTCAGATGTTTCACAGCTTTTGTACTTTCCAGAACAATAAATATTCTTTATTCTAATGTCTGAACAGTGTGGCAACCATATTTTATCCTACTAGGCCTCATGTCTCGCTTAATGTTATGCTACATAGCAATTTGTGATCCATCCTTAGCAATTGTCCAGCAGTGTATCTATAGTAAAATAATACTTTAAAATAACACTTTAAAATAATGATTTAAATATATAATTTGTCATGCATAAATAGCAATTGTAAGGATATATCAAATAGCTTATAAATCAAAATCCTTATCTACGTAATTTATAGCTACAAACTACTGTTTTTTCTGTATTGAATGAATGGTAAAGTGTGCACCACTTTCTATGCACGCGTTCGAGGTGTTGCAATTTTAGTGTCATGCATTGTATTTTCAATTATTCTGAATTGAAGCCTATTGAAGTTTTATACATTTTCAAGATAGGAGATATTTATCTAAAAACCGGTATGAAAATGAATACGTAATTCAGTACAGAAGTAAAGAAAACAGTGATTTTTTTTAGATTGAGTCTCACGTAGTCTCAGGTTTGGTTTTCATATGAAGAGACTTGGCCACTTCGACCATCGTCCAATAAATTGGAGAAGATTTATAAACATTTGCGTCAAATTTATTTACATAAATTTAAATAACATTTCGTTACTAAATTCTGTTATTTTAACAGAAAAAAAAGATACCTTTTAAGTAAAGGAATTATCTAACAAAAACTATATTATTCAGGAGACACAGTTTTAACTGCACAAATATGCCTGTTAACATTCTTTCTTGATGAAATGACCCAGCAATTTTAAAAATACCCCGTTATATTCTCTTCTTGGGAAAGGTATGCCTCGAATTTTAACCCTTTTTCACAAAAAATGCAAAAATAAATACACTGGTGTGCAAAACTTAAGGACGAGACGGTTTTTTTAATATAACTTTGTACAAAAGCTTTCCAAATCAACACATTTAATACCGTAAGATCCCCAATACGTAAGGACATGTGTAATGTAAGCAACACTTACTAAAAGAGAAATCAGAGGGATAAAAGAAGCTTGATTGAAAAAGTAGCATGGAGCGCAATGCGACTGAAGGCCGAAACATCCCTGTGATGGGTGTCCAGCAAGAAACATCCGGTCTTTAGTAGGGGATAGGATGTCCCCTGACTGCTAGGCAGGTTTCACAGCGTCTGCCCATGCTGAGAATGAGGGTGTCAATGAGTTGTTGAGGCATTGCTGCCCATTCGTCTTGCAGCGCCAATCGAAGCTCCCGAATCGTTACTGGTGGTAAGGTACGAGCTGCCAAGCGTCTGCCTTGAAAATCCCATACATGCTCGATGGGATTGAGATCCGGAGATCGTGCCGGCCAATCCATACGTTCAATATCCTCACTCTCTAAGAGCTGTTCGGCAGCTACTGTGCGATGACATGGTGCATTGTCGTCCATGAAAAGGAACTGCAGACCCATAGCGCCTCTAAAAAGACGCACATATGGAAGAAGAATCTCGTTACAATAACGAGTCCCATTGACTGAACCTGCGTCGAAGATGTGAAGGTCTGTACGACTACCAAGCATGATACCTCCCCAAACGAGAACACCGCGACCTCCATACCTGTCCCTTTCAATGATGTTCGAGGGATGATTGCGGCTTCCCCGCTCTCTCCAGATGAGTATGCGATGAGAATCGCTACTCAAACTGAATCTGCTCTCATCTGTAAAGAGTACTCGTCCCCATTCATTGTCTCTCCAATTCCGGTGTTCCCGGCCCCACAGAGAACGCCTTCTCCGATGGGCAGGCGTTAAAGGTACACACCGTACAGGGCGTCGTGCAAACAGACCACCACCGTGCAGTCTTCTGGCCACGGTAAAATGCGATATCGGTCGTCCAGTCGCCTGTGTCGTGTGTCTAGCGATTTCTCCCGCTGTCTGCCGCCTGTTTCTTCTGGCCTGTAAGACAATGTACCGGTCATCTGCGGGTGTGGTTCCTCGTGGATGACCACTACTGAACCCCCGGATAGCTGTTCTGTAGTTTGAAATTGTCTCCAAAGTCGTGAAACGATGCTGTGAGCAATTCCGAACTCTGCAGCTACACTTTTCACACTGCGGCCTTCCTCCAACTTCCCAATGATTCGACCTCGGGTAAAAGCATCCAGATGTTCTCTAACAGATTGATTATTCGCCATTTCTCGCTGAGGCAGCAACTCGGTGTGATTTTAACTACTCTACGGCGTGCAATCTCATTGCCAGAAATACTGATATTACACCGACAACATGCTTTATACTACTCAGACACTCCCCATTACGTCTACCTGCATATCTGCGCATGTGCTACCGTACATCACCTTAATTAATCTCCTGATTGGTCTTTCTGTCCGCTCTGCCTCTTCGTTCAGCTGATATGCTAATTTTTCGACTTCGTCCTTAATTTTTGCACACCAGTGTATATGAAAATAAGAACTTATAAACAAAGTTATTGTGCTCGAGCATGCGTGGGAATGCCTTTTCATTATTCGCTGCATATTGCAGGTATTTAGCAACAATTTTTTTGGGGGAGGGGCAAAAATGGTCGATGGTCTAATACGTAGGCACCCCAAAATAGTATTGAGCCTTGCATAAATTACTTCATCGGTCTAAAAGAACTGCGACGTCTTAGAATAACAACTAAAGAAAAACCGAAAATAGAGACTGTCTCTATTTATAGTTGAAACTGGCCACTAATCTCGAACCGCCTGTCCTCCCCTTCCAACAGAGAAAGAGAAATAGCCCAAGCAGTGTGGTAGTCTCTACCAAAGGACCGATTTCCTGTTAGGGTTATTAATGACTTCTCAACGGTCGCGTAGTTTCGCAGGGAAAGTATCCAAGACAGAAAAATCCGATTCTTATGTTCAATAACAAGTCAACCTTTGACCTCCCTTTATCTAACCGACAGAGAAGTGACCAGTGCAACTCCCACGCCAATGTCAAGCTTCGAAGTCCACCACATGAAGGATTGTGACGTCTTATGCGTCTTTTCTTTAACAAGTCCTTTGGGTTCTTTGGGCCAGAATTAATGGCAACTCTTTTCCAACCAAATCCAAGAAAAAGAGGTGAAGTAAAGATGCAAATAAACGGATTTTAAATATCGGATCTTAGAGTAAGCGCGATGGCAATGTAAAGGAATGTTAGACAATTGATGTGCGTTGTGGCAGTTGATGATTATTACAGTTCGTGTTTCAAGTTTGAATAAGTTCTGCGTGACGGGGATACATACATTGGGACTTGATTAGAAGGAAGCCGTACTGCGTACAGCTGCATCCCATTGCAGATAAAGACAAGAGTTAATACAACATATAATAAGGTAGGGTTGATTACTTAATATTAGAACCAAGGATTAGGCGGCTCCCTTATTGAGATTGGTCTGAATTGGAATAGGTCTTATTATAAATATATATATATATATATATATATATATTATATTGTGTGTTGCGTATTGCGTCATCGTAAATTCTCTCATATTAATTATTATAATTGAATTTGTTAAAGGTTTAAGTTGAATATCTTAATAAAATTATATTAAGATAATGTTTGATCCTAGTTCTTTTGCTAATCCTACACCTCTAGTTCACGCTGATGCTTCGAGAAATGGACTTCCAAGGGGGAGGAACATCACAGGGGTGACAAGGACCAACGACCTAATAGTAATCCCGGCTGCATTCAGAAAGAAGTGAATTGGGTTCACGTGTTGCTTGGAAAGGCGTGACGTATTCCGAAAGACGAGACGCGTCGACATTCCAAGAGACTTCCAGACTTTCTCTCGGCCTGATTTCCAAATTGGCTTGTACGCTTTCACACCTACAGGGACTCTACTATCAAGGCTTTAGATAATAGACATCACAATGTCGCCCTAACGTCTCCCTTAACATCAGTAATCCGACCTTAACAGTACCTAGTTATTGTTGCACCTAAACAAGAGTAAAAATAAAAATGTGGGGTTTGGGAACGATACTTACGCTAGTTACTATTCGGATACCCTCCCCAAAACTCATGCTGAGACATTTGAAAAATGCCTATTTCAAGCCAATTTCGTCAGTTTGGGTAAGTTATCGATGTTGACGACATCAGAGGGTTTTTGTACCTGGCATAAGAATTTGCTTAATATTAAACATTTGATGACTTGACATGCACATTGATTCTCGATTTATTTGAATCATTTTGAACCAATTTGTCGCTTGTTATTGATAATGATTAAATGTTGAATAATTGATTGATTGCTTGTTAATGTCGCACTTTGAATCTGTATGAGGGCTAATGGTGACAGAGCCTGTAATTTTGAACCATGATCAAGTAACGAAGACATCACTTGAGATGGCACCCCTCACTACATACTTTCAAATCACGCCTTCGGGTATCGACCTAAGAACTCAGTTTTCCACTCGGACCTGTCTATGAGAACTACTTAGCCACTCCTTCTTGCCTACTGCTCGACGATCAGTCAGGACTTGCCACTTCGTCAGGCATCATAAGAACATTGATTATTTCCCTCCCTTGTCATACAAGCTTTTTCACGCCTTTACTGTGATAACTTCATCTCTCATGATCTTATTTTAAACTTCTCTACCTTTTCTTACTTTCTTTCAAGCGGTTATTTTAAATTTCTTTTCAATAACTGCATGCTGTTATTTAAAAGGTAACGAGTAAAGGACTTTAATATAGTATTCTCTTTAATCCTTCCTGTTAAAAAAATTCATCCCTTCTGTCCTCGTTCCGTCGAGATGGGGCAGCCGGTCGAAAGATGCCATTGGTTGTCATGGAGATGTAGCGTCATTTTCTCTTCACCCTCCTTCGGAAACGAAAGGGGAACTAAACCAATTGGGAGAGTGGTTTCCCACTCACCCCTCCACCAGTGCTGCTGCACTACACTCATTATGGACTGCTATCTCTATTTTTATGTATTTTTAACAAATTATTCTTTTTTCAACTAACTCTGATGGGTGAATAATAGAGCTTTCTCTAAGGCTCCTCGTAAATGTGTAACCATTACCTCATAAGAACTTATGATAAGGGATGGAGGATCGCTTCGCAATTCATGTTCCCAAAGACGTCCAGCGACCTTTGTGCATCGACTTCACCCCCTGACACACGGCGGGTCTTCAATGGTATCAGGGCTCGAGTCCACGACACCAGGCACATAACCATAACAATATGGTCATGTTGACTCAAGCGGTTATTGTTAAAATATTTAAAAGGACACATGAATTCTTGAAATCCTTGGAGCTTTAGGTTTTAAAAGACTTTGTTTTGTCAAATTTATAAATTACTGAAGCTAGAGTGATTCCTACCACCATCACAACAACAAAAAAATGTAGTCCATGCCTTACAGTTTTAACAGGGTACTTAAAAGTGCATTTTGCATTCATTCAATTCCTACTATTAGCTCACACTCTCTATATATTTAATTATTTATCTTTGTTGAATTTTCAATCGTTAATAAAATACATTTTAAAGCGCTCAATTGAGCTGAAATTTTACATACATGATTATTTTGGATGACAATACAGTAATTTAAAAATAATTAGTAAAATTAAATTGATTAAATTTAATTATTTAAAGAATTACAAATACAGCCACGTTGGCATCCTTTTTGGCGACTTGTGTCAAAACATGAAAAAGTTTTTTTCTCACATTTTAAATCGCTCATTTGAGCTGAAATTTTCTATACACTATTGTTTTGGATAAAAATACGATAATTTAATTATAACTAATTAAAATTATTTGACTGAAACTAAGAGTTTAAAGAATTACAGATACAGCCACGTTGGTTTCATTTTTAGTGACTAGGGTCAAAACTTTAAAATATTTTTTTTCAAGGTTTAAAGCATGCAGTTGAACTTAAATTTTATAATATTTTAAATAATATTTTATAATATTTTTAATTTTTTAAATTTTATAATATTTTGGAAGACAATACGATACTTTAATGATAATTAATAAAAATTAATTACCACTTAATGTTGCGATTCTGTCATATGTATATGCATATTTATATTACTATTTAATAAAAAGAAGCTAAAATAAAAATTTTCTTTGTTGATCTAAGTAGGAATTGACTAAACAAATTTTTTTTCATATATTACTTGTTTTTCTGTAATAAAATACTAATTCAGATTGTAATAACACACTATTTACAGTAATAGTCTCTCTTGATATTTTTATTACTCAATCATTATTCTTTTATACATCATTATTACTTTCCTTTAGCCTTCGTTATTGTATTTTGAACAATTATTATTTCATTATTTATTTCTTTTGGTATTGTTATTGCAAACATTTCAAACGTATCCTCTTTTCTATCAGGAAACATTTCATGTGATTTTAAATTAAAGCCGTAAGTTACGTCAAAGGCGCTCTATAGTCTTTTTTTTTTCAGTGTCACTTTACGTGACACACGAATAATTGCTGATCCACTATTGCTCTTTTTAAAACTCTTGCATCATAGCATCTTGTTTCCAAAGCATAAATGGAACGACAATTGCATAAAGGGCTTTTCTAATTCATTTTAAGTGGAAAATTACGTAAGAAGGTAATTTATTGCATTTATCGATCTGCTTACGTTTAAAATCGCCTGCATTGAATGTTAAAATTTTGGAATTAAATGTACTGTGTCGTTATGGCACTTCTTATATTCTTTATATTCTTCAGAATTTAGCTTCCATTTAGAATGCACAGTTATTTTTGTAAAGTTTTTGTATTGTACATGTTTTTGTATTGTAGATGTGTTTTTGTACTTTTTTAAATACATTAAATTTAAAAATGGCTTTTATATTTGATACAGAAATCAAAAACATATTGTATGCATCAAAAACTTAACAGCGGATTTTTTTTTATTGAAATTTGTTTCGTGAATCCTCAAAATTTTCATTATTTAAATAGTCTACAGAACATTATCTATTTTGTTTTTATGATTTCATTATACTCCGAAACTGTGTGAAAATAAAATTTATAGTAATTTTTAACAAGTATTTTATTTGTTTTAGTTATATAGGTAACGGATTTTTCTCTCTCTCTCTCGATTTCTACTTTTCGTTTTCAATCTTTTCACTTATTTTCTAAGACGCAGTCTAAGATATTCTGAAAAAAATGTTTCAGCAAATTAAATTATAAATATGTATTCATTGCAAAATATGCATTAACATATAAATATCTTTTTAGCCATTTTTTCCTGTCTTATTGAATGAATTCTAAACTAGATCTTTCTATTATTTTTATCGCGGGTTGTGTGTGTGTGTGTTCATAGTTCTAAGAATTTTTTTTTTTATGAAAATGCTTCTATAATGTGTTATAAGTGGGAAAGGGCATGAAAAAACACACACAATATTTTTATTATTAGAACTAAACTGCGGGAAAATACAGCATTAACACGTGAAATATTTTTAATTTTTAATGGGCTACGGATTAGTGTTTTACCTATGCATACCTAGAGGGAGGCACCTGAGCTCTAATGATGCAAACCTGTACTAGGTTTTCATTTTGCAAAGAGCACCAAAGCCAAATAGACATTCTAGAGATCTTTTACATGCCGCATAATCATACGACATGGCTGCTGTCGATTTTCTGCATCATGAAAATCCACCGACTAGCGCCGATATCGAACTCGCAACCTTAAGTGCAGAAGGCCAGCCGCAAACCAACCACGCCACCCAGCGGCTTAACACATGAAACACACACACACATTAAATTATACTTTCATTTAATTTTACCTTAAGTATTTTTTATGTACGTAAATACAACAAAACAAGCTCACGGGAATATATTATTTAGTACTATTATTTGTATCCTCGAGTGAGTATTTATTAACGTCAAACGATAAATTAACTCCAGAACTATTAGCTACAGATCTCATAATTTTGAATCAGTGACGAGGAGTTTGTGATTCAAGTGACGAGGACGAAAATTGAGCTGCAACTCTTTCTCCTAACTATCGAACCACACCAATGGGTGAGCATTGAGCCTCGACAAATTTAACGTGTATTAGTCCCTTCTTCACGGCAGATTTTCAGTAGCACCAGGACTCAAGCTTGCGACACTCAAACTACAAGTTTGGCATCGTAACCAACAGGTAAATTCGGCTACGCCAGTGTGAAAACTTTTGATTCTCAATAGACTTAACAAGCATAGGACCTTCTACGCTGCGGGTTCTTAACGGAACTAGGGCTTGAAAAAAAACATGGTGATTCATTATGAAGTATACACGTTCTATATACTGTAAAACAGTAACAAATCAAAGACATACACCATCTCAGCTAACCGTAAGGTAGATGTGCTTTTAAAGTTCGTGTCTCGTACCTGAGGAAAGTGACGTGGGCAATAGCATGCGTATCATGTGACGAGTCAATCGAAATGGAGGCATCTGCTGTGGAAAGGCTTTTTGTGTTCTTGGATTTAGCAAATTATGACAGGAACCCCTTTTTGGATATATTAACTGTTTGGTTGATGCTACAGTTGCAGGACGACATTAACAACTTCATTCTCTAGTTGGATGGCGCACCACCACATTGGTCAAATAACGTGCGAGATAACCTCGACGAACATTTCCCTCACTGATGGATTGAACAAGAACAAGTCAAGGGCTGCAACGTGCACTTACCCAAATATACCCAACATGCCCCAATGATCATCCAAAAGACCTGACTAATCCCGTTTGCGATTTCTTCCTGTGGAAGTATATAAAGGACAAAGTACCTATTCCCCTTCCATCGTATTGATTTACTGTAGCTGAAACAGCGTACCACAGTCGCTATCGATGGACTTGATTCAGATACCTTAACACATCTTTGGGCAAAAATGGATTCTCAGCTCAATGTGTCTTGTCTGACTAAGGGTTTACTCACAGAACATCCGTGACTGTTTCTAACAAAACTTGAAATAATCCCATGCAAATCTGTTGCTGTTGTCGTGCGTTTACTCCTGGGATACATACGACGAACGAGAGAAAGATGAACAGAAACATACAATACAATCACAGAAGAATAGGCTTTGTTACAAACGATGATCCCAGCGTAGAACAGAAGGAGTGCGCTGCTTTCCATTCGACACGGAAATCCATTTCGGGCGAAAGTCCGACTTCTTTTCCCGAAGATACATCCCTAACTTATTCGGGATTCGAACCTGAGCCCTTATCCATTACAAACCAAGTGTCCTATCCACCATACTGACTTGGCGGCATGCAATTCTGTTACAAGTTACGTATATCTTAGATTGTTTTTGATTTAGTGTATTGAAATCAGTGGCGCACACAAGGGGGTCCTGGGGTCGGACCCCCTTCCAAAGCCCTTGATTTTTTCCGATTGACTATAATTTTAAGTATATAGAAAGTAAAATTTAATTAAGTATTTGTTATTAATGATTAATTTTATTAATTAATGCTAATTTTTTAATTCAATAATTAGTTTTTTTACTGTGTTTTGTTCCCGAAAATCGACCAAATCAAAAGGAGCATGATACAAGAACGGTGAACTTTCAACCCCCCGTTGAAAAATTCCTGTGTGCACTACTGATTGAAACTGTATACTTCTTTCTGAATCACCCTGTACAACTCGGCAATACCGGTTACGAGTTCGTCACCCTGGCCATGCGATAATTGTTTTTAACGTAAAAGAGAAACAGCAGTTTAAGGAACCCGAAAGGATTTAACTAGATCAGGAAATAAAAGATACTTAAAGATGACAGATTGTAAGATGATACGAGTAAAATGTAAACTGTTGGTGTAAACTGAACTTCAAATGGTAGTCAATGAATAAACCGTACCAAGATAAGCTCATGTAAACATAGATAAGGAGGCGAAAAGTAACCGGAACATTGTGAGAACAGAGTTTCAAGAATCAAATATCTGAACACGTACGAAAACAAGGCTTGGCTAACAGTTTTGATTTTTTTTAAGATTCTGTGAGTAAGAAGTTAAATGACTTAAGAATTGATAAGATGAAACAGAAAAAATTCGGTAAATAGATTCGAACTGAGTCATTCAAGTTCTAAGATAAAAGATTTGTGGAAGAATAAACACAGCTAATATCCATGAACTCATAATGGGGAAACTGAAAACTCAAAGCCTTTTAAATCTCTTACGAATGATACAGATCATATAAGGAGGCAGACAAGGAAACGTTACAGACATCGGTATATTGTTAGAAAGTAGAAAAAGTCTATCCTAATCTGAAAAGGCCAAATCTAAAGACTAAATCTAATCTAGAATTACATCATAATAACCTTCAACATAAAAAAAACCTTCCGACATTAAGGATATTTCTTTTTTTCGGAGTAGGGGTCTTCAAGCCAAGGTCCGCTGAAACCATTTTAGTGTCTCCCACATTTGAATTTGTGGCAAAATAAAGAAATAAAATAAAACTGCCTTGCCAGGTATTTGTCGTAAAAAAAAAACACTTTTTTTCATTTTCTATATTTAAAGCACTCTATTTATAAGTTTATCTATCTGAGAAAAAAGTACAAAATACTCTGAAAATGATGAATGTTTCAAAAATTTCTCACTGCATTGTAAATATTTTTAAAAATTTCCCTTTAACATTTTTGAAATTAATACAGCGATACTCTACCCACATGGGGCCCATCGAGCCTTTTTAAGGAACGGTTACGGTTAGCGATACCCGATAACAGCGGAGTAGCGATAATTTTATGAGTAGAACTAATTTTTAACTGTCTTTCATATCTTACAAGTGGAAAATATACCGTTTCAAGACGGTTGGGAGGTTGAATATTTTGTAGTGAAAAACAAACATGGATCGGTAATTGTTTGATTTGACACGGAAAGACCTGATTTGTCACGTATTTAAAAAATACCAAAATAAACCGGAATCAATCAATGACACTTTTCCTCAAAGATCTCTTTCAAGAAGTGATAAATAGGTTTCTTGAATAATCTCTGCAACAGCAACAAAATGTTTTGTCAATGATAATATCACAGCGGTAACAAAGACAACTATAAAGTTCATTACATTATTGGTAATCATATGAAACCGTTTACTGATGCAGAAGTTGTGAAGGAGTGTGTTTCTAAAATTCTTTTAAGTTAGTGTTAGTGTCAAAAATAAAAAATAACAAAAAAAGCAAAACAGGAGTTGCCAATGTTATCTTGGTTATAAAGCATTTCTCCCCTTCCCCTCCCCCTCCCCCATTTATCCCCATGTTGCGGCCCGCGTGAAATAACATGTATGCGGCCCAGCAGAAAAAAAGGTTGAGTACCCCTGAGGATAGAACTCAGCACCTTTTGCTCCATAAGCACGTAACTTACCGCTGCAGCAAAATGTTCACTTCATCCGGAGGCTGTAACTATCTTATAAAAGTACCACCGCCACACATTGGATAGGCGAACGAACGATATAGTTATGGCTGGGTGTGAGTTGTTGCTGTTGCATCAATTTAGATCTGACGGGCCAGGATAAGCTGGACTTAGCCAGATTTTCTGGTTATAAATTTCGATCTGCCAGTGCTAAGGGGGCCTGTAGATCTGCGCCGAGGGCCCGAAATAAGCTTAAATCGGCATTGCTTAATATCACTGATTTCGTCAAAACTTGACAAAAACATTTTATGAATCAATTTTGTAGGTTAATTTACTAAGTTAATGAAAATGCCAAGTTTTTTTTTTTTATATTTGGGTTACTAGTACAAAAGTTACAACTGTTTTAATAAGAGAGGATTGATTTCTAACACGCAGTCACAGACTTTAATGACCGTTTTATGCAAAGCGTGTTTTTTCTGAAAATTTGTAACGGACAATGAGATTGTTGAAACAGTTATGAAGATAGTTAACTGAAATTTTGTGTGTATATTTTGCGTAATGTTAGAATTATTTTGATATATTTTTTTTTCAAAATTACTGCATTATTACCAAATTTACAATGTATATAAATGTAACAAGTGTTTATAAGCTATTCCATACTGTGAGTAAGGTAAAATGCTCTACTTATTATAAAAGTTTAAATACCTCTCCCTTTTGACGTAATTTTTTTTTAAAAAAATGAACAGTAGTACAATATATTAATGTTCACAAAATGAAAATTCACTTATAAACATACTGTTCAGCACAGGCTACGTTTAAATTTTCAGCAATCCCCTTTTTGAGATTCAATTTTTTTTTCTTTCCGGTTTTAGTTCTCTCCTGATATAATTTATCAAACAAATCTGGAGACTCCAAAAAAAGAAATCTCTCTCTCTCTCTATATATATATATATCAAGTGGCGCACACAAGGGGGCCTGGGGGGTCCGGACCCCCAAAGCCCTTGATTTTTTCCGATTAATTATAATTCTAAGTATATAGTACGTAAAATTAACTTAATTACTTGTTATTAATGATTAATTTTATTAATTAATGCTAATTATTTATTCAAAAATTAGTTTTTACTGTGTTTTTTCCTCAAAAATCGACAAAATCAAAAGGAGCATGATACAAGAAGGGGGAACTTCCGACTCTAGACCCCCTTGAAAAATTCCTGTGTGCGCTACTGATATATATATATCAAATGTCAGGCCATTGACTATCAGGTCAATAGCTATATATACATATTGAGGTGTATATATATATATATATACCTCAATTCAGTAAAAATATTTCTCTTTTATTTGAATCCCTTTAAAAGACAACAACACTTAATTTTATCAGAAGCGCGAATATTTCGTGCTTTATGTAGTTTGGAAATATATTCATCAGAGATAACAAGACATCAAGTAGGTACTTCTATTTCTAATACACTGAATTTTTTGGGAATAAAAAAATACAATATGAAAATATACTTACATCCTTTTAAGAAATTATAGAAAGAAAGTCACCATTTTTACAGTGAAAGCCAAACAAAAGGGGCTTGGAAAATGTTTATATGTATTATGTACTTTGAAATGAATATTCGATACACAAACATTGACTCCAAAAAACAATGATTGATTGATTGATTTATAATGTTGCCTTACAAAGACCTCATATGTTTCAACCACGATCAATTGACGAGATCAACATCTGAACTGGCATCCCACTTTCAAACTTACACATAACACCAATGACAGAGCTTTGAACTTTGACAGGTTTAACGTGCATCGGACCCTTACATGGCGGATCCAGCAATCAAAGAAAAGCATTACCTGCAATAAAAAAATAGCTTTTTAATTTAATAGCCAACCATTTGGCAGTGACACATCTACTAACGTAAATTTTGGATGAAATTGGATAATTCTGTTTCTCTCTCTCTCTCTCTCTCTGCATATACGTTTCTTTTATGCCCTTTAAATTATGATAAAATTCATATTCTTCAACAGTTTATTTTCATTCTTCGACAGAAGGATAGAGATCATCTCGTGGTTTTTATTTCGTTTATTTTTTTCTACGTTTTATAAATAAACATTTTTTACTATGTAGTTATGACAGAAGCCTAAATGATAAATCTATCTGGTTAAATCTTCCTTTTCTTAATAAGCGGGTTTCCAGATCTTTAAAGAAACATTTTTAATAGCAGATGGTAGTTTAAATTCAACAAGATAAATCCTTTTTAAGGAAAAGATAAATAAGACAGACAAGGAGGAGGATAATTCACAGTAGTACAAGAAAACAACCAAAACTCCGATTTGGAGATCCAATCCCAGCAGTAAAAATAGTAACGATATTGCTAATTGGTTAATATATTCTCATAACACTCTTCAAATACAACCATTCCAAAATATAAGATAGAGAAGACACATCTTCATTCATAAATCTTGCAATATGTTCCTCAGCTATTTTAGGAAATAGATCAATAGTTATGTTTTAGAATATTCTTTTTTAAGGGATAGCTATCGCTGTCATATAATCAATTTTGATTTGATTTGATTTGATTTAACAGTAAAGTTATTGACGACGAACTGCAAAATTTAAACCACGATCAAGTGACGACGGCGAAACTCGTGTTGAGTCCCTCACCAAACTTTTACGCAACGCTAACGAGAGCAGTTTGAGCCACGATATATATAACGTGCATCTACCTCTCAACGACTACCCCGAGTTCAAGACCATGATCACATCGTCACCACTACCATGTCGTTTTATCATAGAGTTTTCAACATTTTATCAAAGAAAAAAACGTACCTTTTAAAAAGAACTTTTTGGCAATTATTGATGAGAAAGTCAAGATATTTGAGAAGTAACTCAGAAGATAATACTGTAAACTTCATTCACATATTCTTTAAAATAATTAAAAAAGAAACATTCCAAGAATATTCCAACATATCTTCCCCTCTTAGGTGAAAGAGCACTTGCTTGTTAATTATTTATTAACGTCACACTTTGAAGGTATTTGTTGGTGCCAGTTGGCGACAATTCCTTTGCATAGATTGCTAAAAGCCAACTGTTTTAACCTTTTTGTAATCAGTTCGAAAAGTGTAGTGATGCCATATGGTTGGGATACGTTTTTGTTATTAAAATTGGTTAAATTTACAGTCCATTTAATTATTTTAGTCAATGTGAAGTCCCTTGGCGAAATACCTTATATGTTTCAGCTTCGGTTAAATAATGAGGACGATACCCGAGATACACTCAGGGACGTCTTAAGACCTCTTGAGGCCCTGGGACCTTACATAAAGGTAGACCCTGGGCGCCTACAAAAATGTAGGACCCACCTATGTGTTGTTATTTTGTCGTGTATATTTTTTTATACTGGTATACATATGATATACGAGTGGAAGAACAGAAATATACAATACAAATAGAAGAATATAGACATTTATTACAAATGATGAGCCGTGAGTAGCCTAATGGTTAGAGCATCGGACTCCAGACCGGAAGGCCTGGGTTCGATGCCACCAAATACCCTCCGAGTACACACGGAATACGTGCTTGTTAAATCAGTGGGTCCGAAAGTCTTGTGGGCTGAATCACGAGTACAGGAGAATAATTCCCTCCCCTTCAGCTTCATGCCTAAATTTTGGAGGTGGAGGTAGGTGGTGTCGCTATCTATCGTCCTTTCGGGGAATTTTGCCGAGATAATTCGTACTGTCACCTGCATGGTGCTCAAGGACAACGGCAGGTGAATTTCTAGTCCCTTGCCACGCTGAATCTCGTGGGCCACGATCTGACTACGTCAGACAAGTAGCATCAGAAACAACAACACAAATGATGATCCCAGCATATAACAGAAGGGGTGCGCTGCTTTTCATTCGAGACGGGAATCCATTACAGGCGAAAGTCCGATTTCTTTTCCCGAAGAAAATACAACCATGCCTTACTCGGGATTCGAACCCGAACACACTCGGTTACAAGCCAAGGGTCATGTCCACCATACTGGCTGGGCGGGAAGCCCCACCTCCGATCTTTAGAAGTAGACAGTCAATAGCAAACTTTGTCAAATACTCGTACAAACAATAAACGGAAACAAATAAATGTACATGACTTACAATCGCACAAACCGGCACACGACCGACTGTCGCCTTTTGACTAAATGAGTAATGCTGGTGTATAGTGGTAGGCATGGACCTGTACATGGACGACGGCCATCACGCGTAGCCAGTTGACATATCGTCCGAAAATCCCAGGTTTGTGGAGAATACAACCGTAAAAAACATTTGACCGTTGAAATTATTTGAATAGTGATCATATTAAGGCTGAGGCGAGGCCCCGGGCCCAGTTGGCCCACGCCTTAAAACGTCCCTGGATACACTCTTCTAACATCCAAAGTGGCCGCAGTAGCCGAGTAGTATAGGTATCGGATCGTGGCTGGCTTTGTCACGAGTTCGAGCCCAATACCACTAACGACCCGCCGTGTAGGGCAGCGATGCACGCTAAATCTGTCGAGAGCTGAAACGTTCTCCCATTGGTATGGAGTAGAAGTTAGGAGAGGGGGGTACCAGCTCAGGTGTCGTTCACGTCACTTGACCATGGTTAAAAATTACGTGGTCCGTCGCCAAAAGCCCTCGTGTAGCTAAACAGTGCGACGTTAATATTCACTCACTCTAACTTCCAAACCCCACCAACATGAGAGAGAGAGAAGAGGATTTTAAAGTTTAACAAATACAGCATTTGCAATAAGTTCTATGGATTTTTTTAAAAAAAATTATGTGGGCTATCGATCTTTTTCCCCCAACTTTAAATTAAGCACAAACAATATTCGAGAAAACAGAATTTTTATTAGGTAAAAAAAAGAAAACGTATTGGGGCAGAAAACGAAACTCTCTTCCTAGATCCTAATATAATATCAAAGGAAAAATTAAATCAAGAACCATATAGCATTAAATATTCTTTGTGAAAGATCAAATCATTTAAAATTCAAATGAATATTTTTGCGGATTTTTACGAATTCCATTAACATTTTTTATAAAAAATTTCCTCTGGATTATTTAATGTAAATAAAAAACTACTTTACACAAATCTTTCAATCTCTCTTAGAATTAAATAGTGCTATAAAAAGTTAGAAGTACGATTCAGAGAACATATCTGATTTCAGCAAATTTCTTCCAAAATACAAATCGTAACGATCGAACCATTATTTTAAAATGTTTTAAATAATTGTTTCAGAATGCAATTGATACTCGGTATTGGAAGAACCAATTCTTTAATGCGAAATTAAAACTAAAACCTTCATTTATCGAGCAGTCAATAGTCATCACATTGATATTTTTCAAATCTTTGAAACAATTTTAGTCGGCAGAACAAAAACTTCAACCTCCCTATTTTATATTTGTTCCTTTTAAAGAAAAAAATGGTCTGATAATCCGCTAAAATTTTTTATTTTAATCAAATTAAATCTCTTAGTCATATTGGATTTTCCGAAATGGACTCAAAATATTACTTTTAAAATATTGAAAAATGCATTAACATTATCGTGCTGCCATCTGTTGGTCAAAACTCGTACAAATTCATTTGAGAATATTTTACAGTTTTTAATACATTTTAAATTAATTTTAACAAAAAAGGACTAATTTTGATTTATTATATAAACTTATGATAGGCCATTATTTATAATAGAAATCTGTTTCATTACTGGGAGATTATATTACGTTATCAAATAATTTAATTTTTAAGTAAATTGCAAATTTTCCAAATTATATCAATTATAAATTAGTATAAACACTACCATTGCGTATTTTTTTAAATTAATATTTCCAGTGAAAAAACCTATACGTTTATCATTCAATTTTTAAGATCTCTTGTTAATTTTAAATATGAAGAGCTTTAAAAAAATTACGTAGATTGTGCCGCTATTTAATTCAAGCATACATAGTCTAGTCGCAAAACGTCTTCGAGTTGCCTAGATATAGATGCGGAGTGTTGAATTTGCATCTAATATTCTAGTTCAAAATTATGAGCATATTCATCCATAGTCGTTCAATAAAAAAAACTAAGATATCTCAATAAGTATCTAAGTAATAATCAATAATAAAATTTGTGAACGGGTACATTATTTCAGAACCTTTTGAAACTTTCATTAATAAGTTTTAAAAACGCATTAAAATTATATTCCATATATTTTGAATTTTTAAATTAATTAATATTTTATTTCTCTTTTGCAGATATAGCCCGTAGGACAAGGCCAACATTATTTTACTCAAAGCTGTACAATTAAACAGGATTTAATGCTTGAAATAATTTGTGTAAAGGTTTATAGCTTTTTATCCACAAATTTATTTGCTATTCGATTTGATGATCGTAATTTTAAATTTAACTCAATTAGTATGAAATTATATATAACAATAATAACAGTAATAGTAATTTTGTTTTAAAATATCGAAAAAATTGCAAAAAAAAAAATGAGTGCGTGTGCTTTTGCCCACACGATAGAACCGATAACTTCAAATTTTGTAATGGTATTTCAGGGATTAGTTAGGTGAATAAAATACAAGGGGATATTAGTATTGTCATGTAAAATTATTTGTTCACATATATACGTACTCATAAAGTAATATTATTGTGCGAAATATACTATCATATTTGTGAATTAATTGTGTTCTAAAAAGGAAACAATAGGTTTATGGTAGCTGAAATAGGTGAAAAATACTTTAGATTCAAAATCCTTTAAATTTCTTAATTGAATTAATTGAAAATTGAATTTTGATTTTAAAAAATCTACATTAAGATCCCCACTTAAAGTAATAGGTAATTTGCTCAGAAGAGTTGATCCGGCTTCAGTGCAGGCAACTAAATTTTTGTCAATGGACTCGATAATTTTCTCTACACTTTGATTTGGTGAAATATAAATAGTAACCATTAGAATTATTAGTCTTTTATCTGATCTACATTTTGCTGCACACATTTCTACGATACATTATTCATTAAACCCAAATGATTCAGTAGTATTGTTACCGTTGTTACGAGCGTTACGAATCCAAGCGTAACAATGCTTGGCTTCTTAAAACGCATCATTCAAGCTCATTCTCCAGCAAAACGTGCCTAAAGAAGTTATCACTTCAATAAGCCTTACCTAAGTGTATAATTTCTTTAACTGTATTCACAGAAACTGTAAAATATTTTTGTTACAATTATATTTAAATATCTAGTGCTAAAAAAATGAGAAAAGAAAAGTTTTAAAAAAAGGACACTATTTCTGGAGAAATTTAAAATGTTTAAAGTATTAAAATGTTTAAAGTATTAAAATGTTAAAGTACTGAATAAGTTATCACTTCAAAAATCTGTAATTTAGCATCTTGGAAATAAGAGCTTTTACTCTCATTAATGATTTTATCCACTGAATAGGTTGCTATTGAATCTGATGTTCACATCGTTAACAAATTACCAGGAAATTTGGAAATATAATGTAATATTCTGAAGACGATCAGAATCTTATTTTAATATTTACGAAAAAATAATTTAAATTCAGTAATATTGTTATAATTATGCTATAATACGAATGAAAATTCTGTTTAGAGAATCATGACTAATATCAGAATTTAAATTTTATTTTGAAATTTTTGTGATTTAATAATTTTATTTTATTTTATTTATTTATTTATTTTTGTAAAAATTTATTATTTTGTAAAACTAAGAAATTGAATTTTTGGAAATCATTATTACTATGATATTTAAATCTGTAATTTTTAAAATACTCTTGATTTTCAGAAAATATTCAATTAATTTTTTATGAAGGGATAGTTACATTTTTTATTCATCACAATTATGATTTTTCAATAAATTAAATGAAACCTTTAATTGAAGTTCTCTAATTTTTTTAAAAAATATTTATTTCTATGTTATATACTTAAGAAATTAGTTTATAAAAATATTTTATAAATTTTGATAATTAAATAGTAATAAAAGTATTTTTAAAATTCTAAATTGTTCACTTTAAGTTATTTGAAGTAATAGCAGTATTTTGTTACTCATGGAAATAAAATCAACACAACTTATTATTGATTGTGTTGTTAACACGTATAAATGTTCACAGGAAACAAGGACAATGAATAATAAATCTTGAAAATTTATTATTAAAAGAATTATTTATAAATGTTATGATTTTTTTTATTTTTACAGTTTTATTTATGAACTTGGTTTAATTGTGTAACTGGATATGTTCCCGGATTCGTTATTTTGTACAGATTATCACTTCATTCCGTGTTTTTTAACATTCAAACTATTTCCATAGCTCTTGAATCAAATCGTTACTATAATTGTTTATTTTCAGAATGCATCACTGTAAATCATTTGTCACAAAAGAAATAGTTTTTAATATTACACATAGATGGCAGCTCCAAGTACTACGCAACTAACAGTGACGCAATAGAGTTCTCGTAGTTTTACTGTTAAGAAGTAATCTTGTTTGTTGTGTGCAAATGTGTTAGAGTAATGTTCATAGGTTCCTTATACTATAAATATTTTATTTTCCTCCCATTTATTTTAATATTCAAATCTTTTGTCATAGCTCCTGATTCAAAATCGTTTCTGCAAAAAAAAATTTCATCCCGGCTCAATTCGATGGATTTTCATGACGCAAAAAATCGGCAGCGGCCATGTCGCATGATTATACGGCATGTAAAAGATCCCTAGGGGTGTTATAAGCAAAATTACACCTAGTACAAGGTTCGCATCGTCAGAGCTTAGGTGCCTCCTTCTCGAGACGAAACTGAGCGTCAAAATTACCTGCGGAGATTGGTATCCGCCAATATGGCGCCACACTTAAAAGAGATACCAGCTTTAGGTGAATGTACTAGGTAGATTGATGAACTCTGTTAATAACTGTTCATAATCTGCCATTAAAATAAATAATAATAATAATAATAATAATAATTTATTTTCAGGATGCATTGTTATAAATCATTTGTCACATAGGAAATAGTTTACAATTTATATCATAGATGGCAGCACTAAATATAATGCAAATAACATATTGCCGTAATAAATTTCTCGCGTTTTTAATTTTAAATTAATTCGTATTTAATCCATAATTTGCAGAAATTGAAACAATTCATAGCTGTAAGTATATATTTATAAAACTTCAAAACAATCGATTTTTTTTTCAGAAAATATTATATAACTTTTTCAAAAATATTTAAAATAATTTCGGCAGGTCCTCTGAATGCCCAACTTTCTCTCAAGAGTTTCCTGCAAATTTACAAATTAAATTTCTTCAATTTCTAAAATTAATCTTCTAGAGCTGATTTTTCTTTTTTTTATATCGTATTCCTTTTTATCGGTACATGGGGAAAAAATCTCAGATTTGTCCTTTCACAAACTTTTTTTTTGTATCATTTCACGTATTTTACATAGATATGTATCCTATACGTGATTTACAAATATGCCAGAGCTGTGATTAATAAAAAGAAATCACTTTAAAAATAATCAAACTCAATAAAAAATCTGATATTGTGATGTAAACATTTATTTTTAGTCCACTGAACAAAAATAAGTAAATAATATATTAATTCGTTAAATAATATTAATAAAAAAAGGTACCTCATAAGTAGAAAAATAATGTAAAATCTGTCGTATAATACGTATATTTAACACAAAAAATAAGATCGAAATTTAAGGGTGCGTGTATAAAAATGATAGTTTTAAAAATAAAAAAAAAAGAGACAAGGATAAAAAAAAATTAGACTTTGGTATCTATTGAAATGCTGTTTATTTAAAAGAATAGACATTCCTCTCATGAATTTGAAGGGTAGTAGCTCTAGAAGTATATAATTATTTCCAAAGGCTCGGGATAATACCACAAATAAATGACTTCGAAACATTAGAGCGAATGTGTACGTTATACGGTGAATATTTCTAAGAATTAAACATTGTAACTCGAAAGTATAGGAGCACGCTATATCCACCGAATTTTACGGTAAGTGTGTAAATTTTTTTTTTACTTATTATAGGCACGGTAATGTGAATATTACATATGTTTACCTCGAGTGAGTGAGTGTTTATTAAGCTCGCGCTATCAAGCAACACGAGGGCAACGGGCCTCGCAATTTTGAACCATGGTCAAGTAACGAGGACGACACCTCAGATAGAACCTCCATCTTTGAACTTCTACACCACGCCACGGGATTATGTACACATCAATGAGAACGATAAAGTAGTGTACATAATATTTTTAGTAATACATGCAAATAACACTGACCTGAATTGAACTGAACAGTGACGTAGCAGGCCATGAGAGCCAAGGCTTACTATGCCTATCTCAGTTTTCCTGACCTTAGGCGTTGGGGTGGATGTGCAGATGTTTCGGTCATATAGTTAGTCTGAAACGAAAACCTCAGTGTTCAGTTCCCAATCAAGCTTGATACTCCTGTATCGATCCACTGAAGGGACGAAAGGCTGAGTCGACCTTGCCCAGTCTGGGATTTGATCCCCGGACCTATGGTGTGGAAGCGCAATACACAACCACTCGGCCACTGGGCTTCGCAAAGAACACTAATGTATTTTATTATTTGTAGAGAAATAAAATTATACATAAGAAAATTTTGATTCGAAATAAAATTATTTACGCAAAGTACTGTAAATCTTTCGGTGAGAAAAATTATTAAAATGGAAAAATGTATCTACATAATCTATAAAAGGGAGAATAAAAATAAGTGATTGTTAATCTATTTTTAAGGAAATATTGTCTTAAAAACTTAATACACATTCCATTCAACATAATCAACAATTTCTGTTAAATGGTTTTGCGTTAAAAGCGTTAAAATGATGTTAATTTCTTATATTTTATTAGCTTTATTAATAGATTTCAATGATAATTCTTCATTTGTATTCATTCGTTCATTTGTTTCCTCGAAAAGGATATGATGTAATCGATAAATATCGATTAAAAATAAGCTTTTCTTAATCACTGCTGTTCAAAGTAAAACGTATTCAAAGATCATTAATAGGAAAATATTCATTTATTTTAAATATCAATAAATTATGCGTAAATGAAATATTTAAATACGTAGAAATTATGGTAAATGGCAAAGCTGTTTAAGCGATAATTTTTGGGTTACTTTCATTGATATTTCGTGTCACGTATTCCGTATTGCGACACTGTTATACTTCCAGACAAAACATTACTTCCTGTTGCCGTATGTGAGATATGTTTATTGTAATATTTAAAATTGTAAAATAACCTGCGCAATAAACTTGAAAATAGTTTACATTTTATTTCATGAAGCTTTACTTTAGAGCAGTGATCTTTAAACCTCTAGAATTTGAAGGTACTTTCGTGGAAACCCTAGAACTAGAAAGTATATTCGTGGAAGACGATTTTTGGACATAAATAGAGCGCATGTGCAATCAGATCTTTTCTGTACAATCTGATTATATTACTTAGACTTGATCATATCAGATATTTCTCCCGGAACCCATTTTTCCCCAAGATTCAAAATCTCGATTCGTTACGGCTGTACGGTCCCATTTTAATCTTGCATAAAAAATTTATGCATTTGGAGCGTTATTAGTTGGACTTAATTATTTGATTAACTTCATTTTAATTCGCAATTCAAGAAGTCCCACACGCGCAAAATAAACAGACCAAGAGAACTAAACATTTATTTTCTTATTTTCATAATTATTTATCTATTTCTTCATAAGTAATTAATTAGTTTATAATGCTTGAGAGCACAATAAAAAGGTTTAGATCTGAGGCAGACTAAAAATAATTAATTTAACAGGAGTAGGGAGATAAATACGTTCATTTTCCTAGTTAATATGTTTTTATCTAACCGTAATTCACGTTATCTACATTATCTCGCGTAAATGTTAACAAGAAGAAGTGTAATATCTCCTCTTAACATTAAAATCTATTACTCTTCTTTCTTGACCGCATCTAGCAACATTATACATAAAACAAGAGAGAGAAACATAAAACAAATTTTAAGTCAAGTCCTACTTAGATCAACAAAGAAAAATTTTATTTTAATTATTTTTTATTAAATAATTACGTTTAATATAAATATGTACTTCCATATGACGGAAACACAATATTAAAAGTGGCAGAAAACACCTTTTAAATTAACATTAAAACTTCTTAACTATATTAAATTTGTAATTACATTTTTTAATAAAAATTGAATGCAATATAGGTAAAAAATTTTATCTTAAAACTACAGTGTAAAAGGAAGTTAAATCTTCATTACAAATTTAACAAAAGCTATTTTATCCAATGGTACTACCATCTAGAGGAATAATATCGACTAAAATATATCTCTTGAACTGTAATTAATTAATTATATTAAATTAATGAATTAATATTTGAAAAAACTATATTAACATCAAGTGTCATCCAGTACAAGTTTTTAAAAATGTATTCGAACAAGGATGGATGAATAGAAAAAGCAATTTATTAACAATTGAAATTTTGAACATGATATATATATATATATATATATATATATATATATATATATATATATATATACATAAATAAATATATACGGGGAGAGAGTGAACTAATAGTAGGAATTGAAAAATAGGAGATAACCTCACAATGAAATCTTATAATACAGTTAAAGAGGTAAAATATGTTTCGTATTTTAAAAGTGAGATACTTGCTTTAACTTCACACAGTATATTACCAAATACAGGCACTTTTTTCTGTTACTTTTATTTTGTATTTTACTTTTTAAGATTATTATTATTTTTTTTATGAACGGGTGAACAAAAAAAAATCATGTGTTTTCTCCTCTTTATTTTTTTTTTCTCTTTCCTCTCAATTCTCATCCGTTACCGAAGATGCAATTCCTTGACATAGTTCATGGCCAGCTTCTCATCCTTGACTTTATTCCCCTCGGATGGAACAACTGGAGTTAGTTATCACATAACCATTGGAAAGAAGCGTTACAAGACTCACGAGATGCTATCACAGTTTATTAGATACGTATTGCAAAACTGTAACAGAGGGAACAAGGGAATCTTTTTGGGTTAAGTTCAATATAAACTTTAAAATAAAATGTTACGAAATAGAATCTCTGTCAAAAATGTTGATGGTTATATTTTATGGATTAGAGGGATTGCCGGCAGACGCTTAAGAGGGTAAAAAAGGGATTTTTGACGGTATTATACAGAACAGTGATTCCCCCAATGGGGATCAAATGAGACTCTTTGGAGGTGTATAGATACTTTGGAAAAGTATATAACAGGGGTTTCCAATCTTTTCACAACATCGACCCCTTTTAAAATGATAATTTTCTACATAGGCCCATTACATTTTACACTATAATGTAATAATATAATAAGAACACTAATCATTGCACAAAAAAATCTCTAAGATAACGATTTAACTAAGTATACAAAGCGAAAATAAGGAAAAATAGTGTTTTTATTAGGTATATGTTTTATTTATTTATCTGTTATGGCATTCTGCTTTAGATGATTGCATCACACCTTCGTGAGCAAATTTATATTATGTCAACACATATTAAAAAGAATATTATTATCTAGTAGAAACAATTCTTAAAAATTACATAAACTATTAAAACCGAAAACAATAACCTCGATTCCCAAGTAGACCCATAAAATATTTTATAGATCTGTGATTCCCAAAGGAATCTATATCAACCCTCAGTTAAAGCCCTCGTGCAGCTGAACAGTGCGACGTTAATATTCAATCAATCAATCAACCCCCAGTTAACGAAAGAAATAATTGGAGGTCCGTGAAGTGTAAACAGGGGTCAAACGATAGTCTCTCATTCAAGAAGGACGTGAATGTAAAATGTTGGTCTTAAATGAATGGAATAATCCATATTCACAAATATTTTCTATTTACTCACATAATGTTTTGTTATGATATAAATACATAAAATCTATCTATCCAGATATCGATCTAATACATACACTGCTGTTTGTAAAAAAATGCAACATCCTGAAGGAATCATCAGAAAAAAATGATCTTTGCAGCAAATATCAATTATAGGATGTTACGTAAAATCGTAAAGTTTCAGTGCCACCACGCATGCGTGGCGTGCGCAACGCCCTCTGAACTGATGATGAAAGCGTATAAATAGAGGGCTGTAGCGGGACCGTTGAAATAGTTAATGATTATTTGTTAGTGGCGAACGTTTAGTGAGACCTAAGTATGCCTCCACGACGAAATAAGGAGAAATTCCAACAACTTGTGGAGTTTGAACGGAGAGGGTTATTGGCTTTCATGAAGTAGAATTTTTTTATCACGCAATAGGAGCTCATGTACAGCGGAACAGTTCCACAGTGATGCGAGTTTAGAAGCAGTGGACCGACGAGCACCGAACAACTCAAAAAACTGGCAGTGGATGATGGAAGGTGATGTCAGCGTGCGACGAACAACACCTGCTTCGCATGGCGGGGACTAACCGTATAGCTTCCCCCAGGCAGTTGGCAGCACATTGGTTTAATGCTACGGGTGTACTAATGTCGGCTTTGTCAATTCGTTGACGTCTGCTTTACCGTGGATTGCGTGCAAGGGTGCCTTTATATAGGATCTCCCTCACAGGAAATCATCGACGGCTGCGTCTGCAATGGGATCATCAGCATAGAGCCTGGCAAGCTGATTGGCACCAAGTTGTCTTTTCAGATGAATCACACTTCAATTTGTAAGACCCTGATGGTCGCATTCGTGTTAGACACTATGCCGGTGAAAGCTACCTTCCAGATTGCGTTATCGTATGACATAGTGGCCTAAGACCCGGAGTTATGGTTAGGAGTGCGATTTCGTATCATGGACTATCCAATTTGCTACGACTTGAGCGTAATCTCAATAGCAACAGGTACGTCCATGAAGTGCTACAGCCCGAAGTCGTTCCCTTCCTTCAAGGCCTTCCTGGAGCTATCTTTCCGCAGGATAATGCACGCCCACGTGTTGCAAAGACTGTTCGAGATTTCTGTTCAGCTCAACGCATGCAACCTGCCTTGGCCTGCTTATTCACCGGATATGTCGCCTGTTGAGCATGTGTAGGATTTGGTTGGTTGGCATCTCGCTCGTGATCCACGCCCTGCAGCTTCAAGAGACGAACTTTTGCTGCAGATACAAGCAATATGGAATTCTCTTCCACAAGCAGACATTCAAAATCTGTTTGACTGACATTCAAAATATGTCACGTCCTATAGCAGCGCTTATTTGCAGAGCGTGGTGACTACACCAAATACTGTTTTTGGACACTTAATATTGTTTCTTTGCTTTGAAAATTTCGTCATTTATTTGTACTAATACAAGTCGTTTGAGCATTAAATTTGATTTAATTCTGATGATTCCTTCATGGTGGTGCATTTTTTACAAACAGCAGTTTATACCTACCGTAACTTTTAAAAACACGTTCAAAGTTCGTTAATTTGAAAAAAAAAACAATATTAGTTAAGCGGGGTCTACCAAAACCCGAAAAACATGGCAAGGGATTTATGAGACAAAAAAGTTTGGGAACCTCCTTTCGTGGCTATAGATCTTAACGAACGACGTGGTTTTCATTCGCAAAATGTAATGTTTTTTTTTATTCTTTTCTTAAAAAAATAATTGAAAAACACTTTATATTGGTTTCATACAAATTTTTGTTTACTCAGTCAGTGATTTATCATCTTTTTATGCTTTCTCCAAAATAGATTAACGCTCCGTTTGCATAGCTCCGGCACAGTCTATTTTTGGAGAGCATTATATTAGTTTATTCTTCATAGCAGAGCTACAGTTATTTTCCGAATGAATCACCATACTAAAAGGATTCCTTCAAAAAATGTGCTCCAAAATTTATATTTAAAAGATTATTAAAATGTGTAAAAAACGTTTCCTATTTTAAAAAAATATATATATATATATATATATATATATATATATATATATATATTTAAATTTTTTGAACATTTCGTATCGCAAGACGGAATTTCTCATTAAAAGAGTATACTTGTTAGTTCTAGACTGATGAGTTTTATTTCAAAAATTCCCTCGAGTGAAAAGAACGGGTGCTTCAGCTAGTAGTATTTATTTTTAAAAAAAGTGCAAAAACGGATGAAAATTAAAAATCTGCTTTTTCATGCTTTAAGCTCATGCGGTATTTGTATTCGAAAATTTGAATTCCTCAGAATGATAATTTATTATTTCACTTTTAGAGAAACAAATTATCAAAAAGGAGAAATTATAACCTTTGAAATGAATTTTTTTCTTGGAAAGTTTTAAAACGCTTTTGTTTTTTGTGATTTTTTTTTCAATGGTTATTCTTAAATTTAGAAACTTATTTAATAATGCTCATGTTTTGTAGTAGGAAATACTTATTTCTGAAATATAATGTTGAAGCCCATATAATCAGTCCCTTTAAACAAATGTAACTGAAACATAACATTTCGTTTATTCTACACTTTGGCTACATAATTTATATGAACTGTATGAGTATATTATTACGGTATTCGTTTATATTTTAATGTATAGTAATATTCTTCATCTGAAATTTAAAATCCCATGGGCATTTTAAAGAGGAAACGTTGCGAATGAATTTCTTTCATCGAAATATGACTATTTACAACTATGCATTACGTTAAATATATAAAGGTAAACGAAAAGTTTATCGATGCACAATCCCCTTTTTTTACATTTAATAACGGGTCTTAACCCCCCCTCTCGGGTTAAGACCTGTTATTACTATCAGTGCAATAATTTTATGAGGAATAGTACACAAAGCCATTACTTATACTGTACATTTTTTTGAAATTATTCACTGGCGTAGCTAGTCCTGATTGGGTCACGTATCAAAATTCCTTGGAGGCTATTTTGGTGGACTCTCAACATTTTACGATTTGTTCTTGCACATTTTGAGGAGCTGCGGTAGCCCAGTGGTCAAGAGGTATTGGATCATGACAGGCATGTCATGAGCTCGAGCTCAGTACCACTAAAGACCCACCGTGTAGGGCAGCGTTGCACATTAAATCTGTCGAGAACTAAAACGTCCTCCCGTTGGTGTGGTAGTTAGGAGAGGGGGTGCCAGCTCAGGTGTCATTCACGTCCCTTGACCATGGATCAAAATAACGTGGTCCGTCGCCAAAAGCACTCGTGTAGCTGAACAGTGCGACGTTAATATTCACTCACTAACTTACTCACTTGCACATTTTGGGGGCCCTGACGCTTAGGGACCCCATATCATTGATACGGCGGTAGCGACGCCCCTGGTTTTATTAAAATTTAGAGAATGCCTACGTTTAGTTGTTAGCCATTCCTTTACAAATTAAGCTGATTTTTTTCATGTAAAAATTCAAACACGAAATTAATTTTAATATTAAAGACTATATACATCTGTTTATGTCCAAAAAAAGCGAGAAACACTCGATCTTAAATGCCATTTTTTTATATAAATACGTATAGTGGAGCGATACTCCCGCAAAAGACAGGAATTTTTGTACAATTCCTGTGCGGCATGGGGTCATAGTAAGTATTCGCCGAGCCAAAAGTCCTCTCAAGTATTGGTGGTAGGGAAAGAGAGGTGGGATCCCCCTTAATCTCCTCATGGTTTTCTCCCTCAAACTGGGTTGAACGAAGTCAAAATGTACTGTCACCTACATGATGTTCAAAGCTGCGACTAACGACAGACGTAATGTAGACCTTTGCTACGACAAATTTCGTAGGCCTCGATCGGAGTGGCATTAGTAACAACAACATGAACAAATTTTCAAGAATAAACGTCAAACTACAAAGCGACAGGCGACGAACCTCGAAATTTCGAATCCTGGTTTAGTGACGAGGACGACACTTGATTTTGAATTTTCCACTCCAAACTTCCACACCATACCAATGGGAGGACTTTGATCCTCGACAGACTTACTATCCATCAACCTCTTCTTCACGGGTTTTCAGAGGAATTACACTGGAACTCATGACATTCCGGCCACGTGCCGATGACCATGACCATTAAGTTACCGTGGCCACATGCATTTCTTAGAATGAAATTTATTAATAAGTAAAACAATGCAATATGACTCAAGGAAAGGAAACCCAGGTGAACATCTTTATTTTATTCTCTTATCTTAATAAATAATCTACTGCAATTAAACATAAGTTGACCCTTTAATTTTTGATGGAACACAAATACGATTTTCGTTTAGCCAATTATGTATTTCTGTAGCCATTTCTTCTAAAAGAAGAAGTAGTTATTATTTACTGAATTAAATTTGTTCCGAAGTAAAACTAGTAGCTCATTGCGGTAATTGATGTTTTTGTTCTTATAGTGTTCTCTACCCCGGTCATTTTCAATCCTTAAACACGTTGTTTAGTACAACTTTATTCTGCTGGTTATTTTTATTAAAAATCTTACTTATTACCTGCTGTATTTACCTTGTAACCTAGATACATTTGTTTGAGAAAGATGTTTAATTTCAAACATCGGCAGTTAATGACTTTTACCACAGTTAATGGAGCTCGGGAAGAAATCTTAGCATGGCTAAAGTTTTGGGAAACCGGTTAATCTTTCAAGCAAATTAAAGCGTATAGTCGTTAAAAAATCAAAAATCGTTTTATTTATTTATTTATAACCATTTGAAGAACAAAAGTTTTTTTAATTCTTGTAATTATGGTTATTAATTATAAACTAATGTCAGAATAGCCTTCGAAAGTGAGAGAATCACAATTATAAAAAAAATACTCAACTAAAATTCTAAAATCAGGGATCTTCAAAATTTTTCGACTCACGAAACCCTTGCAACTACAAAATGTTTTTGGGGGAACCCCATTCCACACACACACTTGGAAGAATCTCTTTTCTGAGATAATATTTAAAGTAGATCAAAACATGTTATAGGTACTTTATGTTATGACAATTAAAATAATCTATTTACTACTTAAGAATTTTAATTTAATTTTAAGATAAATCATTATGCATTAATATTATTAAATTATGATCCAAGTGTCACTTACCCAAGTATTATAATAAATAACTGGCACATGCGCTTGGCCACTTTTTATGCGCAAACTGTCGAACTCTAGGTATAATAAAATTATCTGCAGCGAATTCCATATTTTGAGTTTAATATTTTTTGTAATATTTTCTTTTTGTAGTCACTGACGTTGAGAAATAATTTTCACTTAAGTACATTGTTCTGGATCGTAATAAAATGTTCACAGCTGTGTGAGAAATCCCGTGTATATATTTTTCATGAATTTGCAACCTAAAATTAAAGAACTGTTCTTGCTTGAATTTAAATTTTAATGACGAATTAGTTCATTTGAAGATAAGTTATTCCCTATCCTTCATATATATATATATATATATATATATATATATATATATATATATATATATATATATATATAGGTTGTTTTTTTTTACAAATGAATTCATTGTGATTTAAAGATTTATTTTTCATTAGACAATTTTTTAGTTTTGCAAATTGTACTAACGAGTATAAAATTATTTCGTAGAACTCGGGATAGTAACAGTGGTGTAACGTATACCCTGCAACCCCCACATCGTGGGAGGGAGGGGGTCCCATGACTACAGGGGCCCGAAACCTTTGTTATGTTATGGTTTTCGAATCCTTTGTAAGATCATACTTGAGGCCCGAAATCTCACTTTGCAAGAGGGCCCTAATATTCTCCGTAACCCCTCTGGATAGTAAACAACTGAATACTAAAAATCATGAAATACACTCATGGACAAAAAAAGTTAGCGCACCAAGAAATAATTGCGGGATCGTAACGAAACTTGGCATGAAGGTACATGTCAGGGAAATATGCAAATGATTAGAAATGCAGCATGATTTCGCATTACGTACAGCTGGTAGATGGCGTTTAACGTCGTTCTCCGTAGAGTATAAAACATGTAAAAGCAAAGCTTGTTTGAGTGTGCTGAATAGTTTAAAAATGGAGAGCTGAATGTGTTGTGAGGAGGGGTTGGGACCAGTGGATCCGAGAGATGTCATTTACACAAAAACCAGGCTCAGGACGCCCTCGACAGACCAGTTGTCGAGATTATCCCCACATCGTAAGAAATACACGCGTATAGCCAACTGCATCATCGGCAGCCATCCAGGCACAGGTAGCACCTTCATTAGGGACCCCTGTGTCTTTTCGAAACATACGAAGGCGCCTGGCTGAAGAACATATGGGATCGCGGCGCCCATTACGTGTGTTGCTCTTGACGCCCACCCATCGACGCCTCTGTTTAGAGTGGTGCTGTATACCAAGAAACTGGACTACAGCGGAATGGAGCCAGTTCGTCTTTAGCGATGAATCGAGATTCAATCTCAGCAATGATGACAATCGTATTCGTGTGTAGAGACCCCGTGGTGAACGCCTCAATCCTGCCTTTGCTTTACTGTGACACACCGCTAACACAGCTGGTGTGATGGTATGGGGGGCATTGCCTAGAATACATGGTCAAATCTAGTATTGATCCGTGGAACCATGACAGCCCAGTGGTATGTCCATGACATCCTGCAACCACATGTGTTGCCACTCATGCAACGGCTCACAGGAGCCATTCTTTAACAAGACAATGCTCGGCCTCACACGGGAAAGGTGTCAAAAGACTGTCTCCGCACTGTTACTACCCTTTCTTGGCCTGCCCGATCCCCAGATTTGTCTCCAGTCGAGCATATCTGGGATTATTTGGGACGGCGAGTTGGGCATCCCTCGAGTTTGAGCGAACTAGAGGCAAGGTTACAGCAAATATGGAACGAAATGTCTCAAGACATCATACAGAACTTGTATGCCTGAATGCCCGATCGTATCGCATCGTGCATTCACTCTAGAGGGGGTTCAACAGGGTATTAAATCCTCCGTTCTTTTTCCTTTTTCTCTGAAATGAATGATACTTTTTCTTTGATTTTCCAATCATTTACTTATTTCAAAGTCATTAAGTATGTAAAATTTCGTTTCATTTTGACGATTCATTCTTGGTGTGCTAATTTTTTGTCCGTGAATGAACATATGAAGTAAAAATGTTTTAATATTGTATTATATTATTATAAAAGTTAAAAAGTGTTACAAAGTAAAGTTATGTATAATTAACATTTTAGTTTTAATGCCTCCCCCTTGGGATGAGTTTTAGATATTTGTGGTTTTCAAACATTATAGAGAAAGTGAATCCGCTTTTGTATATACATTTATTACTTCCTTTTGAATATTTTTCATTGTGACTTATCCACGGAATACTTTTTGAAAATCTCTGGTCTAAGTATTTGTTGTGGACAAATCTTTTTGAGAAAAAAAACCAAACGACAAAATGAGTCACTTTAAAACAACACACCCTTTTTGTTGTTTTCAAAAGTTTTCCGCACTCCTATTTCCAGTTGCACATCAGCTCAAAAGAAAAGAAAGAAAGAAGAAACGAAGATCCAAAACAGGGAAAAATAAATAAACTACCAAATTTTCCTCCTTTTTTTTGTGTCCACTTCACAAACCGTCTTCAAAACAGTAATCTTATGCGACATGGAGGAAAAATCCACAGAATTTGACCACGGAGCCAAGCAAAAAACGAAAAAACCCAAACAAAACTCGTTTGATCAGAACTTTCCTTGACCCCTCCTCTCCCCTCCGTACCATCAGACAGCCGGACAGTTGAAGCACGTGCTTCTCAAAAAACCCGTTTCCTTAATTGCAATTAGGTCAATTGCAGAATGACCGGGGTGTCTAAAGCCCATAATTAAAAGATCGTATTCCTCCCCTCTTTCTACTTAATTCATTGATTTTGACACTCCCCCTGTCTTGACCATTGACCATGGGTTTTTTATGAGAGAAATGAGTGTCAGTGGGGAACATGATCACTGGGATTGACTGTCCCGAAATGCCCCCAGGATTGACTTAGTTCTAATTTTTACCTACTATAGAACTTGCAAAACAAAATATGACATGGAAACAGTTCTGCATTTGAAATGAAATGGTCATTATAAATTAGGATTAAAGCCGTTTGGTGAATGATGTATTGAGACAAGAACTGGGCTTGTATAAATGTAAAATGTTTAAAACTTCGATTTGTTTATGGGCATGAAATCGAGTGTGCTACGTGCTTTAAAATTTAAATAAGGAAACTCAAAATCAGAGCCACATTTGAGTAAATCATGGCAACATCGCGGCTGATACCGCATAATAGAAACGTATTACCTTGCACATATAATCCTATTTTTAAAAAAAAACTAAAATATAATTAGGGAAAACATTATGAGAGAGAACGGAAACCAACCAGGTGAAAAGAGTATAAAACTTACAAGAAATTTTAAGAAATTGAGAGGTGATTGACTACACGTTCGGATCTGTGAATTATAAAAAGCATATAAATAGTGTTAGTTGAATTAGATATTGAGAATATTATTACAATATAAAATGATTTAAATTGAATTATTTGGTAAAAAATGAAGAAAGAATAACACGCATTCAAAATATTCTCCTTTTGCCATTGGTGGTATGCGACACAATATTTTGAGCACGCCACCAATCAAAACGGTTTACATTTTAAGTCAAAATAACGAAGTTCACTGTGAAGCCCTACGAGCAAATGCGAGTGATTGATTGGTCGTGGTGCGGGAGGTGGTAGGGAGCACATTTATTTGTTATTGTCTTACAGTCGTAACACAAGTCATTTGTCATCTAATCCAGTGGTGTTGCGTACACCCCTCCATAGAGGGAAGCGGTAGAATTTTAGGCTTGCCTGCGCATAGCAGGGACCCAAAGCTTGCCCGACGTCAAGCACATATTTAACCCATTTATAAAATATTAAAGACAAAACCTGACTTTGCGGGGCCCTAATATTCTCCGTTATGCCACTCATCTAATCTGCAACAACAGAAGTTACACTAATGTTACTTAAATTAAATTCCACGTATAGCTAGAATATTTATAGCAATACAGTGCAAAATGTATTTTTTTCGTAGTAAATACAGAATTTTGAGTTTTGTTAGTATTTTGTTTTATTATTTTCCCACTAATCACAAATCAAAATTTTTTGACGACACCTCCATACCTCGTTAAACATTTCTTCAGAAAAAATGTCACGTTGATCCATAAGGTTTCGCCCTCCCTCTCCTAAAATATATATTTTGTCTATACATAGATATGACTTCTACTGCGGGTTTGATTTAGATTTTCGAAATATATAATTTAGAAGTGGATTTATTCTTTTTTTTTATATCAAGGCAGAGAAATTGTAACAAACAACATCCGTTATTACTTCAATTAAAAGGGACTTTGAAATGTGAATTTTTTAAGGTTCAGCACTGGCATATAGGGATTGCAATATCGGACAAAAAGTTCAATACAGATATTCGGTATTTTTTAGATCTTAATACCGGAATACCGGCTTTAATACCGGTAGTAGAAATTTTAGAAAAAGAAAGAAAATACAGGTGCTTCTTTGTTTTATTTGCCAGTTTTATTAAACAGTGTAAATATCACAAAAAACTATTTGTAATTTATAAATTATAACAGGTATATAAAGAATCACAAAAAAGTAAAGGAACATCTTATATTTATTTAAATCATAAAAAGGAGTGTAAATATCACTGTTCAGTCTGTGGTACTATTACAAATATTTAAAATGTGATCTTAAAAAAACAGAATGCATCAATTGTACTGTCATTAAACCTGGAACGTAATTTTGTTTAAAAATTACCAGCAGTCGAAAACGCTGTTTCAGCACCTATGTTAGTTGGTGGTACTGCTAGCAAGCGCGATATACTTTTTACATGTATTTACCTCTAAATCCCTAATCTAAACTGATTTCTCTTCTGATGGGTTTGTATGTAGCTGATTTCTGTATTGTATTTTGTTTTGTTGAAATTTTTTTTAGCTATCGCTAATTCTAATTTGTGTTCTAGAGACAATTTCTTTTCACTATCGACATTAGTGTCGTCGTCATCTTCGATAACTGTACCGAATTCTTTTGAGTGTGGATAGGATTGTGGGTAAAAAAATTTTAAGAAAATATAATATAAACTTGATCAAATTTGAATTGGTTAGTCTCCTTTCTTCCTTTTCATTTTTTTCTTTTTCATTTTTAAAATCATTTTAATTATATGTAAATACCCTAAGACATTTTCTAATTCTATATACATTTCTTCGGTGCGATTTTTTAAAAAAAAACATATAATTCTTCAGATAGTGATGTGTGCAATATGTGTGATTTCAATGACTGCAACATGAAATTTATTGTTGCATTACTATTAATACATTAGAATCTCTCCAACATAATACCTAGACAGTTTTATTGGAAATAGAGCTGATACAGTTCTCGATATCAAGCCGAATTCACTATTGGAAAAATTAATTTGCAAGTTTAAGCCAATCACTTGTTTTTGGACTGGATTTTTCTGTTTCAAGAATCGTTCCGTTATTAGGAGTAAACTGTTCCAACTTGTTTTAGAAACTAATATATTAACATACGTTCTGTATCTAGTAAATAACGAAAAACCAGTATTTAAACTTGTGAGTACCGGTATTACAAAATTGTGCAAATGGCTCAAAATATCGGTATTTGGTATCCCGGTATACCGATATTGCAATACCTACTGGTATAGAAGTTCTATCTATAAATAGACGAAATATTATTATAATAGATGGCATTTTTTATAACAATAAAATGTTTTGAAAAAATGTTATTCTTTCTTCCTTTTTTGTCAAAAAATTCCATTTAAATTATTTTTTCTTGTATTAATATTCTCAAAACAATTTTACATGTATATTTTAATTCAACTGACACCAAATATATAAACAAATTAGTTATTTATACGCTCTTTCAAATTCACGGAACCAAACGTAGACAGCCACCAAAATCTTTTAAAAAATTGGGGAAAATAATAATAAAATGAAAAAAATTTTAGTAAAAAAATTTTATTATTATTTTCCAAAATAGGAAAAGTCAATTTTTTGGTAGGGGTAGAAAAAGTTCCTCCCCGCGTAAAAAACTATAAGAAATCCATCAAAATTATTATTATTATTAATAATTTAAAATTCTTAAAAATAGTGTTGAATTTTATTTCTAGGATTCTTGACTCACCAAAGATGTGGGAATCCCCCTGGATTCCACCCTGGACGCAAAGATTGGATTGAGGCAAAGAACGACCAGACGACATTTCTACAATAACAAATTATATTTATTCACTTGAATCAATTATCAACCATCTAATTACAAAGATTTATCAAGATGTCTACGTCAATGTGATTGACCCTTACTATTAAATTAAATCACGAAATATGATACTTATCAAATATTAAACTCAATATCAAACGGAACTACTGGAATAAGAGGACCCAGAGATACACGCAATTTGAATTACTGGCATTCATTAACTTCCCACTAACTTTATTATATATTTACTCTTATGATTCGATATTCTAAATTTAACTATCACCTGCCTTATACTTCCTTACTTTCCAGGTGGATCAAACTTTCCAATTGTAGATCACTGCCTAATAATCAGCGAGATGCTAACCGCACAATCAACTTGAATCTTCTTAGAACTCAGTCAACCTTTTATCTTAGCGTACAACCTCTCCTGCTAACTTACAACACTCACCTTAAATACTTTGACTAATTTGTATATCCCGGTTTCTTCTTTAAGTGTTGATTGGAAATATACGCGAATTTAAAATCCCCAAAGACACCCAAGAGTATTAGTGGTAAAGAGCCGTACAGATCCGTCACAAAGATATACGAGATATTTGTTATTAATTTCGCAATATGGCAACACATTTAATTAGAATAACAAAACTGCAGTAAACATTTTCATAATTTGTTCTAAAATTGAAAATAAAATTATAAAAGTGGTATCAGTAGTAAATCAGTGAGAAAAAAATTTAATTATTAATGAAATTGATATGATAACTAACCAAAATCAATAAAACTACTTAGTCTAAATAATAAATCAAATGCAGTAACAGTTTGTTCTATTACCACACCACAAGTGTTTATTTTATTTACACTTTTTATATATATTGTATTATATAACTTCAATTTTTGCTGTGGAATGCTGTTTTGGAACGTTTCATGCTAAACAAGGGGAAAAAAGTCCAAAATAATATACAAGAAAACTTTTTAAACAACCATTTTAATCAAGTAGATTTTTTTTTTCATTTTTCTGTTTGCAATATCTAGTTAATCATTACTGTATGGCTTACAAAGGAAGTCAATTTTTTTACATTATGTTTCCTAACTAATAAAAAAAATTACAAAACTTATAGAAATTTGTTATGCAATTTCCTTAAAAATTCCAAAAAAATTATATTACGGAATTTTTTTAATCCTTTTGTAATAAATAGTTTATCTCTCAAAGCACAAATAAACCTTTTATTTTAAAAATAAATATCCTCGTTTAAATTTAAATTAGATTTTTCAAGTAAAATTCCTAAACTTTTTCCAATTGCAAAAGGAAAAATTAAAATAAAAAGATCTTTAATAGAAAAGTGGAAGATTTTTTGAGTTTCACAATAGCCTCCGAGCCATTTTAATGAAGGATTAATTGAAATAGTATAGAGATAATTCATATATCATTTCATAAAACATTTAATTAAACAAGTATTACTCTGCAGTCCACGCCCTCAACTTAATAAAACCCTTCAGCATTTAATTTATGTAAATAATGATTATTTTTCATTAGGTCGTTTATTCAATAACGCGAATCAAATTGTGAATCTCTAACAGGAATTCAGTACCCAAACACTTTTCTTTGATTGACACGATGACCCCATGCTTTTTATTTTAGTTTTTATGTTTGGCATGGATTGGGGTAATGGTAATTTGCTGAAAAAGAGGTGGGAAATCAATTAAAGTGGTGAATGGACTAAAAAAATAATGTGAATGCTTGATTGTGTAAGAATGATTTTAGAGTATTGTCTTGTCCTTACTACAGCACTGTCCTGTCCTTACTACAGCATATTCAATTAGTATAAAAACGTTTAAAAAAATGATTCAACGTTTATTTTTTTGTTTGAGTAAAATAAACTGACCTCTCTCTATAGTATCAACTGATTTAATTATTACTTCAGACTTTATTATATAAGTCAGTTAGAAACCGGCTGAGTATGTTCGGAACCGTGATTTTAAAAAAGCGTATAAATGCATTACTTTTTTGATGTTTAACACTGATCAGAATATACTTATAAAATTGCTTTAAGAATATTATTACAAGAAAAAAAAATATTTAAATGCAATTATCTGCGGAAAGAAGAAAGAACGCGAATGACATATTTTCAAAAACCTTTCCCTTTAATGAAAAAAGGTTCTATAATAATAATAAAATATAACTAGGACTTCAATACAAAAGTTGTACTAGGAATTTTTTTTTGGACTTTATTTTCAGAGTTACGAATTACTGAAATGGTAACCGGCATTTTTTATTAAAATTTCTCTAATCTGATTAATTAAAATATGAATAAATACACTTCTATATAAATTATATATTTCAGAATTCCTAGTTCAGGCTCCGAGCAAAAGTCTTAACTATATGTAGGCAAAATATTCATTTTACAGAAGCATTTTTCGTGAAAGGAAAATATTTTGAAAATATGTCATTTTTTGTCAAACTAATTGCATTTAAATAATTTTTTGCTGCTATAATATTTTTAAAACAATTTTAAATGTTTATTCTATTAAATATTATAGTAATTTACCTATTTATAAGGTATAAGGTGTACGCGTGAAAGGTATCCAACTAATTGTGACAACTTTTTGTTTGAAAAAATGGAGATAAGGTGATTTTTAGATTTATTTAGTATATTTTAAGAAAAAAATCCTAAAATTGAAAACAGAAAAAAATTTATTATTATTAAAATGGGGAAAAACTGGTGAAAACGTACAGAAAATTGCATAAACGGGGCCCGCTCTGTACAGAAATGTTATGAGCAAATTCTCAAATTTTCAATTTTGATGTGTTACTTTGTTATTCATGTTTGAAATTACCTTCAGGATAAGAGATATTTTAGTTTTTACAAAAATTAGAGCTCTTTACCATAGTTATTATATGAAATTTCTTTAAAAAATAGTGATTATATTCACATAAAGGACTGTAAATTTTGAAATAAAACAGAGATTGATAAATCTGAAGGTGAAAACAGTTCTACTGCAATACAGAACATACACAAGAAATTTCAGCAAATTATTTTCAAAACTTTTTGAGCAATCGCTGTCCCCGTTTGAACTTTTCGAAAAAAAAAACACACATTTCGAGTAAAACGCATTTTTAAGTTTGATATCTTGTGTAAAGGCATCTGCTTTTACTAAAACACTTGTAATTTTTGTTCTAGTGAATGGAAAATAAAAAAAACTTGATATTTTTATAAAGCTAAGTTGGCATGTAAAAAAAATCATAAAAAAAATTATCAATTTTTTAAAAAAAATCATGATTTTAGGGTAGTTAGATACCTTAATAAATATTATAACTAGGAAGATGTTTTATTTGAGCTAGTTAGAATATAATGAACAGTCATTGACTTGGCATTAATATAGAGAAATACGTTTAACGCGAAAACGTTAAAGACGAAATATTGGTTGACACAAAGTAATACAACGGTCCGGACCAACTACTATGCATTTCCCGCAAATAAAAATCACTTAACACGAAAAGATTTCCCTTCTGGGAATGAACAAAATACGGAAAACACCAGCCGTGAAGACCATTTTTAAGAGGGGCGTAAAATGAAAGAGAGGTGGTTTAACATGTTTTGCAGAAAGTAGGCTAACTTGGCTTTGAAATACCCTCGGAATAGTCTGTGTGACACGAGTTAATTATTATTATTTTTTTATCTAAGCTACTTTCACCCTCCACCCCTATGAATGCCACACAAAACATCTCATTTCCCATCAATTGGTTTTGGAGTTCGGTGACGTGTACATTGCATCGTGATTAAAAATCAGTGAGTTTGTTTCGCGCTTTTTTTCCCTTCTATTTTATAAGAACTTTTTTTACGAGCACAAGCAGGAGGAAAGTAAATTTCTAATTTGCTTAAAACCAGACTGTTGATAATAAAACTGAAAACGAAAATGAAAATCTGTAAAGATTTTGGTACTGCTTAATTTTGTATTGAATTTCACCAAGTTCTTGTGAATATTTTTGTTTCACTGTTGTTTGTATGGAATGCGTGCATATGCACATATCTAGTCAAATAAAATGACTCCAATAAACTTAATTTTGTTGAATATATGTTTTTTTACAATATCCTGTAACACGAAATTCTTTTTACGCGAAAAAATATTTCTCTCCCCTGCGTTTCGTGTTAAACGATTATCAATGAATACTGCTTTATAAATGTTACCATTAAAATGTATAATTCAGTTATTTCACAGAATAACTAGATATTTCATGAAATAGTAGACAAGTCAGTTAAAGTATATAATAAATGAAAAATTTCATACTTTATACTTTCATATAACTAATGATAGACCGTTAAAGTGAAAAATAAACAATTTCAAAGTTATTTTATAAATAATTAAACATAAATTTCTCGAAATATACATTTTATCCTTATCGTGAATGATTAATTAATTAATAATAAGGAAAAGCACACAAATGATATAATTTATTATTGCTCATATTGCTTACATTAGTAAAACAGAAAGGAAAAAAATATGCTGCAGAAATAGTTATATTTAAATATCCTCAAAAGAATACATGCTAGGAAGAAAAACTGTTACTTCATAAAAATATTGTGTAAACTTTATCAAAAAAAATTGTAAGTGAATATAATTAAACATTTTATGAAATACTTTTATTTTGCTTTTCATTATTTATTAAAGTAAGAATTGCTGTGTTAATACTTTGAATTGGGATTCAGAATTGACTAAAAGCAGCTAGAACCGGTTCAAAGAACTTTCGAGTGCCGTATTTCATAATTTAACAATAAAGTAATCGTTACTCTATAGAATACCTAGTTAAATCGTAGAATTCAATAATTTTATATAAAGAGTGTTTTTTTTCCAGGTATAGAAGTTTAAGTTGGCATTACATTCCAAGATGGCGACCGATTTAACAGCTGTCAAGTGATTTATTCTCAGTTTGGTTTGGCAATTCATCAAAACGATCATCAAGCAAGGCGTGGATTCGTCGAATGGGCCCAAAACGAGATTGCCGTTGTTCCCGATTTTCATAAGCGAATTTTGTTTAGCGATGAAGCGCACTTCTGGTTGAATGGCTACGTCAACAAACAAAACTGCCGCATTTGGAGTGAAGCTAATCCACAAGTGTATGTCGAAACACCGTTACATCCAGAAAAACTGACTGTTTGGTGCGCTTTATGGGCTGGTGGAATCTTTCTTCAAAAACGATGAAGGCCACAACGTAACAGTCAATGGTGATCGGTATAGAGCCATGATTACTAACTTTTTTCATTCCTGAATTGAACAATCATGATGTCCAGGAGCTGTGGTTCCAACAAGACGGCGCAACATGTCACACAGCTCGTGCCACAATCGATTTATTGAAAGACACGTTTGGTGACCGCCTAATTTCACGTTTTGGACCTGGGAAATGGCCTCCAAGATCTTGTGATTTAACACCGCTAGACTATTTTTTGTGGGGCTAAGTAAAGTCATTGGTCTATGCGGATCAGCCACAAACGCTTGACCATTTGGAAGACAACATTCGCCGTGTTATTGCCGATATACGGCCACAAATGTTGGAAAAAGTCATCGAAAATTGGACGTCCAGATTGGACTACATCCGAGCCAGCCGTGGCAGTCCTATGCCAGAAATCATATTTAAAATGTAATGCCACAAGATTATCTTTCGAATAAAAAAAATTCATGTCAATCGAATAATACATCGTTGTTTTATTGCAATTTAAAGTTCTATACCTCTAAAAATAACACCCTTTACTTTAACTGACGTGTCTAGTTATTTCATGAAATACCTAGTTATTCTGAGAAATAACTGACTTCACACTTTGACGGTAGCATAAATAAATAAAAATTTTGTTTTTAAAGCACAAAGTTTCTATTTCGTATAAAATAAATTAATTGCCAGATTATTTAAGTCCTATTTAGAATTCCACCAGCTGACATTTTTAGGTGTAACTTATCAGATATTGAAGTGTAAGTTTTACATATATATTCAAGAAATTTGTATAATTTCAACATTAGTCTAATGCATGGTTTAAAAAATATATTAAGTAATGCAAAAAATTAAACGTGAAATTGGTTAAAGTTTTGTTAAACAAAAACCATTAACAAATTGCTACACTTTTATACCAGTATGCCACACCCATAAATGATTTTAAGAAATAGAGTAAATAATTTCTTGATTCTTAAGGAAAATCCTGTTTATCATTATAGTATACTTATTTTTTTACTAAACATGAAAAATGACACATCTGATGGACTCGATTTTTTGTTCTTAAATGCATTAAAAACTCATTACCATTCTCAAAATAATCTTGAAAGCTAAAGAAAACACTCGCCTTGAACTGGAAATCGATTTTTTTTCCAAGGAGAAAAAATATATCAAGTTCATGGTTTTGTTAAGAAATAATTTTTCGTCCTTATCGAATGAAGGTCTTTCAGATAGACCGAAATGTGACAGAGAATAATTTCCAATAAACAACTGATCGGGCGAGTGAAAAGTGATAGATTTGTTTAAAGCTTGAAGAATTCTTTGTTTTGTTTTAATGTTCTATTAATTTAAATTTTAATGATCCACAATATGACTAATACAGGATCTAAATAGTTAAGCGAAGTTATGAAATCTAATGTAATTTAGCTTCAGTTGCCTGAGTTTTATGAAATAACGTGATGATCTGGAATGTGAATAGTCAGATTCGTGTTTTAAAAAAAATCCAAAGCTTTTTATTTTACTTTTGAGAAACTATTATTCAAACTACTATATACCTTCTCACAGACACACTCCACACTATAGCACCTAAATATACATAGTATGAACATTCTCTGCAAAAGGTGGCAGAGACTGCGTTTGGAGCCGTTATTTTGCAAAAGTGTACAAATGAATAATTTTTTTGATATTTGGTGTCACTTGAATTAGAATACAGCAATACCTAGACTTACGTAAATTTGGAGTTACGCGATTTTCACATCTCGTCGATTCGTCTATCTTTTTTTTCATCGTTGAAACTTGAGCGGAATCACGCTTTTACCATAATGATATAAATTTTCTCGTCTCAATCATTTTATTCTATATTAAGAACTACTTTTTACTTGTTTAGTTCGATTAATTATAAAAACGTGTTTTTTAGTTTTTTTAAACAATAATTTATTTATTTTTTTAAAATCGCATCTAGTTTCCTAAAAGTGCAATTACGGCTTGAAGCATCTGAAAGTTGCAAGACTTTTTATTTCAATGTAATATTACTTTAAAAGTATCCGACTACGTTCGGAACCACGATTTTAAAAAAGCCCATAAATGGATAATTTTCATGATATTTAGTGTCACTTAGATGAGAATACATGTATACAATTGTTTTAAGGACATTATGACAAAAAAATTATTTAAATTCAATATTTTGGCAAAAAGTTAACTTAGAATAACCTTTTTGAAAATATTTTCCTTTGATAAAAAATGCTTCTATAACAATATTTTGCTAAGATAAAGTAAAGTCTTTTCCAGAGAGTCTGAACTAGGATTTTTGAAAAATTCACATTATTTTCAATTACCACCCATTGAAACAATTATCGGCGTTTTTATCTTAAAATTTCTCCCCTCTGTTGTCGTAAAACATAGATAAACCCACTTCTAAGTTATATATTTCAAAAATTCTAGTTGAGCCTCTGAACAGACGTCTGAGCTATATACAGGCAAAGTATTATTATAATAGAAGCATTTTTCATAAAAGGAGAATGTTTTGAAAATGGGTCATTCTATGTTCATTTTTGTCAAAATATTGTACTTAAATAATTGTTTTTGTAATAATATTCTTAAAACAATTTTATATACGTTTTCTAATCTAAGTGACACTAAATATCATAAATATTATCCATTTATACGCTTTTACAAAATCACGATTCCCAACGTAGTCGGATACCTTAAGGCGATTTAGAATGTGTCAGATAGAAAAAAATAGTATCGAGATATTTTGTCATATCATTGAATACCAATTTATGGATAATATAATCATTGTAATAAAGAACCTAATATTAAAAAGCGCTATGAAAAAAGAAGATTAATTTTAAACAATTTTTCACCTACAATATTGATGACGTTTAAACAATTTTTCAGCTACAATAATGATGACGTTCAAACAATTTTTCACCTACAATAATGATGACGTTTAAACGATTTTTCACCTACAATAATGATGACGTTTAAACAATTTTTCAGGTACAATAGGAAGATGATAAAAGTTTCTTTTATATCTAAAATCTGGCAAAATAGCATTTAATATAATTTTTACTTTTTTTATCCTCAATTATTTTATATCTCCCAAATGTCTTAAACTTTTGAAATTCCATGTCGTTTTTATTATTAAATGTGTAACGAAACCCTAACAAAAAATGTTTTACTCTAAGTTCTTTTACCCCTATTATATAAATACTTATCTTAAAAGCCATCAAGATTTTTAAATCATTTTATATGTTTTATTAATTATGTTAAGTACATTTTCCAGTGAGCAAATTTTATTTACCATAATAATTACTTGCATAAGGCTTACTTGTAAAGTTGTATTGAATATAGCTCGCACGTGTTGCATTATAGTGCACCGTTAATGAACATTCACTCCTTCCATTATTTATAAAATTAATTGTAAATAATGTTAGTTACAGAATTAATAATTTTCTTGCCTTTAACGTTTGTTTGTTTTTAATCTTCTGTAACACCTCTAAATTACCCCTCTGCATAAATTTTTTCAATACAGCAGGGAAAAAATACGAAAGTGTATTTTTAAGTACGCCAAAAATAACGAATTATTGTACCTTTAAATAAATAATTGTTTGACCAGAGGCCTAACGCTTGATTGAAACCATTTAAACCTGAATTCAATCGAGCGCAAAGGCATTGTTTACTTTCTTAAATAACTCATTCTAAGCTCTATATTTAAGTTGCATTTTTATCATTCGAATGCGCACAAGCACGCTTCACGTATAATTTACTTTCACCACTACGAAATCGTTGCGATTTTAGCGAAATAAAAACAAAGAAATTCTTAGAATCATGTTTCCCTTTACGACTCCGCTCGCATTTCAATGAAAAACAATAAAAAGAAGTATTCGAAAAACAAAGAATAGGAGCTCTGATTTCTCTAGATGATAGAGAGATATATTAGAATTCACTTTCAAAATTCTGGTTAGTCGAGTTTTCCACGTTTCGTCATATCTATATAAGTGAAATGTGTAGCGAAAGGACAATGAAGAAAAAAAAAAGAACGTTTACAAGAAACAATGTCGTCATTGTTCAGTTATTTAATGTCAAAGAAAAATCAAAGGGAGCGACAAGTATTGAGTGAAATAAGTGGAAATGGGGATGGTTATTACAGAGTTATAAATTGAAAAGTGGGAAATTGCTTTAGAAGGGTGTTTTTAATTATTATTCAAATCACACTGTTTCGAAAGGATTTATAGATACATATCATGAAAGATGTTTAAAATTTTATTATGTTGGTAAGTAGATTTTTTTATTGCAAAAGTGATTTAAGTTAAGAAAGGAATTGTTGTCATTGTATTGCAATTAAAGGAATAAGAGCTCATAAAATATATGTAAATAATAACCTTTAAATGTTTCTTACGAAAAAAAGTTTTGAAAATTTCAATAAAGTATAAAGTACGTAAAAATGTAAGAATTTCACACAGTTATTGACATTTTATTCAATTTAATATTAGATTTATATGAGATTCAATTTTAACTGGATTTATTTTCGGTCATTCCAGTTTCCAAAAAGGAAATCAAAATCAGAGGAATTAAATCAAACCTAGAGGATTCTTAATGTATTTTATTACTTTATGGCCTCTTTAAGCAAATGGGGACCTTAAGAAACGTTTTATTTTGTTTCAAATCTGGAAAACTATACATATGTACCAAGCCATGTCGTAAGTTCTGATACAATTATTATGGACTTTTAAAATAAAATGCCTTTGGGTATTTTACCATTTCGCTGGCTCAAATCTCGCGAAGCAAGTTTTATTGATGACCAAGGACAATATACACATAAAAAAATATTATAAATGTTAGTGTTTTAAATTAAATGCAAAATGAATAGGTGGCACTGTAAGACATCTGAGAGTTATCCATTTTTTAGCTTGTAGAATCAGTTATACAATATTCTTTGTGTTGTGTATATGTCTTCTGTGTTGTCTAATAAACCGAAATGTCTAAAAGGATGGACTGAATAATTGTGATAACATAAAAATATAATCTTCTAACTCACCAATGGAATTAAGGATTTAAGAAATATAACAGTTAGTTCTCGTTGGTTTTTCATTCATTCTGGAGATGGGTCATCCATTGGTCATAATAGTTAAAAAACTAGAAATAAATATATTCACAATAAAATGTGCTAAAATACCCCAAAAAACTGTTCTTAACATAAATTTTTGCAAAGTTGACTTGACACGTCTGATGACATTACTCCATTTAGCTGAAAAATCGCTAAAAAATTGAATTTTTTAAAAAAAACTAAAGCGAATCTCGAAAAAAAACTCTTTGATGTGTTCAGAATAATGACCTACAGCTTCTACATGCCAAGTTTCAGACACTTCTGGGTTTCTTAGTTATGCCGGTACAGCTGAAACACACAAACTGTTTGTTTTATTAGTATACATATATAGACGATGTTGAATAAAAATACGTGTAATTCATTAATAATTTGGTGCGTCACAATTTAAATAGTTACATGATAAATTAATGTATGTACGTTTGTTTTCAATTGATTACACAGTGAAAACTAACTTCCAGGAAAAGGCAGTAGGTGCTGGTCAAAAGAGAATCAAATCAGAGAAACAAACAAAAATAACAGTCCAACAGCGTATATAGAAAGAAAAATCGTTCATTGTGTCCCTGTATCGCAATGAATAAAATTGAGCTTTTTTTGCAAGCATAATGTATTTTAAAGAGGGTAGAGCCATTGCAGAACAGTGTACCCAAAATTGAAAAATAATTTTTTAATGAGTGCTCATATTGCAATTTCGCTTCACAGAAAAGAATAATTTCCCAAAAACATATATATGAATGCAAAAGAGAAAATTAACCTGCTAAAAAGGTAAATAGAAATGAAAGAATGAAAATATAAATAAAAATTATAACAGAAAAGTAATAACAGTAGTATGTTTCAGCTATGGGAACTATGAGTGAAATAATCTGAAATTGATAAATTAAAAGAAAAACATATATCATAAACCATTTTCTTAAAATATTATCTCAAATAACATATATTAGGAAGCCTTCAACTGGAAAAAAATAAAATTAGTACAAACTAAAATTTTAAAAAATAGATAAAATAAGCCTACATTGTAATAGGGGTATCTAAAAAAGAAAAATTAAGCCCTAATTTTGAAGGAAATTTTTAAACATAAAAAATTTAAACATGAATAAAATAAACAAATAAATATGAAGTAACCTAGAATATATATAGTAGAAATTATAACATTAATTAAATTACATCTTTTTTTGTTTTAGAATTTCGTAAAAGGATAAAATACGTTGAATGTAAAAATGGTTCGGAATAATCAACTGGATAAGCAAAACAAATTAGACTGTTGCCAAAACAACTAACTAAAAATCAAGTTGTTCAAAAAAAAATGGAAAAATCACTTAGAAATTTAATTTTAAAAAAATCTAAAGCGAATTTCGAAAAATACTCTTCGTAGTGCACATCTTCAGGACCTAGAATAATTAAGTGCCGAGTTTCATACTTCTGGGTTGTTAGTTTGGGCTGTAGAGGTGAAACACACGCGCTTAATCCCTTCTTTATTAATATAGATAATACATTTTAATAAACATGTGAAGGAAGATTAAAACCTTCTGATCCAAAAACGAGCATCTTAGCCACCATGCTAAAACGATCGTCATCACTTGGAGGCTATTACTGGTTTTATATGGATATGACACCACCACATTACCCCCTTACCAGTGATTCGGTGAATAGGGGAACGAATGATACCATATTTATGGCGAGCATGTGAGCAGTTGCGTCATCATGTGTGACGGCTTTGTAGGTTGCGTCATCATGTGTGACGGCTTTGTAGGTTGCGTCATCATGTGTGACGGCTTTGTAGGTTGCGTCATCGTGTGTGATGGCTTGATTGCGTCATCGTGTGTGATGGCTTGGTTGCGTCATCGTGTGTGATGGCTTGGTTGTGTCATGTATGTGACGGCTTGGTTGCCTTTACGGTGGATAGATGGCGCCACGACCGCTGCGGTTCCTTTGGACGGCCAGGGTCACCAATGAAGGAAGATTAGAACAGGGCACCATCCGACTCGAAAACGAGTGTCTTAGCCCCCATGCCAAAACGATCGTCATCACATGGAGGTTATTACTGGTTTTATATATATACCACACCACTACACATGTAAAACAACAAGAAAAATTAAATGTTTATGTCCTGACACTTGACATCTCTTCTCAGCAATTATCTCTCCAATTTCGAGGAGCAATTTGTTTTGTTTTATTATTCATTATTGTGTGCCGATATATATGTCGATCTGCAAAAATAATCGTTGCGGGCTGCATGCGGGCCGTGACTTTGACGCCCCTGCACTACATTAAAAACAAAAATATTGCACAATATAATCGTGTTTTGTTAAGTTGTAATGAATCTCGCGGGTCGTAAAACTATTCAAGGCTGGACACCCCTGATCTAAGGTCTTCGTTTAGTACGCGAAACATTGCTCTCTTTGACACGTTTAGCTGTTTAGTAAGAAGAGCCTTCTTTCGACAAAGATGTCGTCGAATTCTCTCTCTGACTGCTTTGATGAGAGTAGGTGTTCTCACTGAGCGCGGATATTTCAGTCTGTCCAGTTGAGATCATTAACGTATAGTACTTTATCAATATACAAGATCATTAGGGCTTTGATCTTAACTTCTCGTTAAATGAGCCCGTTTTATCATGGGGAGAAAGACAGAAATTGGCTCCTTCCTACAGAAAAGTTTATTTCTTTTATGAGAGCACAAAAAGAGAGAAGCCTCATTAAATGTATTTATGATGCATGCAAACAGTTGAGTAAAAGACAGTACAGCGTTATAACACAAGGAAACACAAAAATTAAAAATATTTTCATAATTATGAAAACTCAAATTATTAATTATCGCACATTATAAAGAAAAAGAACCAGGAAAGCGAGGAATCGATCTAATTATATTAAACTGCTTGGTGAACTTATTTTAACCAAATGAAACTCGAACTTCATTTATTGTTTGAAAAAAATATTTTTATTCAATTTTCTGTATCATCATTTTCCCAAGAAAGACACAACAGGGATGTGGAAGTGGAAACTGAAGTAGGATACAAAAATCCTCGATCGTAGTCAGTCAAGAAAATGTGAGAAAACTGCATCAATCGTGGTTTCATATCTTGTTGTTTCTTCTTTAGAATCAATATTCAATGTCAAAATCAAGGTCCGTTTCAGGAATTTAATGAGTGGCTTTGCTTCTTCTGAAACAAAATTAACATTAAAGTCTCCAGTTAAGAAAATCGGCTTTTAAACATCATCGGATCCAATGATTGCAGGGGCCTCTGGTGTGTACAGCACTAAAATTTAATGGATGAAGCTGCAGCAGGACTAGCTGGTGATATATAGACGTTCGACTGGACTTGCTGCTAGTTTTCCTTTTTTTTTCTTTCACGTAACTCTTTTCCTTTTTTTGCATTTGTTCTTGGCATTCTGACTATAATCAATTATAATTCAATGGAAATGAAAATTAATAACATAAACTTCATGCACACATCACTCACAGAATTCGCTGTGCCTACAAAACACTATCCGTAGTGATTCTGGCGCGAACGTTAGTGACACATAAACAGTGCCCCCAGACGGGAAGAGCAATATAATGGTAATATTTTGGGTGCGTTTATTCGTTAAAAACGGCATGTTTATTATATAAAAACTGTGAAAATACGCCAGGCGAGTTCGTTACGAGTACCAAGGTTGTGACGAATTTTTACGGCACCTTTCCACTAATACTCTTAGGCGTCTTTGGGGATTGTAAATTCGCGTATATTTCCAATCAGCTCTAAAAGAAGAAGATGAGATATGGAAAGCAGATAAGGTATTTAAGGAGAGCGTTGTAAGTTAGTGGGGGTGAAGGCGATTGAGCCAGCAACAGTAGTGACCAGGTTAGGAAGATTCAATTGGATTAGGATATTGGAGTATTGCTGTTATTATGCAGCGAAGGAAAACGCAAAACTGGGTAAATTTCCCATTCACTCTCACGCCAAAAGAAGTTTAACTTCCAAAATTGAATTTCTTATAGATTAAATATAAAATGTATTAATCAATTCATTTCTTTTCGGGAAAAGTTAGGGTGGAAAAAGATTTCGAGGAATAAAGAGCGAATCTTTTCTTTATTTTTATCTTCAAGGAAAAAAGGTAATAAATAAAAGAAATAATTTTATTTTTTCATTATTGTTATCATATTTTTTAATCCCAGATTTCGATCATACATCATTTTCCTTTTTTCAGGTAATTTTGTCTTTTAGAAATATCTATTTATATTAGGCGGTTAAATTGTAAACCTGATGTAAATTGCTTCCACAGCATGAGGTCTAAAAGAAATACGAGATTTCAAATTAATAATTTGGACGTGTGCGTGATCCATGATTAGAGGTCGTGGTATCTTGCCCTCACAAATTTATGATGTCTTAGATTTTTTTTGATTGCAGTTTGGGGTAATGTTTCTGATCAAAAAGAAAATAAACGAAATAATAAATCTTATCTCCTTTAAAAATTGGTACAAAATGAATTACTGGTATACTAGGTATATAATGCATTTTAGAATTACATTGTTGAAGGCTTAACTTTTGAAGTCTACTTGAATAAATGAATGTTCTAATGTAGTAGTTTTATACTTAGAGAGAGAGAGAGAGAGACGAAGCGCGTTAATACAAAGACGATTATAGGGCGAAAAATGATCACTAAATGATTTTGCCTTTTTAAAAACAACACAAATATTAGCTTTCAGGCAAAACTAAATACTTGCATACACATACATACAGGAAGCGAAGCATAAACACAGAAATTTAAACCCTCTGCTTAAAGCTGTCGCAGTGTTATCTTAAAGAATAGGATCTATATAAATTTGAATTATTTTTTCAAGAAGAAAAAAAAGTTGCAGAATTTATATTATATTCAGAAAGGCACAAACAATTTCTACGAAGAAAGGCACATTTTATTTTATAATTCATTTTCTTATGTATACCTTTATTCTAGAAAATATGTTTTATATTTCTCCTAGATTGTCATGATATTTTTTTAATGCATTAAGCTAAAATTAAAAATGATTTTTTGCAAGTTATTTGAAAAATCCGATAACACTGCATTACATAAATGTATATACATATTAGTCACATAAGTTTTCACAGATGAATTGAGAATTTTTTTTCTCTCTTTTTAAATGTCTATTCTTTTTTTAAATACTGTTTTATGTGCGACCTTGCATACTGAACAGATATTATTCGACTATCTTTTACTACATGAGCGAAAACATAAAATAAAGAATTGACAATGACTTAGGAAACAATGAAAAATATTTGAAGAAATGGAATGTGCCTCAAACTGGATGGGCCCATTGAAAAGTCCAGGTATCACACAACCATTTACACTCCAGAACGATCCTACAATAAATTATCCTCATTACACAACAGAAATACTTCGTTTTTTATCTTGTTTTATTTCCAATTTAAAACCATAGCTACTTTGAATTACTATCAAATAAGAAAGGGCATACCAAATTACCTCCAAATCTGATAATATTCATCTTTTAACTGTTTTCACTTCTATCAGAACAAAAGGACAAGGAGATACAGGATGCGCATGCCATACTCTTTCTGATCAACATTTAGATATAAACTTAATTTCATAGTTTACCACTGTCACGGCTATTATTGCCACACACATATAGTTAGAATTATATTCAATAACTACGCCGCCTACCGCTTAGCGCAAATAATTTTTGCATGAATAAGCACGGGAATTACGAAACTTGTTTCCCACAAAGAAATGGCATCTGCTCTTTGAATACTTTTGATCCGTCTCACCACACTGTAAACAAAGGCCTTAATTTTAGATGCATTATTACACAGGAAAGCTCGAGCATAATTGATGAAATGTAAAAGAAACATAATGGTTAGAATTAGTCACCATATTGAAAGAGATGTGCCTTTCAGGAATTTTATTTCAGGTGTTTTCCCTTCTATTCATAGTGAATCTTTTTTCGCCTGAAAAAAGCAGTATATTGTGTATATAAAATATATTTTATTTTTACTCGGTGAAGCATGATGAGCCAGAGTGCTTTATTTCCTTTTCATTTATGTGTTGAATACTGTCAACGATTTTCTTAAGCTGCGGCTTATTAGTATAATTTTAGGAAAATGTCCTTGAAATAACATGTGATATTCCTTTCATTAAAAAATTCTTTTCATAACACACACGCACGTAACAAGTTGGATTTGTATTGAAATCCGATCATCTGTATTTCCCGAGCATACATCTGAACACGTGAAAGTTCCAGGTGTGTGTTTGTGGCGTTTTTACAATTAATACATTTTGGATTTTTCTAATTATTTTTTTGGATTATGACCCCCCCTTTCCGCATCAGATTCTTATTTCAAATGAAGTATTAAAAATATGAATGAAGACCTTTTTTTTGCAGTATTGGAAGAAGAAAAGAACAGAGGAAAAAAAATAAACAATTAAAAAGCAAGCATAATCCACACCTGAATGTTTAGATGGATTCAAGCCGCTAAGCATTCATCATGTAGAAGGACTAATGCATGTTAAATATGTCGAGTCTTTAAGTCCTCACGCTGAAATGGTTTGGAAGTTTGGAGAGAAGGGAAGCTACAGGTGTCGTCCTCATCACATAAGCATGATTCAAATTACTTGGTCTGTCGCCAGTACTTTCGTAAAACTTCGAAGCATGACGTCAGAAAACAATCAATAATCAATAAATCCCAAGTGTCTGGTTTCATCGGTAGACCAGTAAAGTTTATTTTGAATCGAAAAGGTTTATCTCAGATATCAATTTCAAACGAACTTTAGATGTTTTATTGGATTAATTAATCTTTGATTAATTACTCACTTAGAAGCATTTGAGAAATATTGGCAACGGACCTCGAAATTCGGAACTATGAATAAGCGCGATAGGATACTTACCTGAACCGGCCATATATACTTACTTAACTTTCTTACCACACCAACGTGAGGACTTTGGGACCAGACTAATTTTAATGTGTATTAACTCTGAGTTACAACGTGTCTTAAGAGGAATCAGGACTCGAACATGCAGTTCAACTGACAAATCGTCATCCACGATTACGTGAGCATGTCTTACTTGGTGACATTTTCACGCATCAGAGAATATTAATCGGAGTAAACCCATTCTCAAAGCAATCAATAAAATTACCAAGAAAATAATTCCAAAATACTTCTCCTGCCTATAATACTATGAAACTAAACCCCGAAGGATTCTGAAATTATAAGTCTTCAAATTTGTTCCCTAAATTTAATAAAAACATTCACACAAAAATTAGTTAGTTATTTATTAATTTTTTTCCTTACCGTTATTTTTATTTATAAAAATAAACAATACTTGCATAAAACACATACAGAATGCTCACAATAATCGAAAAATAAGCACTGTAATAAGTGATATAACGCAATAAAAGGAAATTATATATACTTTCAAAAACATATTTAAAAAAATATTCTGTGAAGACAATTTTTTTTTCTCCAAATGAGAATGCTGACTGGTATTTACCATTGTAGATTTGGTGCATTATACGGGGGCTGGTATCTCTTTTTAGAGTGGCATTATATAGGCTGATACTAATTGCCGCAATGTTATTTCCTCCCCAGAGGAAGGCATCTGAGCTCAGACAAAATACAAAATTTAATTTTTCCGAGAGCATCCAAGCCAAACAGGCATTCTAGGACCCTTTTTAACATGCCTTATGATCAAACAATATATAGACGCTGTCGATTTTCTACATCATGAAAATCTACCGACTTGGGCAGTGGTCGAACCCACAAACTTGGGCGTACAAAGCCAGCGTCAAATGAACTACGCCACCCAACCGGCTTGTTGAGAACAGAAGCATAGTAAAATTATTTATGTGTTATGATTATTTTTTAATTTTTATAGTTTGCTACGTAATTTTGAAGGTTTTTTTTAAAAAAAATATTTCGATAGATATTCTTCAGTTACACTACAGATGGAACTTTAATTCTAAAAATCTTGATCCCACATCTTTATTTTATTTCATCTTGTGAAGATAACTAAATTTGCTTACATATAAATCTCATACATTTGATGTGATTCTCAAGCAAAGAGTCATCTTTTAACCTTGAGATAAAAATTAACGAAAATTAGAACAAAAAATTTTAATCATGCTGATTGAAAATAAGAAAGAGTCATCTAATCAGAACCATTCGAAAGTTTTTGAATCGATAAAAGAAAAAAAAATGTCATCAAGGTGATATTTTGGTTAATAGTCTTTTCCGTTGCCTTTTATTCCTCCAATCAAATACAACGAAAAGAAAAAAAGACTTTCGACAAATGAGAAAAGAACATCTAATCACGACTTTTTTCTTACGTGAGAATTTACTTCCATAATCCCCAACTTTCTCCTAATGATCTATTAGAGACGGTAGCGTAAAGATATTAGGCTTCTGTAAAAGGTTTTTTTTTTGCAACTAAAATAGAACGTCATTAGCAGTCATGTTAAAAAAAAATGGAAATAGGTCTTTTTTGTTTCGTTTGCGATGATTCAATGCGTGATTTCGCGCCAAATAAAAAGGAAGACATACTACCTGTCAAAACATTTATTTCTGGTCGAATAATCGTACACATTAAAGTACAATTGTTTCTTTTTGGCATGAATCATTAAATTAAATATAGATTTAGATGTACTTCTCTTGGGGAAATGACTCACATCTAAAGTAATTGCTAAGCCTAAATTAGAGTTGTAATTGTTATTCGAATTATGGCTCATTCTTGCACATTTCGGATAAAAAAAAAAGAGATTTCAATTAGCTTATAGTGATTAGCCTATTTCAAATAAATTAAAAAATGGATAAAGTAAACTTAATTAGCTTGTACATTTGAATTACTATTAGCACAACACGCATACTTTTTAATTGTTCAAAATAGAAACAACTTAAAATCAATTAACGCTTCTCTTAATAGAATAAATTTAGAGAATAATTAAAGAGAATTATTTTCTTAGCTAGTGTATAAAAGGGAAAAATAAAATACTAATTTAAAATGTTCCTAAGAAAGAAATATTAAGTCATATTTCAGACAAATAAATTAATCAAATTAAAGTAAAAAGTACATGCAAGGTGTCCGGGCTAAAAGTAACCAAAAGTAATGGCTTATTATTATGGAACTACCCATCAGAATGTAATTAACAGTTCATCCGTGGATTGGAAAACCCTCAGAGATTTTTGGGTCTAGTCCGATCGGCCGCACGTGCGCGCATTATTCGGCAATTGCAGACGATAAAGTTTTTACTATGAGTTCATTAGTAAAGATGTGGATTTCACAGTAAAAGGTACTTTGGTTAACGGAATTTAAATAATTCACGCGTGAACAGCGACGTGTTCGAACAGAATGGAATGTCGACCCTCCGACATCAAAATCTATCCACAATTGGGAAAGAACTTCAAAGGAGTCGGGAACTTTGGTATCTCAAACTGGCAAGTATTCTTAAGTTTTCGTGATAGAAGACACTGTTGATTGTGTATGTGATTCAATTTGTAGGAGTCCTGATAAATCTATTAGGCAAGCCAGTAACGACAATCATTCCATTCTGTACGAACACGTTGCTGTACACGCGTGAATGATTTAAATTCCGTTAACCAAAGTACGCATTGCCCCTTTTTTTCTGTCGCGTCCACATCTTTACTAATGAAGTCAGTGTAAAAAACTTTTTACCTGCGATTGTCGAATAATGCTCAAACATGCGGCCGATCGGACTATAACAAAACATCTTGGAGAATTTTCTAATCCATCGATGTATAGTTTATTACATTCTGATGGGTAGTTCCGTAATAATAAGCTATTATTTTTGAATACTTTTAGCCCGGACATCCTGTATATATTTATAAAAGACAATAGTTTTTTTCTGTATAGGTTACAGAATGCAAGTTCCATTTTACTGAATAAAAATTATGAGACAGATTTATTCAATATATCAGCAATTATAATTTACAATATACATGGTATATTCGTATAAAATCCATTAAAATAATGCATATGTATATTTAGATCTAAATTATGCGTGCAAAATGCCATTAAAATCTCAAAAATTTAAAAATAATAATATTATACTCAGAATATATTTTATATAATAGCTCTTTTATTAATTTCCAGTAAGTTATTATTATACTAACCTTTTAAATATAAGTGACATTTTTATAGCTATAACTCTAAAGCAGATTTGTCATAATTTTCATTACGTATTCTTATGGTTCAAAAATCTAGCTGAAATTAGCTGAATTTTTGTGATGTCATAGTCAAATGATAGCTACAATCACGTGTTTACAGTCAATCGGTTCATAAATCAATGTAATCTCACATTGCCATGATAAATGCGATCACGTATTTTAGGTCAATCAGGTCATGCATATTGTAATCGCCAACTGTTGCTTTTTACAGAAACTTTCTTTAAAAAAGAACATATTTGTGAACAAAAATAAGGCACAAAGGGTAAAAAATGTACTTGATTTAAAAATACACATGTAATGTAAGAGGTTTTTTTTCAATTTTGAAAATTTGTTTGAATAATCATAATATCTGCACGACTGTACCTCATTATCAAAACTCCGAAATTGTATCTTTGTTCAACAATCAGTACAAATATAATGTCCGCTTGGAATTCAATTAAGAACACGTGATTGCATTTATCACGGGGCCGTCTTGAATTTAGCCCATTGATACTTCTGGGCCTAATAGGGATGTCTTAAAACTTGCTGAAAATACTCGATTGGCACTTTAAAGGATCAGTACAAATAATCAAAAAATATTCCAATATATACAGCGTCATATATAATTCCCTGAATGAATAATAGAAATGATAAATAACATAGAATGGTAATGAATAATAGAAATGATTAATAACATACAATGGTAATGAATAATAGAAATGATTAATAACATACAATGGTAATGAATAATACCAGTGGCGCTCACAAGGGGGGATTCTGGGGTTCCGGACCCCCCCTAAAGCCCTTGATTTTTTTCCCGATTGATTATAATTTTAAGTATATAGTACGAAAAATTTAATTAAGTATTTGTTATTCATTACTAATTTTATTAATTAAGGCTAATTATTTATTCAATAATTAGTTTTTACTGTATTTTGTTCCCGAAAATCGACAAAATCAAAAGAAGCATGATACAAGAATTGGTGAACTTTCGACTTTAAAACTTTAAAACTTTCGAACTTTAAAAATTCCTGTGTGCGCTACTGAATAATACAAATGATAAATAACATACAATGGTAATGAATAATACAAATGATAAATAACATACAATGGTAATGAATAATAGAAATGATAATATATACAAATTATTTTTCATTCCCTTAATCAGGGGTGGGCATACTTTTCCAGGGTACGGGCTAATTTTGATTTTTTCAAGGTGTTGATGTCCCCCCAGTGTCAGTGGAGCACATGGGGTAGTGGGGTCTACGAGTCCGGATCCTCCCCCATATCCTTGATTTTTTTTCCGGTTGATTATAATCCCACGTATATAATACGTAAAATTTGATTAATTATTTGTTATTAATAATTTTTTTATTAATTAATGCTAATTATTTATTCAATAATTAATTCTTTACTTATTTTTTATTTCCGATAATCTACAAAACCAATATACATATATATATATATATATATATGTTTGGCTGCTTATTGGGATACGATACGAGAATGGTAGATTTTTGACCCTATACCCCCCACCCTTCAAACATTTTTGTGTACGTCAATGCCCAGTGTAGTAGGTATGGTGAGTTAAGGAAAAAGTCTACAATATTTGTTAAAACTTAATAATAAATACGGAATATGTACTTACATACATAGCTAAAATAAAAAAACATCACATTTTTAAAACCATGTTTTAAGCAAAATGCAAGATACTAACATAATAATAATAATCACAAATATAATAATATCAGAAGATGTATTTATTATCAAACAATTTAAAGTACATTAAAAAATAAAACATTTTCATCTAAAGTTAGTTCTCGTAGTTGTAGTCAATAGAAGACTTAGTCTACAAATAATGAACCAGTCTGGAATATTTCTGTGTGTATATAGTTATTAACTTCTAATCTTCAGGCGGCCACCCCAAAATGTCTTCTCGGTCCATCAGTCGATCACGAACAACGTAATGCTTACCCCTGCCCTAAATGAATAAAATTCTTTTAGAAAAGAAATGAATAACAATTATTAGCAATAATTTCAAAAGTTTTCCATAATAACTTATAGATTCAATTATTACCCTTTTTTTCATGAAGTAGTTACTACGGTATGGCAATACTTTATGCATAAATACGTCCTCATACAATAGTTTCTTATATATCTGCTGTTTTTAACCATTTGATCCGAGCGATTTATAGAACAATATTGCAAAGCGATTGAATATAAATATGGAAACGGATTTTTTGTAAAAAGATCTTTAACATTCGGTATAGAAAGCTAGGAATCATTAAACAAATAGATTACATGTGTTCTATTCTTACACGAACTTGTGTGATCCTACATAATTCTAGGAAATGGCATAGAAGATAAGCACAAAATCTGCCCCTAAACAACAGATGAACCAAACCGCCTGGTGTATCAGATCGGCTAAAAACGAAAATGGGCACCAAAATACTTTTTCCATGTGCATGACTGTAACTAAACCCTAAAGAGCACCATAACTGCAAATAGTTGCAATGAGGTGCATTTAAAATGCAAAAATATATATATTCTACCGGAAAACGTGTATCATTTTCGGCTTCTCCTCCTCATCAGATTTAAATCCCAACAAATTACGATGGCAAAAGGAGTCAAGTTGCAAAGTCGTGCTGAGCGGTTCGTTCAACTTGAAAGGTCTCAGCCACCCCTAATTAGCTCTTGGGGTGGATTTGAGTCGCAACGCTCCGTTACGTTTCGTTCCGCCTGCAGAAAATTTCATTTTCGAAGGTTCTGGATAATCCGGGGTTGCCCCCTTCGACCACCGAAAGAGAAAATAAGCCTTCCTTTCTTGCAACAAATTGGAATTTGTCGTTGGATAATCTTGTTTACCGGATGGTTGAAGAACTCCAGAACGTGCGGACATTTTGAAGCAGACGATTGAAAGTTAATTAGGCTTAGGTAACACGCTAAATTTAGAAAACGATATTCATAATGGTCTTAAAAATGTTTAAATACTTGAGTAATATCGTTTCGTTACGTAATTACTATTCACAACAATAAAAACTATTGCTAGGCTAAGAACAGGCCATTACAAAAGAATGAAGTTTGATAGGGAGGGTAGAAGATCTTGTAGGAATTGTGATAACTGCTTAGATCAATGTTTCTCAAACTTTTAATACTTGCCACCCAATATTCAATCATGATTTTATTCGCCCCTCCCCCCTCCATACAATAAGAATGCATTTAATTCAATAATACTATACTTTGACACTAAGGCTACAATACTACTTTAACCTCTCAAGTATCACCGGCGTATATTCATAAGCTCAGCCAAAGCCTTAATTGACCCGGACATATATATACGCCTTTCCGAAGTACGATCTTTTCTGTGCACTGCCATCCATAAAATTATTCCGAAGGCTTTGGAATGCATTAAGAAGACTTGGTTACCTAAAAATCATAAACCTATCGTTTTTTTTTTATTTTCATTTAATCTTATTCTTTGCATTATTATCTTTCGATTGATATATCACTTGTGCATGTCGGAAAGTTAGAAGTTGAATAAAATTTCATTTGAAAACAAATTAGGCAATTCAGCCACACCCCCTTTTTAGAAAAAAAAGCTAAAAAGTGCGTTATGATAAAAAAAATCTATTTTATAAATAGAAATAATAACTATAAAAAAGAATGTGTAGTATTAAAAGCAGAATATTTCCGAGGCAATACAATAATGTAATTTTTCTTCCTTGTGAAATGTGTGCATGTAAAATTTTTAAATTAAGGCATTTTATATTAATAATTTTATAATTTCAGTTCTTCTTCCCGATATATTTTTCATACAAATGTAATACTTTAATATTATAAGAAGAAAAACAGCTAAAATTTCTGTCGTGACAGAAAAAAATTTTTTAACATTTTTCTTGAATTTTCATGGGCAATTAGTACTCTCTAAAAGTTGATCATTTATAAAAATGTGTGGGTTGAAAAAATATGAAAATGCAATTATTTTAAAGAAAAACGTATAACTAATATCTTAAAGTGGTATTTTAAGTTTAATTAAGCTTATAATAATTATTTTTTCAGAATTATAAACTTTAAACTGGTTTTTCTCAGTTTGTGTTTTTCGAAACTTTAGTGCATTCAAAATGCTACTCCTTCGACAATTATTTACCAATCACTTCCATTTTTTTCTTCCGTGTTGAAAATAAAGCATGTAATAAAATTAGGGATCCGTTTTCTATAAACTGAATACTTTTAAAAAAAAAAAAAAAAATGTAAGACATGTTGGCTTTTTCGTTGATTTTTAGCCCGTATATCAACATTTTATTTTTTTCTCGAAAACGAATGAAGTTATTCTAAAATCGATCCCTAAAGTTGCTTAGATCATCCATAAGAGTATTATAAAAAAAATTCAGGTCAAAAAGTTAATTTTTACAAAAGGAGTAAAATTTTAAAATTTTCCCAATTTTCTTCAAAAAATTAAAAATTTTAAAATTGTGTGAATAATATATGAAAATGTTCATCTGGTAACATTTTCTTGAATAGAAACATTGTATAAAATGCTAAAATATAATTTTTAAATACGCAAATAAAGAAGTTTGCTCAAAGGGTGCCAAGTCCCCTTAAAAGGACTTGGACAGTGTTTGCGAAGGATTTACTTCTGAAAATTTACCTATTTATTCCTTTTCTCCCTCCCCATGCATCGCATACACGCGCTTACGTGAAAAACGATGGCACTGAGGAGCGAATTGGGTAACTTTTAATCGGCAGTTAAATGATTAAGTTTAAAGCGTGCGAATTATCAAGATGAGTGTTAATTTTTGTGTATAATATTATATACGACAAGCCCTGGCAGTTATTGGTAGTTATTTTAAGCTTGTTCTTAACTTACTATATTTAAATTAATTATCAAATACATTGGGTAATACTAATACATTTATTAGTGTATTGTATCAGTGTAAATGTGAATTATATTTTTTATTATGTCAGAATGTATTTTGTTTGCTTACGTTTAGTAAATTAATATTTTTTTAAAAATAATTTTTTGTTTTCGAGTTTTCAATATGCTCGCGCCCTCCTCGTAGAGTTATCACGCCCCTTCAGGGGAGCGCCCCACAGTTTGAGAAACACTGGTTTAGATACAGAGCAAGCACCTGTTCCGATTTTTGACTGTCCATCTATTCTTGCTGCTCTACAAGAGAGAGAAATAGGGATCCTCTTTTCGTCGACAAATCTCTATGTGGACAATATTGGACAGATCGCCCGAACAGTCATCTGGGCCCATAGGACTATTTGATTTGGTCCCGTCATGGATACGACATCATCATCATTCACAACAGCAAAACACATCAAGCGCTTTAGAAGGATATTACATACATATACACTAAAATATACGTTTAACGCGAAAACGCTTATTACCAAATATTGGTTAACACGACATAATGAAACGATCCCGACAAATTACTATGCATCTTCATGCAATTTTTTCTCTTAACGCGAAAGGATTTCCATTTTGGGATTTAAAACAATACGGTTTACACCTGGTACGCAGGTTCATCATCGGAAGAATTCGGTGCAGAAGATGATGGTAGTGTGTGTAGTGGCCTCTAATTATGGCAGACATTTTAGAGTTTGTTTAAAGCTCAAAAAGTATCATTGTTGCAGATTCTGAGGATGAAAATGAAATGAACAATGCTGCTCCTGTTCCCACGTCATCCGAAATGGGTAATATTATGAAAAGTTGTGACGGGCTGACGCGTCTTTTCATTAACATGTCCTTTGGGTTCTTTGGGGCCAGAATGAAGGGCAACTCTTTTCCAACCAAATCCAAGAAGTGAAGCGTGAAGGAAAGATGCAAATTAGGAAGCTTTTAAATATCAGAAGTTAGAGTAAGTGGGGTGGCAATTTGAGGAATGTTATGATAATCAATGATTCAAACGTGAAGAGGTTTTGGAAAGATTAAGTGACAGCTCAGAGAATTTATTCGTGACAGAGATCCATTAGGTCAAGGTGCATACCATTGCACTCCAGTAAATCCGCAACTTCCTATAGGATTGAATTGATCGATCGACATTAAGGTAGGAGTGACTATTTAATAGTAGGATCCGTGATAGTATTGGAATAGAGTTTAGGCGAGTTATAGTTATTGATAGTGGTCCGGGTTACGTTATTTCGGTATTATATATATTGTATGTTTAGCCACCGTAGATTCTCTCACATATATTATTATTAACTAATCTGTTAGATTTTTAAGTTTTAAGATCTTAATAAAGTCAAATTAAGATCATGGCAGCTTCTAATTCTTCCGTTATTCCTCTACACCTCTAGCTCACGCTGATAATCAAGGAGAAGGGGACCCGAGGGGGACGCCCTCACAAAGTATGCGAAGTTATTTAGACTCATGTTCCAATGGCAAAATGAATAACAAAATGGACGGCATAGAATATTTTGTTCACAGTTTGATGCAAAAAAATTATAAATAATAAACGATCATTTTCGAAAAACTCAATAAATGTTCGTTTTTCAAAATCTTAGGAATTTTGCATTAAATTTCATTGTGGATGTTTTTGTTTCATTTGTTTTTATTAAATACATGCATGTATACATTTCTGTGTAAATAAATTAATTAACTGAATTAATTAACTTAAATTAATTAACTGAATTGAACTGAACTCAGTGGCGCAACATTCCATGAGGGCCAAAACCTACTGTACCGATCTCAGTTTGAGTGACCTCAGGCACTGGGGTGCATGAGCAGGTCAAGTGGAAATTAATTAACTATTCCAATAAAATTAATTTTGTTAAATCTATGATTTTTTATGTAATATCCTTTAACACGAAAAAATATTTCAGTCCCTTCAGTTTTATGTTAAACGATTTTTACTGTGTGTGTACCTATTTTTCACATGATTCTTTCCAATCTTTTTTTTTTCGTAAAACAAATCTAAATTATTAATCTTTTCTATTCAAGATTAATAATAAATTACGTGTTTGAATACTGATTAAAATCCTATATTAATAAATCCAACCAAAGATTTTTCTGTTCGATCATCAAAAGATTCAAATCATTAGAGGAAACTTTCAAATATCAATGGTGGCTCAGTGTGTATTGTTTTCACGTAATTTTTCCTCGATGAGAGACAAATCAGTAAAAAGGTTAGCTTTAAATTTAATAATGAACAGGTTACATCTTCACTGGTTCAAGTGCAGAAGGTACCTGATTAAAACAAAGTAAGTTTTTACAAGCAGTGTCCTCTCTATACGGAGTGAGTTCTGTCAGATTCGCTGGGAGGAATAGTGCTAGTTACAGCTCGTTAAATATAGCTGGGTTCTAAATGATAAGGAGTGTTCTCTTTGCTCAAAATATCGAATTCGTCGCCAGTGTAGTCCGCGCGCGTATACAGTTTTGGAAAAATATTTTTATTTACAATTTTTTTCGTTGTTGAAAAATACTACTAGTATTGTTATACTGTTAATTCATTTGTGAAAAAAAGGAAATGAAAAATTTATTTGATTGTCACTGAAAATAAAATAAATGAATTAATTCTTCTCTTTTTTTCAGCCTAAGAAATTGAATAGAATTCTTTCACTGAGCACGAGAGGTGCATGGAATCTTAGTAGTAAATATCTGTTTTACGGCCATTTTTTTAGAATCAAAATACAAGTAATATTACTATAAATAATATTTCATTACAGGCATAGCTTCAGACAAATATAATTTTCTGATCTAGGGGATGTAAACATTAGAAGGTTTAATATATCAATGGATTTTTGCTTCTCGAAAGGACGAGTCAAGAAAGGAACGTTGTTCCTGTGTTTTTTTATTTTCCCAATTATAATGATTTGTAAAATGCTGGTTAAAAAAGTTTCCTAGAATTTACCACGCTTTTTCTCCCCGATTTTCTTACATGCATAAGAAAAATCAACGTATTGCTCTATTTATTTCTTCTATTAAATAAAATAATACGTTTTAAAAGATGTATTTACTTAACAGACGAATATATTAAAATAAATTTAAAAAAATATATAATACATTTTTGTAGTGATGCTAAGTTCAATGAATTAAGAGTTATTGTTTAATTAAGATGATTTTGCTTGGAATATAAGGATATATTTATTTTTAAAAATAATGTAATAGAGCTTAATTTAGCTTGGAGTAAAGAATCAATTTCATCTTATAAGCTAACATACACTTTTGGATTTGTTTTAATTTCCTTTAACATTTGTTTAATGTCTGCAAGGAAATCAAGGCATTATAAATAAACATCGATATGTTTTGTAACAGTTGATTTTCTCCATTATCCTTGTGGGAATATTCTTCATCTTTTCCTTCTTCTTGGTTTCACTAAATACAATTTTCCTGAAAACTTTGAAACATGGTCTCTGTTTCTTTATGAAAAAAAAAATCTTGTTTCTTAGAACAGAAGAACTACTAGGGAAGGAAAAGCAAATTGAACTCTTTGAAAAAAATCATTTAAACAAATCGTTTCTTTGCTGTTTATTTTGTGTTCCTTCCTGAAATTTTTAAAAATTATTAAATAGTAAATATTTTTGTCCTCATTATGCAATCAAAGATTTGTTTTCTATTTTTCAAAACAATATGCTGTTTTTTAGCTTTTTTTTCATGTATAATATTTCAAAATATGAATTCATAAATAAAAAGGTGGGGTGTTTTTTCTGGAATTAATACCAACATCATTATTTAACTATACATTGCTTAAGAACGATCCATAGTATTAAAATATAATGATTTTTTAAAAATATATATATACTTATTTTATTTAAAGTTTTGCCTTAATATTACGGAATTTCAATTATTTAAGATGAATTAATTATTGCATATAAAAAACCCTATTTCATATATATTATTTTCCCACAAAAACTAAATTAATATTAATTAAATACTTTTAAGACTAGTATAAGAACTTAAATTATAAAAAAAATTGCATAAATAACTGAAAGTTGAAACAAAATACAGAAATAAAGCTTTAAAATCAGATTTAAAAATGTTTATCTCCTGAAATAAAAAATTAAGTTGTATAAGCTTTTATAAACTTCTTTTCTAAAAATATGCTATTTATAATAAAATTGATTACTTAAATTTAAGTTTTACATAAAATTCTTAATTTAAATATTTTTAAAAGAAATTTTTAGTAATTTTACTAACACGATTATATATAATTCATTACTTTTATTTCTACTTAAAAATTTATTCTAATAATAAATCGATTCTAATAACAAATTGACTATCCAAACATGACTTTTAAAGTTGCATTTAATATTCGAAATTAGGTGGTACATAACAAGTTCAAATTAGGAATGTTGGCGAAATCCTTGCTCACCTCTAATGACGTTGGTATTGGAAATGAATTCCAATACCATAGATAAATGTTCCCTAATCTTTTCACCGCCGAGGACCGGTAAACATTTGACAATTTTACGGCTGCTCAAGCGGTAAAACGTTGATTGTTTATATTTTAGTTTTTTTTTTTTTTGTATAATAATTTCGATGTACAGTAGAACGTCGTTTATCCGATTCAATTGGGATCGGACACCGTTCGGATACGCGATTGTTCGGATAACCGAAACTCAAATGTGATCCATGCAGTACATGGAACCTGACACTATACGAATATTGAAAATTATCACATGAGGGAAACGGGCTTGAATAAAAAGCAAAATAGGTGCAAAATGTCGCAATTTTACTATTGTGGAAAACAATAATTTATTTTTCTCTGTACTATTGTACACCTTCGTTTTTCCGCTGCAAGGTCTCTGATTCTCTTGAGCAGCAGTAGTTGAGTAGGACAGCACTCTTTCCCCACGATAGCTGTCTCTAACGCAGAAAACGCGTTAGCATTTGATGGACCCTTGCTACTTCCGTTGTTGTCCTCGTCTCTATCCATTTCATTGTCGACAGGTTTGGATTCTTTTTGTACGAAGTCACAATCTCGTCATCATTTAGCATTTGAAATCCAAAGTCTTCTGCATCGCATGCCATCCAGATGTTTACCAAATCCGCGTAGATGTTTACCAAATCACACAACTGAAATACCCCAAATATCCCTGATGGGTTTTCCGGTCATTTTTGGCCTCACGCGAAACAACTGTTGAGCATTGCACTGTTCGAAAACGTATTCATATACAGTACATGTAGTTGAAAAAAAACTAGTCTGGGTATTTGAAGCTCCGGATAATAAACATTCGGATAAACGACGTTTTACTGTAATTATATTTGAATATCGTCGGTCTAATTATCAGGCTGCGTAACTCCATCTGGGATGCTAATTTGATACTGTAGGGCTAGGCGCCAAGTTGTTGTTTATGTTTGCCAAGATGGCGATAATATTACAATATGGTTTACTTTGATATTTTTACCGTGCGATGATTTGGTTGCCATGGGGATAACGTTTATTAGTGTTAGTTTTTGGTTTTTTTCTCGCGGGATCTCTGCTTAGCAAAAGTAAGACATTGTTACAAATTTTGTGTAATGAACGCTTAAAATAGTGTAAATAATTTATATCTGGAAGTGTAATATTACTTTTCTGTTGTATTTGTTTTATGTTAAAATCTTGCCACCGCCTCTCCCTCCGAAATCTAGTTTTATTATGAAATAAAAAAAAGTAGTGATTACACTGATCGAAGAATAAATTAAAAGCGGCGCGCTCACTGAGGCATGGCGTAGACAAAACAAAAGGATTAAGGAATCGCGCCAAAAATCGCTTGGTGCGTTGCACTCCTATATCAAATCAGTTACACCGGTGGAGTTACGCAGTCTGATAATTAGGCCGACGATATGCCATCAAAATAAAATAGTTATACTAAAAAATGAATATAAAGGGATTTATCATGGAATACAAAATGATTTCTATGGAAAGTTGTACAAACCCTAGATAAATACGCCCCAGTAAATAAAATAGGAATGATTTAATATTCCTGAGGCGGCCGGGTGCCATTTGATCCTCGGGCTGGGGCCTAGATGATAATGTCAATATTTGATGATAATGCTAAGCCTCTCATCGATCTAAGCTTCTTAACCTTCTTAATTAATACATTGAGGTCAAATTTTGGAGCTAATAGATTGGTCACTACACAAATTTTATGTTTAAAAATTACAAACGGCCTTTTAAAACTTTTAGCTATTGCGTATTTTCATATTTTGCCATCATTTATATTTTGTGTGTGTGTGTGAATTTTACTTTAACCTTTTTCATTTACTTTCACTGCAAAAACTCAGTTAGACACATTGGTTAGGCATTCCAGATTTCTAATATAATATCTACGTAATATTTAACCAGTCAACTGTGATTGACGAGTATACTAGTTACGGGGAAGTTGCATAATTTTGTGCCATGACGAGTATACTCGTTATGGGGAAGTTGCATAATTTTGTGCCATGACGAGTATACTCGTTATGAGGAAGTTGCAAAATTTTGGGCCATGACGAGTATACTCGTCATGCGTGAAAAGCAGTGACCATTGGCTACTTAAACTGCAATTTTTGAGAAAAACAAAATATATTCTCATATTTTAATGTGTTTACAATATTTTAAGACCAAGCCGAAGTAAAGCAAATGAATAAAAATATATTAAAAAAATTAAGACGAACTCATGCGTTCCCGTATGCATGGGCTGAAACGGCGTATAAGTTAGCATAACGAATTTATTTATGTGCGATGATAATGTTTTTGAGATGTTAGCCTAAAAGAGGCAAAGGTAAAAGTCGGAACGTTGATTTATAATAAGGTTTCTTCAAGTATGGTCAGCCATGGGACAAATGCGTGACGGCGACTAGACGCTGAAAAATTGATAACTGTAGACCTAGCTAGCTATCGAGTGGTGTAAATGCCAATTGTTTTATGCTAGAACCATGTGCTGACCTTATAGTAATGGCCCAATGCCGAAATGCCGAAAGAACAGTTATTTTCTTGTGGCGGGAAAGGCATGGATGCTTTCCGGTAAGAGGACTGTAATCAACCCTACTGCATCTACTCCAGAACTTGCTTACTGTCAAGGCAGGTAGAAAATATTTTGTCAGTAAAGAACGAAGTAAACCAGAGTGTGTTTAGGGCTCTCAGTCCGGGAATCATGACGGTCACTAAAATTCATGTACAGTTGCACCTCTATATAACGAAATCGCTAAATCCCGGGAAAAAGTTCGTTATATGGAAAATTCGTTATATAGAGGTTCACCTTTTATTACACTTTATAAATCACATAAAACAAATTTTAAATTCATAAACACTATACATTCAAAAAATAAATATTCACACCTTTTTTTAAATTAATATATGTTTATTTTATAAAGGGTGTTTTTTTAGAGATATAGAACTTTAAATTGCAATAAAACAACGATGTATTGTTCGATTGACATGAATTTTTTTTATTCGAAAGATAATCTTGTGGCATTACATTTTAAATATGATTTCTGTCATAGGACTGCCACGGCTGGCTCGGATGTAGTCCAATCTGGACGTCCAAGTTTCGATGACTTTTTCCAACATTTGTGGCCGGATATCGGCAATAACACGGCGAATATTGTCTTCCAAATGGTCAAGCGTTTGTGGCTTATCCGCATAGACCAATGACTTTACATAGCCCCACAGAAAATAGTCTAGCGGTGTTAAATCACAAGATCTTGGAGGCCAATTCACAGGTCCAAAACGTGAAATTAGGCGGTCACTAAACTCGTCTTTCAATCAATCGATTGTGGCACGAGCTGTGTGACATTTTGCGCCGTCTTGTTGGAACCACAGCTCCTGGACATCATGATTGTTCAATTCAAAAATGAAAAAGTTAGTAATCATGGCTCTATACCGATCACCATTGACTGTAACGTTGTGGCCTTCATCGTTTTTGAAGAAGTACGAACCAATGATTCCAGCAACCCATAAAGCGCACCAAACAGTCAGTTTTTTTGGATGTAACGGTGTTTTGACATACACTTGTGGATTAGCTTCACTCCAAATGCGGCAGTTTTGTTTGTTGACGTAGCCCTTCAACCAGAAGTGCGCTTCATTGCTAAACAAAATTCGCTTATGAAAATCGGGAACAACGGCAATCTCGTTTTGGGCCCATTCGACGAAACTACGCCTTGCTTGATGATCGTTTTGATGAATTGCCAAACCAAACTGAGAATAAATCACTTGATAGCTGTTAAATCGGTCGCCATCTTGGAAAGTAATACCAACTTAAACTTCTATACCTGGAAAAAATACTCTTTATATCTTACCCATTAAAAAAGAATATATCTTACCCATTAAAAAAGAAAGAAAAACTGCAAGGAAAACAAGAAAAAAAAAAAGGCGAAGTCTTCACTGTATTTTCAATACTAAAAAAATTTATACAAAAATTAATGAATTTTAAGGACATTTTATAATTTAAAGCGTACGAGTAATATTAAACATACATTATTTTATAACTAGAACACGAGGACACGGGACAATTCCTCTGAGGGTGAAAGAGGATATCGAAGATGCTTCTACTGAACTGGACAATGGGGTTGCACTTTTTCATGAAACGCCCAGACTTCTATTGCTCTCGGAGAGTTAGAATCTAATAAAACCAGTTCAAGATTTATGACCCCCATAAAAAGTGTTAAAGAGAGAATAACTTGAAATTTTTTTAGAAATACTTTTACAAAAAAGGGAGAACGAAAATTGAATCACAAAAGAAAAAAGTTCGTTATATAGAAAATGCACTTCGCTATAGAAAGGTTATTTTACGAAGAAAATTGGGAAATGCTCAAGGTTCCAGGAAAGAACTCGCTATATAGAAAAATTCGCAATATAGAGGTTCGTTGTATAGAGGTTCGACTGTATATTCATAAAATCTTACGGTCGGAAGGACCGTCGGCCTCATGGACCCGCGACCCCAAATGACCAACAGTTGTATGAACCCTAGGGGAGGAACCTAGGGCAATTTTATAAAATAAACCCATCTTTTTGATCCAATATTTTAACAGCGACACTTACTCTGTGATTGACGAGTATACTCGTCATCGCTCGATTTTCGTGACACACATAATTGCGTGCTGTCAAACAGAGTTGGGAAGCACAGTTAACTGGTTAAGAAACTCAATAAACGTTTTGGAAATCTAGAGGGAGCTTTCAGTTAGCTTCAGTATCCATAAAAACTCCAATTTGTATGTAATACATGTTTATGTTACGGCTGTTTTCGGTCAATCTTAAAGAATAGGACCCCCGAAATCGGAACATTTTTTCAGATATAAAAGAAACGAAAAATTAATATGATATTCTGGCTTCACTATCCTTTAGAGAGTAGCATCTTTTATAATACATTTCATTTCATCATTCTCATACATCTTTTTCATCACCGAATTGATCCATTTTTTCCCGTATGAAATGTGTTTCGCGTTTTTTCTCCTATACCGTAATGTTAAATGGGCTATGCCTTCACGTATTAAAACGAAAGAAAATATGCATGGAATAATTTGAAATTTTTAAAAAACACTATATTGTTAACAGAGGTATGAGTTGTAATATATTGCAAATTTCCATGGAAAAATTGGGTCATTTTTCTGTCTGAAAATGTGTTTCGCGTTTAGTTCAAGCTCTCATACTTTTACCGAAGACAGCCTTAACCAAATAAATAAGTAAAACTCAAACTCAGTGGCGCAACAGCCCATTAAGGCCAGGGCTTATTGTACCCATCCCAGAATACATGAGCATTGGGCGCTGAGGTGCATGCGCAGATGTCCCGATCAAGGGGTCAATCTGAAGCGAGACCCCAGCGTTCAGTACCCAAACAAGCTTGGTACTCATTTCTTGACCCACTGAAGGGATGAAAGGCTCAGTCGACCTTACCCAGCCCGGGAATAGAATCCGAACCTGTGGTGCGGAAGCGCGATACGGTACCACTCGACCACTGGACCTCTAAATAAATAGTATTAGTAGTAAAATTGGTAAATTTAAACTAAACCCGTCTTTTTGATTCAATATTTACCAGTGACACTTACTCCGTGATTGACGAGTGTACTCGCCATCACTCGATTTCCGTGGCAAAGATTTGTGCGCTCTCAAACGGGGGAGCCCCAGTTAACTCGTTCAATAAGAATAAACAAGAAAACAAATATTTATGTAACTAAAAGCAGTTGAGAATAAGTGAACTCAGTGGCGCAACAGTCCATGAGTGTCAATGCCTACTTTGCGTATCTCAGTTTACGCGACCTTAGGCGCTGGGATGCATATGCAGATGTTCCGGTCAGGTGGTTAGTCTGACGCGAAACCCCCAGTGTTAAGCTCTCAAGAAAGCGCTTGGAAGAAACTATTGAACCACTGAAGGGATGAAAGCTTGAGTCAACCTTGACCAGCCCGGGAGTGGCCATGGTAGCCAAGTGGTCAAGGTATCGGATCGTGACTGGTGTGTCATGAGTTCGAGCCCAGTACCACTGAAGACCCACCGTGTAGGGAAGCGATGCACGTTAAATATGTCGAGAGCTCGAACGTCCTCCCTTTGGTGTGGTGTGGTAATTAAGAAAGGGGAGTGCCAGCTCAGGTGCCGTCCTCGTCACTTGACCGTGGTTCAAAATTACGAGATCCGTCGCTAAAAGCTCTCGTGTAGCTGAACAGTGTAACGTTAATATTCACTCACTCACTCAACTCTCCCAGCCCGAGATTTGAACCCCAGCGCTGGAGCGTGAGAGCGTGATACACTTCCACTCAATCACTGGGCTGCAGTTGAGAATAAGATATCATTAATTTCCTGCAGCTTCCAAATGAATCACAAATTTATTAATAAAAATAAAATAATTTAGTGATAAATCAAATATTTGCATGTAATAATGCAATCTACTTAAATATAACCTTAAGGTCGCATGTTTAATTTTCATGTATTCTTAATTATACCTCCTTTGTATCACAATACTGCATTAAGAATCTTTTATTGCACTGGAAAAAAAGCGCTCATATGATAGTCAAACAAATACAAAAATAAGATTATTTCGTTTCTTCTTAATGCTCTAAATTCCGAATTCAAAATGATTCAGTTTGTCAAGTATGTTTCAGGAAAATAATAATATAAACAATACTCACTTTTTGATAATATTTACTTAATACTATACGAATAAACATTTTTGTAAAATAAATTAACATAGTTCCATAAGTTTCCTGTTAGAAACAGAGTCATTGTAAACAGAATAAGTATAAAGCAGTAGTTCCTTTACAAAAATAGTTAAAATAAACATGTTGTTGTAAATAAGGTAAACATTGATTGATAGCTTTGTTATCAGGAAAATTAATATATACATCATTGATAAATAGCTCACACTATCTTCGACAAATATAAAAGAGAAAATAACAAACACAAAACACAATTTCAGAGAGAAAAATATCTAAATTTTCCTCAAAGTTCTCATCTTTGTAACACATTCATCTGTTTACCATACTTTTTTTAAAAAAATTTAAAAAATAATCATAAATAAACAATTTTTTCTTTAACTTGTAAAGTAAAGATTCATTTATCATTTAGGCACAGGAAGTGAAATATTTCACGCATTGTACTCTAGAAATAAATAGATTCTATAAAATAAAGTTCAGATTTGCTAAAAAAATAATATGCTATTCTCTAAAGCAATGACCTTCAAACTTTGTCGATTTAAACTATAAGCAGTGACCTTCAAACTTTGTCGATTTTAAACTATAAGGTGTTTCTGGGAAACCCCATAGAAATAGCTTCTTAGAACAATACTTCTTAAAATAATAGATCAACAAATTGTAGATAATTTAAGTAAAAACTATTTTAAAAATACTGTACTTTTTACTCAAAATTATTAACATAACATTAGTATAATTTACTCATTAATAAGGGCACGAGGTGCCATCTACCATTTCATTATATTTAATTACTGAGATATGATGTTTGCGTATTTTACACAAACTGTTGAAGTCTATTAAAGCTATTTGCAGTCACATTTTATATTCTACGTTTTTTTCCTTTATTCAATTCCTTCTATTAGTTCACTCTCTCCTTATGTATATATATATATATATATAATTATATATATATATATATATCAAATTTTCCATATAAAATATATTATATAGTTATACATTTTTTAAAACTTGTAGTGGATATATAGTTTTTTCAAATATTAATCATTTTTCAAATTTTCCATCGTTAATAAAATACTTCTAATCTAAAGGTCGTGGGTTATTCATCCATTCAAGTTCAAATACATTTTTAAAACATAAAGTAATCTAACACTATATATTTGTAGTGGAAAATGACACTTAATAGTTGATGTTAATAAAGTTTTTTCAAAAAAAAATATTAATTCATTCATTAAATTATAAAATTAATAAATAATAACAAACAAAAATAAAAACTCCAACAGCATATAGATCACTTATGACCCCCTGTGGAAAGGAAAGTCGTTCATTGTAATTCTCCTGTATCTCGGGACGGCTGCAGTTGCCTTCCCAGCGCGTCCAGCATGCTATGGGAGAGTCGCGCAGTATGTGGACGAGCATTATCCTGTTGATAAATGGCACCTGGGAGACTTGATAGCATGGGTAGAGCGTTAGAACTTCTAATCTAAAGGTCGTGGGTTCGAAATCTCTCGTGGAATGGCCTAATTCATCACTGAGAATGTAATGAAGATGACACGTTCCAGTCTTTACTAAACTATTTTATTAGAATAAAATTAAATAAAATAATGAATAAATAGTAACTGATAAAGTAATCTAACACTATATATTTAGAAAGGAAAATGGAAGGAAAATCAAAGTCATCAGATTCGTTTTTTATTTTGTCATTGGCTTCGAAATTTTAATCTTAATAGTGTGATTTCTTCTGGGTGCATATATTTTTCAGAGTGTATATATATATATATATATATATATATATATATATATATATAATCCAATATAAAAGAATTTTTTCAATATATAATCATATACATATACACACATATATAAATTTATACATATATATACATGTACACAATATATATATATATATATATATATATATATATATATATATATATATATATACTAGCCGTTAGCCACCCGCTTTACTGGGTATCTCACGATGTTGTAAATATGTATACAGTTTACATACATATTAATTATTGATATCTAGCATTAAGAATTCGATTGTATTAAAAAATATATTTATAGCTGTTACACTCTCGCCCCTTGATATAAAAAGAACATAAATTATAATATCTGATTTTTATTTATATCTAAAATAGAAGTAGAAAGGTTTTTTCGCTTACTTAACCTAATAATCAAGTAGATTTCCACCAAAGCAACTTTCAGTGGATCTCTACTTCATAAAATAAACATGCGTGCTAAATTTCAAGTCTAAATCTAACAGAGCAAAAACGGAATTTTTATCATCAATACATCGTTGACAGCATTCTTAGCGGATTCCAATTCAACAAAAGAAGCATGCAAACCAAATTTTATTATTATAGTCTTAGCAGTTCAAAAACGGGAATTTTGTCTATCAATACGCCCCAATAACTCTCCCCGCTTCCCCTGGAGTTGAATTTCCGTAAAATCCATTCTTAGTGGAACTCTATTCAACTAAAGAAAAGTGCTCAACAAATTTCAAGTAAATGAGTTAAATTCAAAAACAGGAATTTTTCTATAACCCGCCTTAATCCCTCGCAACCTCACTCCTTTGGGGGTCCGTTTTTGCAAAAATCTTTGTAAAAGGAACTTTATTCCATGAACGGAACATACCTTCTAATTTTCAAGCAGGTGGTTCTATTAGTTGAAAAGCGGAAATATTTATCAATTACGCCCCTTAATTCCCCTCAGTGACCCTGGGGGATCAATTTTTTCCAAAACTATTTTGTAGCGGATCTGTACTCTATGAAAGGAATCCGCTTATATCAAATTTCAAGACTGTACGTCTAATAGTTCAAAAATGCAAATAATTATCTATAACGCCCCTTAAGCCCCCGTAACGCCACTTAGGAAACGATTTTCACAAAACGTATCTTATAACGGATCTCTACTTCATGTATGGAATTAGTTTACTAAATTTCGAGATTTTACGTCTAATAGTTTAAAAAAGGGGTTAATGTCTATAACGCCACTTAATACTCTACAACGCCACTTGGTAGTCAATTTTGACAAACCCACTTTGCAGCGGAACTGTACTTTATGAAAGGAATCCGCTTACCAAATTTCTCTCAAGATTGTACGTCTAATATGTTAAAAAAGGAAATAATTATGTATAACGCTCCTTAAGCGCCCTTAACGCCCCTTGGAGGTCGATTTTTGTAAAAATAATTATGTAGGGAATCTCTACTTTATGAAAGAAATCTGTGTACCAAGTTTCACGACTGTACATCTAATAGTTTAGTAAAGGAAATAATTATCTATAACGCCCCTTAAACCCCCGTAACGCCCCTTGGGGTTCGAACTTTGCAAAATCCGTTCTTAGCTGACGTCTACTCCATGAAGGGAACCTACCTACCAAATTTTTAAGCCTGTAGGTTTAATAGTTCCGGAGATATCGTGATAAGTCAGTGAGTCAGTCAGTCAGTCAATGAGTGAGTGAGTGAGTCGCTTTTCTCCTTTATATATATAGATATACACATTTACATTAATTTTAACTATTTAATAAAAAGGAACTAAAATAAAAAAAATTTCTTTGTTCTAAAAACTTTTTTTTATATTACTGGTTTCACTTTTGTTGCCACTTACGTTTAAAAGTATTTTTAACTTTAAGTATATGGTTCAGAATAGCATTAAAATTTTTATAACTGTGTGAGAAACTTCTTTTTGTTCTGCAGATTTGCAGCCTAAAATTTAGGAGCGGTTCCTGCTTAGACTCTTACGTCGATAAGTTGTTCCTCAACTTTATTGGAGAGTCCTCTGATTTATTCGTTCATGCTTAAAGCGCGTGAATTTTGCGCATTTTAAGATTTATTTTATCTTTAAAATATTTCATTGTATTTATTTTTACAGGAATACTGCACTTAAGAATATAATCTTTCCTAAAAATTAGAATTTTAATAAAAAATTGGTGATTTACTTAAGCAAATAGTTCTTGCGGAACCCTTTTCAAAGTTCTAGGGAGCACTAGAGTTCCACGGAGCCCTGGTTGAAGACTCTGCTGTAAAGGATAATGTAATTAGCTCATAATATCGATGATGATCAGCACATAAAGTTGCAGTTAACACGTTATACGATCACACATTTTCTTATTTGAAAAAAATGTTCTTTGGGAATCTATTTTTTAACGTTACATGTGAAGACTCCGTTAAGGTATCCGACTACGTTCGGAACAATTCGTGATTTTAAAAAGGCGCATAAATGGATAATTTTTATGATGTCACTTAGATTAGAAAACATGTATAAAATTGTTTTAAGGACATTTTGACAAAAAAATTATTTAAATACAATATTTCGGCAAAAAATTAACTTGGAATGACCTTTTTTCAAAATGTTCTCCTTTTGTGAAAAATGCTTCTGTTATAATAATATTTTGCCTGTATATAGCTCAGACCTCTGTACAGAGGCTCAACCATGAATTTTGAAAAATTCACATTATTTTCAGAGTTACAACCAATTGAAATAGTTATAGGCGTATTTTTCTTAAAATTTCTCCCCTCTGTTGTCGTAAAACATGGATAAACCCACTTCCAAGTTATATATTTAAAAAATTCTAATTGAGACTTTGTACAGAGGTCTTAGCTATATACAGGCAAAATATTATTATAATAGAAGCATTTTTAACAAAAAGAGAACATTTTGAAAATGGGTCAATCTATGTTCATTTTTTGTCAAAATATTGTACTTAAATATTTTTTTATTGTAATACTATTCTTAAAACAATTTTATATACATTTTCTAAGAGACACTAAATATCATAAATACGCTAAATATCACAAATAGACATTAAATATCACAAATACTAAGTATACGCTTTTTTAAAATCAGGGTTCCGACCGTAGTCGGATACCTTAAACATACATCATTAACGCATTCTTCAATTCATTGCAAAAAATGTCCTCGACAATCAATTCTCTTATATTGATGGATGTACATCAAGAAAATCTGGATCAATTTTCATTTTGACCTTCAGTTTTATTACTACACATCAAATACCTTCTTCAAAGCTCAAAATAAACATAAAAAATTTTAACAGATGGTCGAAACCGCTTTTACAATTTATCGACGGCAAGGTAAAAAATGAAGGACGTACTTTTCTTTATAAATAATTTAAGTCTGTTTAATGCTTCCGGGGAATAAGTATGCTTGCGGCTCAGAGATTAGATAGCTGAAATGGCAACAACTGGGAGGCGGAAATTTATAACAACTGTATCAGAGGAAGGCTTAAATATCCGAATATATACACACTTGTAAACACCATATCGGTTTCTTGTTTCTATAATTATTATTATTCATGAGCTTATGTCCAGGACTATGCCAACGTATAAACACGTGATAGGTATTTGAATTTAAATTTTAAATGTGTGTGAAACAATATTTTTCAAATTCCTTAGAATTTTTGTCATTTTTTTTCTAAGAATACTGAGATTGCATTTTAAAACATTCTTCTGTTCATGGTATGGATGGTTTAAGACACGAAAGGATAAGAACCAGTTTGGATTGGATTTAGTTTTTGTAAATTAATTAAAAAAAATTGGAATAAAATTGAAAATTTGACTCTTTTAGTTAATTTTTTGGGTTTAAAGTATTTGGTTTGGTTTCATTGAATTTTGATTGAGTTTTTAAGTAGTTATGTGATTTAACATATTAAAACGATTCAGAGAATTAACTATAAACGTTGATTATAATTTGCTTGTAGTTCTTAATTTCTTAACTACTTAAAAAAGTTTGGTACTTTTTTTAGTTTATATAATAATTATAAGATACTAAGATTGCATTTTGAAACATTCTTCTATTCATGGGTATGGATGGTTTAAAACACGAAAGGATAAGAACCAGTTTGGATTGGATTTAGTTTTTGAAAAGTAATAAAAAAATTGGAATAAAATTGGAAATTTGACTCTTTTCGTTAATTTTTGCGTTAAAAGTATTTGGTTTGGTTTCAATGAATTTTTATTGAGTTTTTAAGTAGTTATGAGATATAACATATTAAAACAATTCAGAGAATTAACTATAAACGTTTGATTATTATAATTTGCTTGTAGTTCTTAATTTTTTAACTCTTTAAAAAGTTTGGTACTTTTTTTAAGTTTAGTATTTCATAAAGAGATATCAGTTTGGGATGGAAATATAAATTTGAAAATTCATTATTGTGTTGAAGTTTTATTTCTTTTACTTATGGTTATAATTAGAGAATGTTTTTTTTTAAAAAAATGTTTACAGAAGTTTATTTGAGCATCATAAATTCTAGAAAATATGTCTTCCTTTAACAACAAGAAAAATTCTTCATTGTATGAAAGGTGTTCATAAAATAGGAATTTTAAAATAAATTCATTGTTGGAAACTTTAGAGCCAAATTCTCTCTTTTTCTTTCTTTTGAATATATCCTTCAAAGTCTTAACAATTTCTACTTAAAATAATCCAGTTTAAAACAAATTTATCCTTTACAATTTAATTTTATATAGCATGATGCTAGAAATAAAGAAATAAACAAGTTCAAGTTTAGTCAAGTGAGAGCTTTCTCTCAAAATTAAGGCTTACTGTGATTGTACATAAATATTTATTTTTTGGTACAACACATGCTTTACATGACATATTTGTACTGTTCTTCTTTATAAAAAAGGCATTTTTATATATGTACTTATTGCAAACTTATTGTTATAAACACTATATTATATTTATATATATAAAAGCATAATTAAAAAAATATAGTTAAGACAAACGCAATAAAGACTTACTTTGCAAAATAACTCAAACTTTATTTCGCGGTATTTTTTAAGTATCTCAGTTTTCAAACAATCAAAAAATAAACTATTTAGAATTTTTAACGATCTTTAGTATACATTTTGAAGGATATTTAACACAACAAACTTTCTCTAACTCTTTCAAGAACTACGTAACTCCTTTCAAGAGTATGCAAATAAAGAAAAAATGCAATTCAAAAAATTTCAGTTTACCCTTCTAAAAAGTATAACATTTCAAAAGTTAAAAAATAATTGCGAAGAGTCATTTTATGAAGAAGGTATAATTAATGAAAATGCATTTATTCTGGCAAATGATACGGCTTATACAAGTTCATGAGTATACATACTTCGCAATAGATACATGTTGCCCATATAATGATTCTTAGAAAACCCAACGAACTAGACCAAAGGTTAACATTTAACATCTAGTTTATTTTCATTTCTTCGAAAGAAATATTAACTTGATAAGCCCACGGGCAATATTTACGCTACGAGCATCAAAAAATAGAAAACCACAAAAAAAATTAGGACTCTCTCTCTCTCTCTAAAAGGCGGGGATAATACGTGCAATTAAAAAAAAGTGATTAATTAAAAAAATAAAAATAGTTCCCATCTATTTAGAAAACAAGTCTGGGTTGGGCCAAATAGCAAATTCGGGTAGGGACATCGGAAAACGGACGGTGACAAAATGGGACAAGTTACCTTTAGGTGCAAGAAATCCTCAGCAGTGGTCAAGTATTAGGTCATGTTTCGAGACTGCAAAAATGATCAATCAAGAATTGGGACGCCTCTTAAAGCGGCTTAAAAAAAGGAAAACTTTATGCTAATTTTCACTTTGAAGTAGACACTCGATGTAGTCTCATTTAGTTTCTAAAGACTTTTGTGTCGCTTCTGACAAATTAATGAAACCAGAAAGATACTCTTTTATAGTTTTCGCTGACATTTCGCAAGTAGAGTGCTGAAAGGGCGATGTTTTTATTTGAGCTTAAAATAGATTTATATCTAATGTTTTGATGCAAAGTCACGATTTACTAGTTGAAATATAATACAGCCAACTTTTCCTCCGTTATAGCTAAATAAACCAGACAAAAGCCCCCAAGGCTGAAGGTGGTGACCTCATTTCGAAAACAGCGCCGCATCGAGCAATGTACTATACACACTTTGTGCCATATATAGAGTAATTTTGATACAATGTATCTCAAAAGTCATTTCTTGCTGAATTAATATTATAACTAATATTAGAAAATACAATATAAAATGACTTTTTTTAAAAATAAATTTTGGGATATTTACATCAATACTTTTGTTTTTCAGAAATAGCAAATAAAATCATTTGCAAACGATACTTTTGAATTTGACTTCAGAGTCATGGTTAACAAATGCCTTGAACGTATTTCAACAATTTAACAATTTAAAGCGGATTTTTAAATATTTGTTTTAAGAATTATTTTAAAAAAACTTTGAAAAGGATGATCGAAAAATGATTTTATTTTCAGGAAGATATTCATTACATAAATTAGTTGGTACTTTTTTGCATGAAATTATTTGAACTTTGATGTGTTTTTTTAAAATCATTTCATCAAAACATTGGGAAAATCGTTTCTAAAAATAAAACAATTAATGCTATCAATAAAATAATCAATGTTAACCGGGTTAAAAATTTCGACCCCTTTTTGATCATATTTATTAAGTATATTTTCAGCACAAACGGAGTTCATCGATATGGCCGTGTAATCTGAATTTTATGATTAATTTTGTGGGTTGAAACATTCAATTTGTGTGTGACACCTTTTTCAAAAAATTTGAAACAATAATCAAGTACAATCTGTCCAGTACAAGTAAAAATTTTTAGATTTCATATTTTCATAGCATGATTTTTTAAGAATTTAAGAACTTTAAATGGTAACTTTTAATAATTTTTTCCTTTTCAAAAGCATAAATAATCATCAGTCGTTTAATTCATAAGATAATGGTCTCCAAAAATTTCTAAAAAAAAGGAAATGAAAAGGCATTTCTCATTAAAAACAAATCATGTATATTCTTTTAACAATGATAATCATCTCATATTTAAAATTTAAATTGTCTTATTTCCTTACTTAAGCATTTGAAATTATGTTCATTTTCTTTCAGGTACATTATAAAGAAAACCGAACATCATTTTCCTTACCCATAAATTTTAAAGTATGACAACTGAAAGTACATTTGAAAGAATTTAGAAAGCTTCGCTAAAAAAAAAGTTTAAAATTTTGGTGAAAGTTCCTTGAAACAACACTTTTGACAAACATTTATAAATATGAAACTGAAAATATCCTGGTGGGTCAATAAATTATGCTCAGTAAGAATACATTAAAAAACCTCTTAATGCAAGTATCGGCTTCTTGTTGATGTAAATTGTTAAATCTTTTAAAGTTATGCTCCAATGAATATGCATATAGAAAATTAATGAGATATTATGGAATATCTATATTCAGTTCGTTACTCAAATAACTAATATGAGTTGAATTATGTCTTAAATATCAAGTTTCATGCAATTTTTTGAAAGAAAGGTTCTTAGCTAAAAAAAGAAAAAAAATACTTTCATTTCAATTGATGTAAGTGTCTCGTCGTTTTAAAACTCACAACACGTCCTAAAAACGTTTTTATCTCGTTTTCCGATAATTGTTGGCTGTAAAAGTATTGCAAATACTCCTTAGGCTTACAAAACCTTTTTAACCCTTTATCTACCGCATTATGACATGCTGCAGTTTTTTTCATGCAATATTTTTTTTGAATCATTAAATTGATAATTAAGAGATATACATAAACAAAATACTCCACTTTGGGAAATTTAATCCGTTAGAGCTAATTAATTAATTAAAGATATTCAACTGTAAAATTAATTATATACACTGTTCACTTAAAATAAATAGTCAAATCGTTTTCTAAGGTCTTCATTCACATATGAAAAAAATAAGACATTAACTTTTTGACATTAACTACTTTTTGGAACAAAAATGACAATCTTCGCAATCCGCTGAAAACGCAATTTATGCTATAAATTTATTCACCTTCCCCGCTAAAATACTCATCATAGAACCCGTGCTGCCATATAACTTGGAAGAGTGGATTTTTAAAAATATTCCTGCTAAGTATCGTCAGAGTATTCGTAAAAATTGTTATTCTATGTCATTTTGAAGTGAGTGGTACTTATAAGTAACGTCGATAGAGATAAAGGGTTAAATAATTCTTATTATTCTCTCTCTCGATCCACACACAAACACAGAGAGAAAGATACATATATATATATATATATATATATATATATATATATATATATATGTATATATATATATATATGTATATAATATTTCTGGACAGTGGTAAGTATAATTGTAAGACGTGGCGAGTGGATGTTATTACTGTAGTGAACCAAAGGATAGGGAGTGGCCGGTGGTGAGTGATTCCCGTATGTTGATGCATTTTCTATGGAAAGATCGAAGAGGCAGTCTGGTAAATTATTAAATCCAATTTATTGAATATCTTGAAACACCTAGGCATATTAATTACGATGAACATGGACGACGCAACACAGACAAAGAAACTACAACACACAACACAAAGCAGCCGGCTACATACTACAGAGAAACGAGCGAAGAGAGAGCGATTTCCAGAGACATCGGTTTTTATACTCGACGGTGAAGACTACGTGACATTTTTGTAATAAGAGCTCTGATTGGTTACAAGTATCGGTATGATGTAATATTATTAGTTGATTACGATTAAGATCAGGGTGTTAGTTTCGAAACAAATAATTAAAAGATTATTTAATACTATTAAAAGAGTTAATTAAAAGGATGCTGGGGGGGGATTTATTACATGTATACGTACATATATTAATAAAGGATGTTCGAATCAATGTCTTTAATTAGGAGAGACCACTATTCTTACACGATATTTAAAAAGCATAAGAAAATATATAATTATATATATAGAGAGAGAGAGAACAGGACTAAGTAAAAAAAAACAGTGCTTTTCTATGTTGCCTCACTTAATAGTAGCCCTGAGCATACATAGTCGGCTCTTTAGTTTCACCATTTTTCATTTTGTCACGGCCAGAAGGTCGCGGGCGTAGGAGTGTTCGGGGAAGAAGCAGATATGATCTAAAATATAGCTATTTTTACTCTATCTTTAAAACTTTTTAAGGTATCCGACTACGTTTGGAACCGTTATTTTCAAAAGCGAATAAATTGATAATTTTCATGATATCAGTGTCACTTAGGTTAGAATATATGCATAAAATTGTTTTAAGGACATTTTGACAAAAAATTTTTATTTAAATACAATATTTTGGCTAAAAATTAATTTAGAATAATCTTTTTTTCCAAATGTTCTCCTTTTGCGAAAAATGCATCTATTATAATAATATTTTGCCTGTATATAGCTCAGATCTCTTTTCAGAGGCTCACAACTAGAATTTTTGAAGTATATAACTATATTTTACGACTACAGAGGGAAACAACAAGAAAAAAAACGCGAATAATTATTTCAATTGGTTGTAACTCTGAAAATAATGCGAATTTTTCAAATATTCTAGTTGAGCCTCTGTAGAGAGGTCTGGGCTATATACCGGCAAAATATTATTATAATAGAACCACTTTTCACAAAAGGAGAACATTTGGAAAAAGATTATTCTAAGTTAATTTTTCACCAAAATATTATATTTAAATAAATTTTTTCTGTCAAAATGTCCTTAAAACAATTTTATGCATGCATTCTAATCTGAGTGACACTAAATATCATGAAAATTATCCATTTATGCGCTTTTTTAAAATCAAGGTTCTGAACGTGGTCGGATAGATTTATTGAAAATCACTTTAATTCAGTCGAACTTCCTTGGGACGATCCTTCTCGAGCCTCGATAGCTCGGTCTCAGTTCAATCTACTTCCCCAGGACGATAATTAATTTCAGGACGCGCGATCTACCAGTCGCAGTTCATCTTTTCTTATTCTCAGATTTCACGATCAACTATCAACTATTAGCCATTAACCTCACATACAGTGTTTAAACAGTAGTTACATTTGTATAAAATCGTCGTCTCTACGGAAAGTGTTTTTTACACTAAAATCACCATTAACGAATAGTTTCTTCAATAATTTTCCTCTATTTTGCTTCCCATATTGTGAAGACGAACATATTTCTAACTTTATATGTTTTTGTTGTTTCTAATACCCTTAGTCCAGGAAAGCCTACATCAAGTCTATTTAAACTTTCTGCAAAAGAATGTCACAAGCCAGATCCTGCTTATTAAACAACTGTCCCTCGGATATATCCCAGCATTTCAGAAGATGAGCAGAAGAAGCAGGGAAAATCAGGGACAGGTATAGAAAGACTTTACCCCCTTCACAAAGGCTATATCACTCAGATGACCGCTTCTAAAGCGCGCCAAGACCGACTGAGCAGCCTTGGAACTCCTGCACTCTAAACATAGGTCAGGACTCTTAGCTGCGTACTAGTGGAGAGCAGGAAGGTTTGACCAAGTGAGATTCATTTTAACTCTGTGGAGGGAATGTATTTCATAATGGCTCAAGATAGAAGAAGTGGGGTGAGGAAGATCACAATCCCTTTACCAGCCAGCTTATCAGCGGTCTCGTTCTCAGGCACATCCACATGCGACGGTATCCACTGGAGATACACTTGTTTCCTCGGACCAAGTCAATCAAATGTGGAAATAATATTCAGACCAGTACTGCCCATATATCTTTGCCCATCATTCTGCCCATATATCATATTAAAACATATATCTTTGGCTAATACTTCAAATATTTTTTTTTTACTTTACATTTTAAAAAGCAAAATGGTGTATTTATCAAATGTTTTTAAATATTAAGGACGAAACAAGATAAAAACATATGTTTGAAATAAATACAATAATTTATGTAACTAGTACTCATTAAACCCCCACTTAGCAGGGTATTTCATAATGTTGTGCGATTATATATAGTTTTAAAGTTATTGATATCCAAATCAAAGTGTTCAGCTTATGTGATTCCAATAAAAAATATTCTTGCTTTCTAACGCAGAAGTATATTTGTTGTTTACATCCCTTAATCGCTTCTTAGGAGTCCATTTCCGCAAAACTCGTTTTTAGCGGATCTCAACTCAACAAAAGAGACACATTTGCAAAATTTCAAGTCTGTAGTTCTAATACCACAAAAAAGGGATTTTTTTTTACTTATAACGCCCCACAAAATCTCTCGTCCTTCCTTTGGATTTCCATATTTTGATATTTTAATTTATTTCTTGTTAAGTTCAATGGTTTATTTATTTATATATGTATTTCATATTTCGTTTCCTATAATGTGTAAAATGAATCGAATTTTCAATCTCATATTGTTAAGTGAAACACAATGGATATATTAAGTGCTTCAAACTTTAAAACCCAAATTTATCAATAAATATGTACACAATAATAATTCTTTTTAAAATTGCAAAATTTTTTAATTAAAAAAAATGGATTTTGTGTATGGTGAAGAAAGATAGCGTTGACTTTTAAACTTAAACTAAACTTCTTCATAAAATAAATTTTCATGAGGAATTTTAATTGATAACTATAACAGTACACTACACTATATTGCTTCTAAAGTTTTACATTAAACTATAAAAAAACCAGTTACGGAAAGCAAATAAAATAAATAAAACATTTTCACACACAAAAAAAATTTGATTTTTTTTCTAAATCAGATGAACGAACGACCTCAAACATCATACAAAAAATCAGGCACCTAGAAGGATAAAATTTAATATGAAAAAAAAATAAACAACAATAAAATGAATTCAGGAAAAAGTAACTGTAAAAAAAAATGTGTTCAACTTAATATAAATAAAAATCAGGATTCTTTCACATCTTTACATAGACCTAGATGACAAGGTTACTTTTAAGGATAAGTTGTCAAATGCCCCGAGATGAATGTCGACTTATCTGGATTTTGTCGAATATTACAGAATAAGTGTAAATGAAGATAAAAGACAAGTTTCTGTCAGACATTTCAAGGATTTCGTTCTTTAAGCCATCAAATGCAATCCGACCATTGCATATCTTGAGATTTGAAAGACAGAAAAAAATAACTAGACTGGTTATTTTCACTCAAAATCCTTTTAAATAAATCTTACTTTTTTTTTTGAAAAGGAAATATGTCATCTAAAATATTTTTAGAATAGAATGCGTTTATTTAAAGATATATCTCTCGTGTGAAATACATAACAAGATATTTAAAATTTATCTTTAAGTTCTTAGTAAATTGAAGTTAAATTAATGTAAAAGGCATTATAGATATTTAAGAACTTGATTAGAAAATTTTATCCGTTATAAAGTTGATGATAATGACCACTAATTACTGTTAAATGCTTTAAATTTTAAAATGATACACGCGGGAATTAATGCAAATAAACACTGACTCACAAAATTAATGCTTGGATTAGAGTTTCATATTTTATACAGTATTTTGAATCAGTTCATTTGCTCTCCTGCAACATTTTTACGGGGAATAATATTTTATGCATTCATGCATGCAATAATTCCATACTGCCTGTATGAGCAGCACATTTTAATACAAGGGCACACCAAAAAAGTGATAATAAAGGCAAAAACTTAAAAAATGAAATTAGTTCTTAAACTATTATACATGTGGTCAATCAATTTAAGAATTTGGATGAAAACAAAAAACTAGTAAAACTTATTAATTATTCACATTTGTTTCCTACACTCCTCACTTAACTGTAACTGACTGCGCCTTACTTTCCCGCCTTCTAACCACAACTGAAACTTTTGAACCCCGTATCAAGACATTCTGTAAACAGGAAGCGCAACGGACAGACGCAAGGTCTTATCCGCATCAATCCGCAGCACCCTCAAAGGTGTAATTTTCAATTAACCGCATTACTACTTTTAAGTGTAAATTTTTTTAATTGTAGATATTTATTTTCTGTAATACAAAAACATGTACCATCTCCATCTCTGACTGTTATTCGAACTCAAGCAATGGCACCAACATTTAAAAAAAGATATTTGAAAACTGATAAGAGACTGATGAATAGTACTTAAATTAATGAACAGAATATACCAATTTCTTAATTTAAAAATTACGAAAATTCTCAACAATTAAAAATGAACAGTACTTCAATTTAGCTTACGATGTTATGAAAATTTAGTGAAATATATTCTGAAAAAATAATTGCAGGCCGAAATCACAGTTTATTTGTACGGGTAACTGAAAGACAGATTCAAATGAGATATGTGAAACATTTAATGTAATGTACTAGGGCTTCTTTCTAGGATTTGTATATTTTAATTTATTATTTTATCTTTGAATATTATATGTAAAAAAAATTATAAGGAAATAAAAGTTTTTTCAAAATGATCTTCAAGTATTAGACAGCATTACGTACACTCATACTAAAATACTGAAACGCTTATTTGTTCAGATTATACTTTTTTGAAAAACGCTTCTGATTTTTCATAGAATATGTATGTTTACTGAGATGAAAAATTTATCTATTTTTCTATTTTAAGTAGTTTTTTTATATTGAATTTTTTGAGTTTTCTGAAGATACATACATTTATTTAAATGAATAATTTTCAAATTATTTTGATTAAATTATCCTTTAAATAGTTTTTGGGTTACATTATTTTCTAAAAGTATTATCTACAGGTAACAGCAGCCAAGTGGTTGTGAATTCCTGTCTGGTGTTGTTGCAATCGAAGCATTGGTTCGATGGTCTTTAAGACTAATTGTGTAGTGTAGCTGATACGCATTAAATTTGTGGTTGAGGCTTAAAGTTCTCAAGTTGACATGGAAGTTTGGAGAGTGAGGTGTCAGGTCAAGTTAAGTATCAGGCAATCTTTTAGTGGTAACAAGATTCGAACCTATCATTCGACAGAAACAGCACCAACCACGAGTTTACGGCCAAGCTTACCCGACTAATGCGGCTATTTAATTTCATTTATATTTTTTCCGATGGGGCTGCATTTTAGCTACTAAGCCTTTGCCGACACATCAAGTCCGCAAGAGTGGAAGCCATTTGATTGGTGGCTATCAAATTGTGACGTTTGAATTTTAACCAGTTTCAACTCTCGTCGGATGCTAAATATTGCCATGACTTAATTTTTCCGAGATTTCTAGGACCAATTTGATACTCAAGGGATCTTTCACATGCCACATAATCATATGACATGCGTGCTTGCGATTTTCGCATCCAGAAAATCTAACGAAACAGGCACGTTACCTCTAAGCCAATGTTTCATTTATATTTGTTAATCCAGATAACTCTGAATGAGTTAATTATTGTAAGGGGGAACACATAATTGCATTATTCTTTTATAAAATTTGCTAATTCTCTCTTTTTTATGAATTAATATCCCTCAGTGATATTTGATATGAATCACGGGTTCAAAATCTAGCTCACCAAATGCACATTATGCGCAATAATAAGGACTGTTGCCTGTGAAGTAAAAATCGATTAACATGGTATGGAAGTTAGAAATATGAGGTAATAGCAGAAGTGTCATTCTTATAATTACAGCTTAACATTACTAGATTCACCTCTACGATTTTTTTTTTACTCCAGAAGCATACTGAGTAAATCCATCCAATATTTCTTCGTTTGAGTTTACATTTGTAAGCTCCTCTATTTTGTTCCTTAGAATACGTACAAAAAAGACGCGTAAAATGCAGTGGCGTACACAGACCTCTCTTATGAGAGGGGGGATGTTCTATAAAACAGTTCCCCAACTTTTTTTTATTGCCGTGGACCGGTCAACGTTGGATAATTTTACCGCAGTTTGCTGAGGGAGAGGATGTTGACTGTTTACATTTTGTATATTTGATTTAATAATTTTATTTTGATTGTATTTAAACGTGCCTTCAGAATAAAATATAGCTACACCAAATATGAATATAAAGTGATTTAACAAGGAATATAAAGTGATTTTCATTAAAAGTAGCTCGAACCCAAGAAAAATATACCGCAGTAAATAAAATAAAAATAATTTAATGTTTCTTCAGCGGATCAGTAGTATTTGATCCATGGACCAGGAATAGGAGACCACTGCTATAGAGCACATAGACGAAAACGCTTAGGGATATTCTCTACTGTAAAAATTAAAAATTTGTTGGTATACGGAGTATTGAACCCCCCAACCCGTCCTCCTCTTGAAAACCACTGGTAAAGAGTATTTTGTTAATGAAATATACGTACATAGAATGTATTTATGCAGTCCAGTTCAAACTTCAGTTTTGTAAAACAAATCATTACCAAGCCATAAATATAAAATGTTTAAAACACTGCATAATAAGCATTTAGATGAAATTGTCAACAATGAAAAAAGATGGGGGGTAACCGAGTGTTCATAATTTCAAGGTTATAACCACCTTTGTTACAGTCGGTTTCTGAGTTTAAGTTCTGATGCCACTAAAAAGGCACCGTGTAAAGAGTAGAGGATGTGCGCTAAAACTGTGAGGCTCAAATTTCTCCCGTTGGATCGTGTAGACGTTTGGAGAGTGATGTGCTAAATCTCTTGCTGGAGATTCATCAGTAGCTCTCGTGTTACTTCTAAGTTCAACATTAATAAATAACCAATAAGCTGGTAATTTAAAATAATACCTTTAAGCTGAAAAATTTCAGAATCGCATAAAATTACTTTACAGTTTTAAATTATGAATTGAGTATTATCTTAAGCCATTGAAAGATTTTAGAGTAAAATAAAATATGCTCAATTATTTTTCATAAATTGGAAAATTCTTCAATAATTGCTAAACGTTAACAAAAAAAATATGTGAAATAACTCTTCTTCCCACCAAAACAGAGTAATGTCTGATTTAACACAGAGAAGCAGGTCACCATCAAAAAGTATTCGACATAAAGGAGTACTAATGTTCCATTTAGAAACAGCATCATCTTGAGGCATCCAGTGATCAAAGGCGCGTTGCCGCCTCTTTACAAACAATGCCAACAGCTCGGGGGCCCAGTGCAGCTGTAGCCTCGATCGGACCCTGTTTCAGCGAGTGATATTCCTGCAGGAAAACCGGCCAACACTCTTTCCGATTCCGCAAATGAGGCCGGACGTCTATTACCTCTTATTATCCTCCTTTTGGAGATGTTTCTCGCTTGTCTTTCTCTTCACTCTGCTTCGTGATGGTGAAGATCGAATGTGGGTATACGAGTTGCATCTTCTTACTCGCCTTTTTTTTGTTTTCTTTTTTAATGATGGGGAAGAGACATAATGAGATACATTTTATACATTTGGAGGAAAAGTTGTAAGCCTTAATAGCGGTTTGGAAAAGTGGGTAATCTTTGCTCCATGATCATGCTTTTTATATTGAAAAAACAATGACATTGTTAAAGCTGCTTATTCGTTTCAGCTTCAGAACTCTAACACTTGAAGCCTAATTTCAGTCAGATGGTATTATTACGAACTCATATGAGTGTAACATGTATACACTTTTACCTTATTTAAAACATCCCATATTTAACTTCATTCATTAAAATTAAGAATATAAATTTAGCATTACAGTAAAGTAGAAGATACATATTTAATTTTATACCGGAAAAATGGAGAGATAAACATTGATGTTCATCAAGGGTGAAAATTGTAAGTAAAAATTGAGTTAAAAAGTAGTAGAAGAGGAATACGTTGATCGCTTTTTCGTATAGAATTTGCTGTCTATCGTGAATCTGGCTTAAGTACAACTGGATTTCACATAATTTATTTTTAAATTTTTGATTCGTTTCCTTGTCATTTTATTCCCCTTTCTTGCATTTTCATACTTTAATTTAGAATATATATACGCAATTTTTATGTTAACTTGTATTTGACGCGGCGTGATCACATAAGGTTCTTGCTCAAATACAACCAATTAAGCAATCAAACAGAAATTAGTTGGGTAGTGAAAGGGGCTTATGATATCTTATAAAAAAATTGAATGTTTTTATAGTTACTTATTTTGAGCTTAAGAAATTACACACCGTTGATCGTATCCCTCCAAAATATTTCAGGGGAGATTCGCTGATGTAAAAAAAAACTTGAGCACATATCCGATAAAAAAAAATTTCAAATTAATTTTTGGTGAATTTATTTATTTAACTCATTTTTTTAATCCTGTGACTTTCAAGTTATTTTGATGATTTGGGTACATAAATTGTCAAACTTATTTATTGCAAAAATAAATATTTAGCAAAAAAATAAAATATACTTAGTAGTTAAAAATTCATATTTTGAAGGACTTGCATAAAAATTTTTAGATTTCATAGAAACCGCTTATTCAATTGAAATGGCTGCCTCACAGCGTGTTAGTGATAAAGTTATCTTCTAGTGGAGCATTATTGTTTAAAAAATAAAATAAAAACAAATAAAAATGAATACCTTTATAAGTAGTTTAATAATTCGTTTTAGTATGTATAGCTGGAATCGCATTTCCAAACACAGACCAACTCCACAATTATAATACCATAATCGTGTTTCCTTCCTTAGCTTTTTTCCATTTGCATTCTTTTTTGAACAACAAACTTTGCAGTGTCTTGAAGTCTGACATTTTGTAGGATTAGGAGGAATACGGGATATAAATTGTTGTTCAGTGAGACATGCAGGGCTATTTACTGTAGGTGGTCTGCCAGCATTCTTTTGCTCAATAGCTGTACTATCATATTTATGTAAAAGTTCTTCTACAATTTGGATTCGAAATTCTATAAATGTAATACGTTTCCCAACTACATTTTTATAAAGAAAAAATGAGTTCCAGTGAATACATTGTCTATTAAATGTAAAAATAGCTTTTTATAACATTTGTTGGCATTTTAGGATTGTTGGATGAAGGGATATTTCCTGATTACAGCGATCTACGCCACCAATAGCAAATTATCCCGTATAGTACTCCGGCGTGAGAATTTGGAGCTCTATGGCAATGCCGATATTATGTCGGGCATGACATTTATGCCGTTCCCAAAATAATTTTGGGCATGACAGTTAAAAGGGGTCAAGGAAGAACTTGTGTGCGTAGGTGTTAGGTCGCTAAATGTCTTGTTGACGGCTAATAGTGGAAAATCGCTCCGTTCATGTTTAGAAAACGATCTCTGCATTTGGTGAAGTCTCTTAAGAAATCTTTCCTGACCTTTCTCTTTAACACACAATATTAGTTTTAATTATTAGTTTTGGGATTTTATACTTGGCAAGAATTTTAGAAGGAAAAATAAAAATTTTGAAAAATCTGAAGCTAATTTACTTTAGTCGAATCGACTATTTGTGATTAAAATTTAGAAGTGAAAGAGCACAGTCTAATTTTTCATGAGTATTTAAGTATTATTTTTGAATAAAAGGATTGTAAAAAAACTCTAACATTTCATCGTACACTAATTTGATATCGAAACATTGTGGGGTTTACAGCCTAATAGTTTACTTAAGGTATCCGAACAAGTTGAGAACAACCAAATTCGGTTAAGACAGATATTTTTTTTATTTTATTGAATTGAGCTATCTTTTGGCATTACAAAACATAGTTTGTTTTATTTCTACGCTACCTAGAGAGAGAGGCCAAGTTACAATCATTTTTATAAATTTAGAAAAACTGGCTGATTGATTGATTGGATATTAACGTCGCTTTGTTCAGCTACACGAGGGCTTTTGTGGCGACGGACCATAGTTAAGTGACGTGGACGACACCTGAGCTGGCATCTCCTTCTCCTAACTACCACACCACACCAACAGGAGGACGTTTCAGTTCTCTCGACAGATTTAACGTACATCGCTGCCCTACACGACGGGTCTGTAGTGGTACTGGGTTCGAACTCGTGACAAGGCAAGCCACGATCCGATAACTATAACACTCGGCTAGCGTGGCCACATTAGAAAAACCGGGAGTGGGCATTTAAAATGTTCAAAATCTATCATGGTGAGTCTGACAACTCTAAATATTACGAATGCATTTCTATAAAACCTTTTGAACCTGATACTTTTGAGTTATGGCTTGTTATTTAAATAATGGCCTCATAAAGAATGTGACTTTTCTTATAATGTTTACTCAATCAGCTCTAAAATTTTTAAATTTTAATAAAACATTAAAATTTTAGTACATTTTCTAGCTAAATGCATCTAATTTGTTTTAGTAATACTTTTACTAAAATAAGTTTATTACTTTTTTCTCTAATTGCTTTGAAATTTTATAAATATATTGCTAAAATTTCACATATAATTGTGATTTTTGTGAAATTTAAGCAATTTATTTTAAATATTGTTAGTTAATTATTGGTATTTATTGGTACTGAGTAATAAAAAAGTATTTATAATGTTTAAATGTACTATTTTGTCAAAAAGTACTCTGAACGGGTTCGGATACCTTAAAAGTAATCAAAACATATTTTAAAAATTTGATCTCCTATTTTTAAAAAAAAATTTTTATTAATATTATTCTACCTTGAGTGTAAAATTTTTTTAATTCACAAACGCGATGAAAGGTATACTAAATAGTTTTTAAAATTAATTTCTTGGTATTTGATTCTGTTTGAAAAAACAGGATGTACTTTGGCTCTATTCCTCAATTTTAGGTGAAGACAGCTTGAAAAAGCCTTAAAGATAGCCAAGTGGATGCACGTACAAGAATTTAGGTAAATAAGGTTATTTTTAGGTATCGAATATATATTAGGACAGGTCAACTCGACTTTTCATTCCTTCAGTGGGCCGATAGATAAGTACCAAACACTTGCTTGGGAACTTAAGACAGGGGTTTCAAATCAGACCAATCACCTGACTGGAACATCTGCTCTTGCGCCTCAGTGCTCTCACGAAAACTGTGATGGGCACAGTTGGCTTTGGCCCTCTATGGGCTGTTACTTCACTGAGTTTTTGTTGCAGAAAAGTTTTGTTAACAATTTTCTAATATATATTATAAAAAATGTTTGGTTTCGATGAGATTAGGGTTTTATTATTATTATTTTTTATAAAAAAAGCTGTTATAACATAAAAACGTAATGCATCCGTATGGATGACTTCTATTATATTTTCTGACAAGCGATGAGAAAAGTTTTGCGTAATGTTTTTGTTGTAAAATATACTCTTATTTTCAATAAAATGAAATAAAATAAAATCAATACGAAGGACATTAAAAATAATTGTAGAATCCTGCTTGCAAACAGCTTTTATAACAAATATGCAAATTATCAAATTTCTAGTTTTCAAAAACAATGATTGTTTATTTCAGTTCAATTTTTTTAAAAAGTAATTACATTAATTACAGCTTCATGCGATGTTCAGTACATTAAAAATTGTTGCAAGCAGCCACCAAATGCTGACTTTTGCACTTGCGGTAATTCTGACATGACCATTAACAAAGAAATATGCCGACTTTAAAGTTAACAAAAAGATGCAACATTTGATTAATTTCACCTGTTAAGAAACCAGTTTTAGGTTTATGAAAGTAGTAGATCTTGTTACGTTATACTTTTGAGATGCTGATCTAAAATGATGTGACGGAATTTGTATAAATTAGCAGTATTTTTGAACATGAGATTTGTAAAATATTATTTTTTTCCTTCAAGTTTCATTTTTTAAAATTAAAGAAAAATACGGCAAAGAATTATTAAAAGTAATGGAGTTCAAAAAAATCCTTTCATATATTTTAAAAAAAATTAAAACTAATGTAGGAAACAGTTGCTGATTTAAGTATGCCGGAAAAAGAACCAAAAAATGTATATATATAATGAAAGTTTGCTCAAAAAAATGTTTGTTATTAGCTAACTCACAAACACAATGCAAATTATTCATAGGTTTCAAAAAAGAAATGATTTCAACAAATAAATACATATACATAAAAAGTATAAAAAATTGTGAAAAAATAAACAATATTTAAATTTTAATAATGTAGAATACAATTCCCTAATCGCTATCACTTTAAATCATTAATGTTTAAACATTAAATGAAATGGGAAACGGAATAATTTTTAAAGAAATTGGATAGCGATTCATGACATAATTATACTTAAATAGAAAATGTTTTTCAATTCCTACTATTAGTTCACACTCCCCTTCAGTGGCGCACACAAGGGGGGAACGGACCCTTATGACCCCCCCTTGTGTGCGCCACTGAGGGGGAGCCAAAGCCCTTGATTTTTTTTCCCGATTGATTATAATTCTAAGTATATAGTACATAAAATTTAATTAAATATTTGTTATTAATGATTAATTTTATTAATTAATGCTAATTACATATTCAATAATTAGTTTTTTACTGTCTTTTGTTCCCGAAAATCGACAAAATTAAAAGGAGTATTATACAAGAATAGTGCACTTTCGACTCTGGTCCCCCCCCTTGAAAAATTCATGTGTGTGTGTGTGCACTACTCTGCTCTCCTGTCTATATATATATATATATATATATATATATATATATATATATATATAATGAAAAACAGCAGTAATTCATAAATTTCTTCTATATTTTGGCGCAATGCAGCCAAGAATATATAAGTAAATATAATCCAATATAAAAAAAAAATTCTTATTATTGTCGTATCGCAATTAATTTTATGCGGTTCTGCTCTCACCCCTCGTATTTGGCGGGAACAAGTTACTGCACTCTTGGTCATCGTTTACACTCCGAATTAGTAGGTTATGTTTTTGTTCCTATGTTATTTAGTTTAATGATTTTATTAATATTTAAATTCTACATATATAATTCTTTCCTTTCCTCTTGGTACATAGTATGATAAATTACAGGTGAAGGTTGGCTGGCCGCAAAACTTGTTTAAACCTGCAATCCTGGTTCCTAAGGCCAGGAGTTTCTCATTATACTATGTGCCTTCTTCCTAATTTTAGTTATCTTAGGTATATAACTATATGTTTATTTTTATATTTTTCTTTATATATTTGTGTATATGTATATATATGTATAAATTTATTTATATGTGTATGTATATGTACATAATTATATATTTAAAAAATTTTATATTGGATTATATATATATATATATCTTTTTCAAATTTTCAATCGTTAATAAAATACTTTCTATTCATCCATTCAAGTTCAAATACATTTTTTTAAACTTGTATTGGATGACACTTGATGTTAATACAGTTTTTTCAAACATTAATTTATTCATTAAATTAAAAAATGAATAAATAGTAAAAACAAAAATAGTAGCCCAACAGCATATATAGAAAGGAAAGCGTTCGTCGTGTCCCAGTAGCGCAATGAATAGAGACTTCTAATTGGACTTCTAATCCTAAGGTCGTGAGTTCAAATCCCTCCCGGGATGGCCTAATTTCTTAGATAGTGAGTTCTTTTTTAATAGAATAATTAAATTTAATTAATGAATAAATAGTAACAAAAAAACAAAAAATAGTCCAACACCCTATATAGAAAGGAAAATGGAAAATCGCTTTCTATTTTGTCACTTAATGGTGTGATTCTGTCATATGTATATACATATCTGTATTGATTGTAACTATTTAATAAAAAGTAACTAAAATAAAAAAATTTCTTTGTTGATTTAAGTAGGAATTTACTTAAATTTTGTTTATATTACTTGTTTATTCTCTTAAATATTTTTTAATCAAACTAAATCTGAAATACACAGGAAAACACTGAAAAACTGTGTAACTCTAATACGCTGCATGATAGGCTAGAAAACGATGTAAATAGCAGGGTAAACAGCTCACCGAATTTTGTAAATGTTCTGAATTGCGTAGCGATCCCGCGTTCTGTAAGGAAGGAATCGAAACAGACTCCGAATCATAACCAACACAATGAACAAAAAACTTCATTCTCTATCTTGGGATGAATCAGGCTTCTCTGTGCTGAAAAAATCTGGTAGGATTAAAATGCTTGGTCAAAAGTTTGCAAGAGTATACTATTCGAAAATGCAAAGTTTATTTTTTTGCAGGATAAGACGACCACATCACATACCTTGAATCAGAAAGTAAACTGCTTCTTTGAATCACGGCAAGTATTTGTACTAACATTGCGACGCACAGTGGGCAGTTTTCCCAATCTGGGGCTCGGAAAGTCCAAAATTGAAATTGCGCGGAATAAAAAAACAACCCACTATTTATGGTCCTCATAGGTTCCCTAGCCATATGGTAAACAGTTTTCGTCAGTACGCGAAAGGAAATATTCTACAATCAGTGGTTTAGATCGGATTTTTTTCACTAGAAGAAACACGTGCGAGCGTCATTTTCTAGTAAGAAGTTCTATCGTTTCGTCTGAAAAAGATTTTCAGATGTAAGAGTTTTTTTTTAAATACATGCCATGGGTAAGTTATTTCTTGATTTGATTTTTAAATTAGGTTCAAGTTTGATTAAAAATTGTAAAAAAATGACATTTAGCACAGAATGTAACTCCTACTAACATATGTTGGTTTTTTGTGTTTATTGGAGTAGAACTTTAAGGATTGACACGGATTGATCAAAGTAACACTTAAGTCACATAGAGTAGATATAGACCTTTAATTTAATACCAAATTTATAGCTGCTACTACCTACTACTCCCTAAGTTATGATTTTTTTCAGTATTGGCCGATGGAATTACTCGGCGTGCCTTATTCAATTTGTGGAATGAAGAGCAAGATCCCAAGCGCAAAATTGATGCCGTTTTGAATTTAGTTAAGAGTACAATGGACTTTGATAAATATGGGAACCAGCAGCAATTAAAATTTAGAAAACTTGTTCAAAATTTCTGCTCGTTTGTAGGGAAAAAATGGATGAGGTGCCATAGGAATGAAAAGCTCTTCTCCAAGTCGAATGATGCGTGGTTGTCGGGGGAGTAAGATTTATATTATATTTTATTATTGTTAAGAAAAATGTATAGCTAATAATTTAGTGTGGTATTTTATGTTTATTTAAGCTTATAATAATTATTTTTCAGAATTATAAACTTTAGAATGGTTTTACTCAGTCTGTGTTTCTTCGCATTCAAAATACTACTTCTTCCACAGTTATTTACCAATCACTTCTATTTTTTCCCCTGTGTCTTATATGTAATGCATGTAACAAAATAAGGGATCCATTTTTCTGTAAATGGAATACTACTTTTTTAAAAAATTGAAAAGTGGGAAATATAATATTAGGCTTTTAGTTGAATTTTATATATATAGTTGATATTATATATATATATATATATATATAATATCAACCTTTTATAATGCATTTTCTCCAACACTACTTAAGGTATTGTAAAATAGACCCCTAAAGGTGTTTAAAACATCCTCAAAAATATTACAAATGTTTTATGTCAAAAAATTAATTAACACAAAAAAAGTAAAATTTTAAAAAAAATTCCAAATTTTTTAAAAGAAATTAAGTTTGTAAAATTGTGTGAATAATATGTGCAAAATTTTATCTCGTATCATTTTCTTAAATAAACATTATATATAATGCTAAAGTGTAATTTTTAAATGCATAAAAAAATGTTCAAAGGGTGTCGAGTCCTTTTAAACACTACCTATTATCCCATATTGTACATGTACAATGTTATGTTTGATTGCATTTGTTTTAAATTTTATTTTTTTTACTTGCCCCACTACTTCTTGTATATATTCTCCCACGTGTAAATTACTGCTTCTGTTAATATGATTAGATCCTTGTTTAAAAACTAGTTCCACTTCGCAATCATTTATTCTTGATCAAATTCAAACTGGACATAAATTAGTTAAGACCCTATTAACCTTATTTGTTAGTAAAAAACAGAAAAGAATACCCAATTTACATTAATTACTATGATTTTTGATCATTAGATATAGTTATGAAGACTTAAAAACCATAAAATAATTTCCGAGCGCCAGATTGGGAAAACTGCCCACTGTGCGACGTCTAGAGCAGAATGGACTGTCTACACGGCGACGATTATTACATCTACACAGAGATACATAGAGACATGCTACGTAGAGATACGTGGTGACAGTGACTCTTCAACGACCAAAAAAACTTGATACAGCGTTGCACAACGTCCTTTCTTCAGACGAGTTCCGGATCTGGGGGCTACATCCTTAAGCAGATGTATCTATGTCTGGATGTACTGAGAAGAATGTACGTGTTCTGCTTTATATTCGGTAGCATCATACGGGCCCTGCACCTGGTGTGGGTGGTACACGCCATTAACACTGGTGAACCGTGAGTGAGTGAATATTAGCATTGCACTGTTCAGCTACACGAGGGCTTTTGGCGACGGACCACGTAATTTTGAACCATGGTCAAGTGACGTGGACGACACCTGAGCTGGCACCCTCTCTCCTAACTACCACAACATACCAACGGGATGATGTTTGAGATCTTGACAGATTTAGAGTGCATCCCTGCCCTACGCGGCGGGTATTTAGAGGTACTGGGTTCGAACTCGTGACAAAACCAGCCACGATCCGATACCTATACCACTCGACTACCTCGTCAACATCCCTAGTGACCCAGTGGTGAGCCAAGAATTAAACACTACATGGCAGCACATCCTAATGATACTGGTTGATTATGCATTCATTCCATAGAGAGTCTAACTAAGACATTCTCAATAAATCGCGACAAGTAATTCAAAACGGTAATCGCACACGTGTCCACTAGACCCGCCATCTCAACAAGAGATTGCCCGCAACGTCAACGGGAAAACGTTCCAACGATACTCAAACCTACTGGAGATGAAAAACAATCTCAATAATTGGCTGGGAAAACAACCTTCTCTCAGTATCGTTCAGAAAGTCAAAACAGAAAAAAATAACTTTCTTAACTAGGAAGGGAGTATGCAGCGGTGCCTCCTTCTGCAAGTTGCAGACAACAAATGACAGGAATAAAATCCCTTAACGACTGGTCCGAATTGGGATTCCTTTAGTCTCAGTCGTCCAAGGCGTGCACTTCGGACCCGATGGTAGCCAGTTCAAATAACACTTCACCCAAGCACGACTCAAGGTCATCATGGGTATTCCTCCCCTCAGTCACCAATAGCTAACACCTTTTGTTCGTATTGTCGGTTCTCTAGCATTACATTTTCTCAGCGAACAGCCTGTTCAGATCTTAAGGTTGGTGGCTATGCCCTATCTTTGAGGCTTTAGAGACATTCCCTTACAACAAGGTAAAGCAAGATTACATGTTTCCTGTGTCGTGTCCTGACCTACCTCGACATAGAAAGTAACTTGGCTAACACATTCTCCAGATCTCTCACCTTTTGAAAACATCTGGTCAAGGAATTCTAGGAGACTGGATCACGACCTTTCCGTAGCCACTTCGATTGATAAAATGTGGCATAAATTTGCAACAGTTCGCACAAATCTATAATCCAGGCCCCTGTTCATATCAATGTCATTCCGGGGTTAAAGCCCGGGGGGTCTTAGCTTTCAGAGGTGATAGCTGTGTGTACTAATTTTGGTTACAATACTATAAGTTACCTTTTAGTCTTTGTTTTCCTACCTGGTATTACAATTCTAATGGCCAGCAGTGTATAAGTTACTATTGTACAACTGCGAATAACTACTCGTTTGTCCACGAGAGCTTACGCTGAAGGTCATGAAAATTACAACACGTGAAGCAAAATACACGAGTAGCATTTAAAAAATAATGAAATGGTAATAGCAGTTTCATTATGTGTCAGCTTTTAGTATCCAGTACTGTGGCAAGCTGGTAGTACGCGCTAGGTGATTGGCAGTAGGGATGAATTTAAACTAAGTCATTATTCATCGTTATCCACTCTTCACCTCCTAATTTAAACGGGTCACAGATGTTTGACTTAAGGTTCTAACATATCGTGAGACTAAATGTTGAATATCCCTAAGATAAAAAATAAAAACTTATCATACAAGAGAACCAATTAAAACTCATTTTATAAGCACATGAATGTATATCACAATTTTATCTCGATTGCCCGAAAGATTACTCCGATTACTTACTTCCACGTCACGGAAAAAACTCGTTATAGTTTATCATATGTCTGTATACATAAGAAGAACTGTTAATAATACAAATCAATTGGATAAATCTGTATATAATCTTTCTATACCTAACAATCAAAATAAATCAAAATATTTTGTAGGCTATTTAATGATTGTATTGTAACGTAATAACTTAGTACTTCGTCACATGTGCGAGTAATTTTAACCAGAGGAAAAACTTGTAAATATCAGAATCATCGTAACAAATGATATTGAATTATTATAAGTTATTTATAGCATTTTTATTATAATACTATCATATATATTGCATTATTATACAAAATAATTTTTTCCTTCCAATTCAAATTAAATACAGGACAGGAATTTCTTATAAAACGCTAATGTGTAATGTCAAGTGTAAATGAAAACATATTTCCTAAAACTCATTGAAATTTATTTAGAAAATCTTAACAAAAAGTTAATTGTTTTTCGAAGAGTCAATCGCCTTTATATGAAAGGAGTATATGAAAGAGAAAAGGAGTGTATGAAATTTTAAGACACACAAATGAAGTTCTTCGTAGATTTTTTTCTTTTTCCAAAACTTTTTTTAACTATTAATAAAAATTTTCGTAGTTAAACCCAACTTTTGTTTTGAAAATATCGGCAATTTTCAATGGATTACAGAATTTCTTTTACAATGTCAAAGAAAACGTGTTCCCTTATTAAAAATTACTCAGTGTTTAATACTTAGTGAATTATTTAGTCTCTTGAACTTTATGCGATTTCTATACTTTTTCAAGGAGGATTAAGTAACTACTTTCTTTGGGACACCATATATCAAAGATAATACTCTAATATATACAGAAATAAAAGAAAAGGGAATCCCTCATCACGGTATCTCCAGAACTAATAAAAATACAGACTTGAAATTTCGTAGGCAAGCGTCTTTTGTTGAGTAAAGATTCGTTAAGAACAGATTCTGCAAAGTTCTACTCCTAAGAGGGGTTATGGGGGCCTTAGAAATAAAAATTACTGGTATTGAACTATTAAATTTACAGACTTGAAATATGGTGGGCATGTTTCTTTTGTTGAATAGAGAAGCGCTAAAGATGGGTTTTGTAGAAATCAACACCCAGGGGTTTGAGGGTGTTATAGATAAAAAAATCCCGTTTATGAACTGTTAGATCTACAGACTTGAAATGTGGCAGGCATGCGTCTTTTATTGAGTAGAGATCTACTAAGAATTTGGCCGAAATTGACTCACAAGGAAGGGGGGATGAACGGTGCTGTAAAAGATACATATTATTCCATTTTAGTAATTCAAATCCTGTACTTTCTGAATCAAGCAGCGAGGCCTATAAAAGGCTTTTGAATGCAATTGAAAGTTTAATGTTATAAGATTTAGATATTAATAACTCAAAAACAGTATATATGCATATATTATCATCAAATAACGAGCAATTCCAGTGGGTAACATCTAGTATAGTACAATCATTTAATGCTACTTATTCAAAAATATTAAGAAAGACCGGGGCAAGATTACTATGTTAACAATTTTTATTGTTTATTAATTTATTTTTAAGGATAAAAAATTTAATTTTACATGAAGTGTTTGAGTTGTCCTTTGTAGTATTAAATATATTACCATTTAATTTTCAAATAAAAAAAAAGAAAGGATAATTTTATTTTTTCATAACCTTAACAAATCGTCATCTTGCCCCAGTACTGGGGCAAGATTACAACACTGAATAAGGTTGAACATACTCGTATTCTATCTTTTGAATATGTTACATGGTTTAACAAATAATAAATGTATTTTTAACATCTTACAAAGTATCAAACTAAGCGTAATGCATTGTAACGTACTATTGAAGTGTTTAGTTGTGCAGTTAACAATAGTCACAAACAAAAGTGCCATTTTCATAATTGGAACATTCCTCATGCTACCACTCTTGGCATTTACAGCACTGGAAACATTCTTCTGTAGGAGCATCACAATATCCCTCTTCACAAGCAGGACATCTTATAACACTATCCTTAGAAACTGATGCAACTGGACTGTTTGGCCTAGATTTTATAGACTTAGGCGTACAGGAACTTAGTTAGAGCTATTTTTACTCCCTTTTTGGCTTCACGAGCTTCTCTTCTGTTTTCTTAAAGTTTTCTGTTCTTCCTTCAGCATTTCCCTTTCTTCTAACATTTCTTGTAAGAATGCTTGACTTCAATTTTTTGCTTTTCTTTTTTTCTCAAATTGTGTTGCTTTAGGCAATGATTTGAAATAAAAAAAAACACTAATATGCTTCTTTGGTGCATAGGAATCAGCATTTTCCCTAAATTATGGTTCTTCTGGAGGGTTTATATGTTGTTGTTCTTCTACCACGGTCTGAGGGGGGATTCCCACTATTATTTTATATTTTAACAACGACTACCATTGCGGGTGGTGGCCGCGGTAGCCGAGTGGTATAGGTATCGAACCGGGGCTTTCTTTGTCACGAGTTCGAGCCCAGTACCACTAAAGACCCGCCGTGTAGGGCAGCGATGCACGTTAAATCTGTCGAGAGCTCAAATGTCCTCCCGTTGGTGTGGTGTGTTAGGTAGGAAAGGGGATGCCAACTCAGGTGTCGTCCTCATCACTTGACCATGGTTCAAAATTACGTGGTCCGTCACCAAAAGCCCTCGTGCAGCTGAACAGTGCGACGTTAATATTCAACCAACCAACCATTGCGGGTGTAGCCTGCAACTTTGAAAAGTGTTGCCAAGGCGAAACCCAATCGAATGGAACCGGTCGTGAAGGAATCGCGCTGTTAGAATAGAAGATATTGAGGTATTTCATTTTTTGACTCTGGTAGGGTTTTTCTTTCGGGGAGGGGCCTAAGGATGGCAAAAATGTCTTCCACTGGTCGTCATCTTTCGAACGATACATTCCTCGATCCAATGCACCCCTTAGCCCCAGATGAGAAAGAAGCTCAAGGTCGAGTGGACAAACACACAGACAAACAAGCGTTTACAGGATTTAATACAATGGACAACATAGTTAGTTTAATAAAGAAAGATAATAATGCGAAATTTAATAAGAAACACAGGGCAAGGTGACGAGCTCGTGGTCTAGCCCCACGTTTCGGATCGTCAACATGCCCCGGACTGTCTGTTTAAAAATATACATTTTCGTTGTCATGAAGGAAGGCGATTAACTGACATTTATTCATGGTAATAGTAACTAAGTACATGGTAATTAAACTAAGTTACTCATAAGTATTAAAGAGAAATGATATATCTCTCCTGTATCTGTAGCAGAGCTTATTTACACATGCATAAAAGTTATATCTTGGCAGAGGTAAACAATCAAAGCTTCACAACTAACACAAAAATAGCGATTTCAGCTTCTCTATGCTATTGTTTAACGAAAGGCCAATATGAGAGCTAGTAGTGTCCAGTTGACCCTTCCATCTTGAGGAAAGCGCAAAAATTAAGACACTCGTTATCTTGCCTCGCTCTTCATTTTGTCCCGTTCTTCCCTATTAAATAACGCAAGACAGTTTTTAAAATACGTGCCTTTATTAAAAATGACTGGTTGATTTTAAGTAATTCTGTATCTAGATGTAGGCTGCATGTATTAGGAACTGCGATGTGAGTACAGTGATGAAGACTACACTTTTGTTTGAGACTTTGCTTTTTCCCACATAGTATCACGTGAGGACTTTGATTCAAAGTTGAAATTAACCTAAAGAAATACAAACCTAGCAGGATTAAAACAGAATTCAAACTACGTTTAATATACACCCAACTCTTTTTTTACTCGGTCTTCTTTCACTCGATTTTGAAATAACACGGAACACAAATTTAACGAATTTTTTGTTCTAGCAGTAATTCCAAAAAAATTGAACGAGTTTGTGACAGTTTATGAGAATAAAGAAGTCGATAATGGTGAAGCTCAGCTGATTTAGTTCACGGGGGTTTAAAGTTTGCTTCGAGTACGGAACAGCGTTTTATTTTGATCCTGACATAGAGCGCGCATTAAAATTTCAACCTTATCTTAAGTTTTGTGTAGCAGGACATTAAAAATTATATTAAGCAACTTGAGAAACTCAAAAAACTGTTACTAATAACAGATTTTGTAACAAAAACAGAAAAATTCCCAAGGTAGGTCATTAATAACGAATGAAATTCTTCATTTGAATCAAAACCGACAGTTGTGTGTGTATGTTCGACATAACTCAAACATCTACTGATGATAACATTTTTGATTCAGTTCCATAATAAACGTACACGCTGGTTATCAAGTAGCAATTAATAGTAATTAATTAGTAGTTTTATCCCTAATTTCAATTTGAATTTTTATATGTTTTATGTACTTATAGATTGAATTTTCAGTAATTTTAATTATTTGTGATAAAAAAATTGTTTTGTTTTATAAATGTGCAACATGGATTTTAATTACTACTTATTTTGCATGATTTTTTAGAAAAATATTTAGAGATTTTTCCTCTTACACAATTTTTTTAAAATTGTGTGGAATATTTCCCCACATTTATCTTATGTCGCACGTATTTTTTTACACAATTTTATTTTGTACGGTTTTCAAGTACCGTATCTACCGTATGGAAAAGGGTTGAGTGGATTTCAGACGTTGATTTTGTTCAGAGTCTTAATACACCACAACCATATCTGGAATTACAATACCAAATTGGTAAATTTTTTCAAGTTTATTACCAGAGTTATAAAAAAAAGATAATGTACCCTATTTTTAGTTTAGTGAACCTAACCTTCTTATTCGAAGAACCAATTAATTAAAATTTCAAACTGAGCACTGATTTATTTTGCAACAAATGCTTGAATTTTAAAATAACCCTACAGTTTTGAGCAAAAGTTAAACTTAAAACATTTATTTTGGTGATTAATTCAATGATCGTGGGATGAAAACATCTTGCTTCCTCATGATATGTCTCAAGACACCACACTTCCAATTAAAATGGCTGATTTTTGTTTCATCAAACATAAATAACTTCGTATGGTTTTCCTTAAATTAGTAAGTTTGTATCAGTTTCTTTAAATAATAGTTTGGAGGAGGAAGCATGTATCAATACAAAATGCCGAAAGTGATATTTTCTCAAAGAAACCTACAATCAGTTTTTTTATTTGATTATATTTTAGTAGTTTATTTTTTATGCTTACGTTCATTGATCTAAGAAAGTATTTTTTAAAAAATAAAAAAAACTAGTAATAAATTTGCTTAACGCTTAACTGATTTGTGCATAAGGAAACTGAAGCTGTAATTGAAATTGAAAGAAAATGAAGCAGTTCGGCTGAATATTGAATCTAAGAAAAATAATTTAGTTTATAAACTCAGGATAAATATCAATACATTTATATCATATCATTGGTCCGTTTCACTTATGAAAGAAAAAATATATATATGTACGATTTAAGGCTACACAGTACTCATTTTCACAATTTTTTTTTAGAAACAGTAACATTAAAAATAATTTACGTTTTACATTTATATTATATTATTATTTTGATTTTGAAAGAAAAATTCAGTTTGATCAGCCATTATTTTACAATTTTAAAAAATTAAGAATTTTCGAAGTTTTTTCAAATTTTTATAAAATGCTCAATTTTTAAAATGTTTCAGACGTTGTAAGGGGTTTATGTTTCTTAGATTATTGTGAACAAAAGTTTGCATGGATTTGAAAATCTGTTCTCTTGTTTATGTTTAATAATTATTTTTCTAGCTAAACCTGAAAAAAACACGAAAACATTTGAATTATTAACTTTAACAATTTTTCGAAAAAAAGCTAGAGATCTCAGACCTCAATCCATACTAGCTGTAACAGAATATACGTTTGGAAGTGCCTAAACAAAAACTTCAAAACTTTACATTGAACAGAAAATAAAGCCTTAGAGATTAGATAAAATCTACATCTACAAAATTAACAGTCCCAGAAAAACGCTTTTAAAGTTTTTAAAGACTTAAAACAAAAACTTATAATGCCTGTAAAGTTCTAATTTTAATATGTTATTTTTCATATATTATGTTCTATATCAAAATACTACTTCAATTATATTACATAATTATGACTTAAAATATTTTTTAAATTTAAATATATTTTTGCATAATATATTGATAGTGTTTGTTACGACGACAGGTTATTCAGTCTAATCTTAACAAAATATTATCCCAAAACTTTTGAAACTCAAACATTTATGTACAACATAATAATAATAACTTAAGCTAAAAATCGCCAGGTTTGAACATAAAATTTAATTTATTAAAAATTTTAAATTGGGGAAGTTTATCAAGTTTTAAAGTCACCCAACAAGAACTCAAATATCTCTCATAATGTAGTACTACTATGTTTACTATAATGTAGTTTGTCACATCATTAAAATATTCAGTTTTATCTGCAAATTTTTCAGAATACTTGTATTCGACGTCTTATTGCATTATATATATCACCGGTTTTTATATATATCATTTTCAGTGGTATTCCATCTCTTCCAAATAATGTTTCTCATAGCAACCTAAAAAAGTTTGACAATGGCATTTTCTCAACAAGAAAAAAATAATGAAAAAGCTTCTAAGTTATATAAAATATTTTTTAAACAAAAATTGGCCTTGAAATCAATCTTAATTAAATAATTATGAGAACTCAAAACATAATCAAGTAGAAATAATTTTAGCTATGAAAATTGAAATAAATAACCATTTCACACTGAAGGAGTTGATTGTGCTCAAATATGTTTTTTATTAATTCAATTTAAGAGTAGAAAATGTGTGCTTTAAAATGATAGCGAAACCTAAATTCAGAAAACTTCCAATATCTTAAAAACTAATTTGCTAGCAGATCTGAAAATGTGTGGCAATTTTCCAATAATATGGAATACAAAAAAAAAAATCGCTATTTTTGAAAATCGTAGGGTATTGTGTAGGCTTAAAACATACATAAAAAACACACTCAATAAGAATTTTTGTTGCATTTTAAATTCGATTGCTGTTTACGACTTACGATCAAATATGTACCGGAATATTCGAAAAATAAAATTAATTTAGGCACCTTTCTAAAATGCACCCGATACTACATGTTCATCTCTAATACCATATTGCCCAATTCCTCTGCTATGCTAATTTCAATAATGTTGTTCTATGAACCTATAATTTCAGTTGTTTATATTCATAACTCACAATTTCTTTAAATTAAAACATTATGATGAAGAAAATGTTTTAAAAGTAATTAAAGTTATTTAAAGTGGATACTGCAGTTTTGAAACTACAAGATAAAAAAGAAAGAATAAGGTATTTTTTAGATGTATTTTCTTGAAACGTTTTTTTTTTTTTGGTAAATTTTGGCAACTAAGAATAAATTGCATAACTCACGTGAAAATTCTAAGGAAAATCATTGTTTTCAAATTCCCATTTCAGTATTAAAATTCAATTCTAATTAATAAAATACTTATCATTAAAAATAGAAAAATTCTAGAAGATATTTAATGCTCCATTTTATTTTGCTATACATTTAACACTCATGCTGTTCAATTTAAAATTCTTCCAATAATTTTGACTTTTATTGTTTGAAATTTGTGCAATCCATTGTATTCATAAACTATTAGTTCAAACACACTCTCCCTATATATATATATTCAAATTTTCAATCCTTAATACAATACGTTGTATTCATCCACTCAAATTTAAATACATTTTTATAAACTTTGTGACAAATCTATACGGAACTTTATCACTAACCTTCTGAGTAGTCCTTTTTAGGGAAATTTAATTCCATTCCTATTTCCAATCAACTCCAAAAAACCATCTATGCTCTCAACCCCCGAAAAATATTGTTCCGGAATGATTCTAAAACTGGATCTGACTCTATTCTCGGGATTTATACGTTGGGCGCCATTGTGAAGGTCTCCTTGGACCTCACTTCGAGAACGAGAATAAATAGGAGTCATGAAAGAACCATTAGCCATTTTTATAAACAACTTTCTTTATTTGGTTATATTATACAAATAGAATCAAAGACTTATTAACAAATATATCTAACTAGTATTATGAGGTTTTAAAGGTAATATCATTTAAATTAACTTAATGATCCAATTAATTAACAATTAAATAACGATCACGCAGAGATTACCACGATAAGAGATCCCAGAATTATATTTAATAATGTTCCTATTGAACATTTAACTTTAATCTCACTCTTAAAACTTTAATGAGACTTTAATTATAAATCAATAATTACCAACGGAATCTCAACTCTTCTTGAGGTTAAATTATCTCCAACAAGAAATCTTCAATTTAACTTCACTATAACTTTCTGCTTCAATCTCTATATCTCCTACTGCTTTAACTTTACTATTCCGTTTGACTTAAATACTTTATCTAATCTGCATATAACAAGGAATCCTGTACGCTTTTTGGAGTTGATTGGAAATAGGTAGGGAATTAAATTTCCCTAAAAAGGACGACTCAGAAGGTTAGTGATAAAGTTCCGTATAGATTTGTCACAACTTGTAGTGGATGACATTTGATGTCAATACAGTTTTTTCAAATATCAATTCATTAATTAAATTTAATTAATGAATAAATAATAACAAACAAAAATAATAGCACAGTGGATAGCACGTTTGACATCTAGTCCAAAGGTCGTGGGGTCGAATCCTACCTGGGATGGCTTAATTTCTGAGAATGTGATTTATGAATGAATAAATAGTAACATACAAAAAGAAAAGAAAATCACTTTCTATTTTGCCTCTTAATATTGTGATTCTGTTATATGTGTATACATATTTATATTAATTGTAACTGTTTAATAAAATGTAATTGAAATAAAATGTTTCTTTGTTGACCTAAGAAGGAATTGACCTTAATTTTTTTTTTTACATTACTTGTTTTTCTACAATTTGAATAATTTTGTCCGCATAATATATCAGCTTACATTGTGATTCGTTTGTCCTGATTATTTTTCACTGATTTTTATTGGTCTTTATATCAATTTGCGGATCATCTTTCAAATGTGAAATTGCTACGTACATAATTTCTAATTCACGATTCTGATATTTTACTTCTTTAAAACTGCAATATTGTGAAACATTATCGTTTCACGAAAGTGTATGAATTAGGTTAAAAATCTTCTTCACAGTGGGGGATTGTGAAGCATTTGAGGAAAGTTTTAGTTAGTAGCAAAATCACAAAACACGTTGTAATGTTTTATCTGGTTGATTGATTGATTGAATATTAACGTCGCACTGTTCAGCTACACGAGGGCTTTTGGCGACGGACCATGTAATTTTGAACCATGGTCAAGTGACGTGGACGACACCTGAGCTGGCACCCCCTCTCCTAACTACCACACCACACCAACGGGAGGACGTTTCAGCTCTCAACAGATTTAACGTGCATCGCTGCCCTACACGGCGGGTCTTTAGTGGTACTGGGCTCGAACCCGTGACAAAGCAAGCCACGGTCCGATACCTATACCACTCGGCTACCGCGGCCACAATGTTTTATCTGGAATTGTACTTGTTTGTTATTTATAAATGCACGCAGAGGATTTCTTTTTCACTCCTGTACGAAACAAATGCCAAAACGTAATGTGTAATTTAGGGATGGTAATTCTTTCCGAAAAAAGATCGATTTTAAAATCGATTCGAATCGTAACCTGATGAATCGATTCACAGACAAATCGAGGTCTAGAAGATCGATTTCTAAAAAATCCATTTTGTTTCAAGTCTGCATTTCTGTTGTAAATATAAATCAATTTTATGAAAAACAAGAACGATACCATAATAAACGATCTCTTATCAGTAAAACCAGGGAATTTTTTAGTTCAGGGAATTCGACAATTACAATTATTTTTATTACCATATCAAAGTATCAGGTATAAAAGAAGACATTTATTTTCTAAATGTATTTGTTACATTAAAAAGTTTGGAAATGGATAATATAGCTTGTAGTTCTCAATGCTTAATATCTAAGCTTTTTAAAAATAAATCTGTCAAGTCTACTGGGATCCAAATGGTTTCTCTCATCACTTGCGATGTTGCCGGCAATCAAAAAAAGGCGCTCACAAGGAACAGATGATCCCACAATACTCATATACATCATGGTTGTTGTGTGAAAGTGATAATAGAGTTTTTTTGTTAGTATAGGATCATACTTCAGGTGCACAACTGCCTGCGAAAAATAGTGTTTAAATTCTTCTTTTAAGCCCTGACTTTCCAGTACAAATGCATTACATGTAGAGTTAGAGTAATTCTATGGTTTTTACCAAAACAGAAAAAAATCAAATGTAGATTTTCTAAGATAAAATATAGATTCATTGAATCGATTCAGTGCTGCATATAGATTTAAAAAATTGATTTTTTTTTTTACCCGAGAAATCGATTCTTCAATTAATCGATCTCAGATCGCCATTCCTAGTGTAATTCTAGAATATTTTTTGAAGATAAAAAGAATGTGTGTTATAATATGTATGTGAGTATTATAACTACGTAACGAATTGTAGATAAGAGGCAGTAGACCCCTTTACCTTTATTTTTGATTGAACAGAAGAGACACATCGAAATTGATATTCCATGATTCAAATTAAATATAGAAAGGTAATTAAATTTTAATATTAGGAATTTATATTCAATGAACTTTAAACTGATATTTTAATTTTAATTTCAACAAAATTTCTGCTAGAATTTTAGTACATTTATTGATTATCTTTATATTCTTTATAATCTTTAAGAAATTAAGATTTCACTAAAATATTAAATATTAATTGATGTGAATCATTTCGATTAAAAATTCACTGATTGCGTTTTATATGCCATCTTTCCTTTTGAAAGAGAGGATTACTTGATTTGGTATTAATTCAACTTTGGAAATTAATCCCCAGCTGATTATTTAATAGAAGTTTATTTTAAGAAATTAAGAAAACAATTATTAAAACGTTAAGAAATTTAATTGTTTTTTAATTTTTATTTAGTCTCTTTGTAAAATACATGATAAATGAAACAAATTTAAATAAAATAATATGAAATATTTTCCATATATTACAAAAGAAGCAATAACCATATCTGTTTGTCTGTACGTGTTATGTATGTCCTTGATCTAATCGTATGTCCCTGATCTATTCGTTTATAAAAGTTTATAAAAAATATTAGTTTTGATCTAAGACACAAGACTACAAAACCTCAAATAAGGAGAGACAGAGACCTTGCGGTTTCTTTAATATAAATACCGCAACAACCATAATTAAGCAACTACACAACTAATCTCTCCCTTCCCCGACATTTAGTTACCTCACGAATGGTCCGAAACACAATACGCACTCGTACGGAAGATAAATTCATCACAGCAGATTGAGATAACATCCCATACTCATGACCAGGGGATATTTTTAGTGGATCGTAATGACCTGTGATAGAATTTGGGACAAATGAATTCCGAGCCATTTTGGACACAAAGTATTAGAGAGTTAATTGCTGGAGTTAAACTCTCTCGGTTCAGCTCAGTTTGAGGATTGATGGATTTGCTGCAGCGATGCGTATCAGCGTGCAGAGGTTAATCTCTGCCATCAAGTGGTGTGACAGCCGGCTAGCTTCTTCCCAACCAGTTTTCGCCCAGTGGCGGGAAAAGGGGTCGAGGAACAATATAGTCAATTATTGAATTAAGTGAATCGATGTCACATGATGATCCGATTGACGACTTCTGTAATGACTTGTCGCTACTTCCGCATGGGGTTCGGAAATGGTTCCTTACGGTTTTCGTGGTGGGTTCGCCGTCGTTGCGTGAATTAGGTAATCTAAATACTCGAATATCTTAAAAGAAAGTTAAATGAAGTGAGATTGAAACACATTGTTTTATATTTAAAAGACTTAAAATTTGTTATCGTATTGGCACGATAATTTTTAGTTGACATTTTTTGACATATTGAATATATATATACAGTCGAACCTCTGTATTGCGAATTTTTCTATATAGCGAACTTTTTTCTGGAACCAAGAACATTTCACGATTTGCTTCGTAAAATGACCTCCCAATAGGGAAATGCGTTTTCTATGTAACGAACTTTTCTCTTAGGATTCAATGTTTTTCTCCCTGTTTTTGAATATTTCTGGACTTTTCAATTTGTTCTCTCTTTTAACACATTTTATGGAGGTCATAAATCTTCAACTGCCTCTATTGGGTACCTAACTCGCAGAGAACAACAGAGTTCCGGATGTTTCATCCAACAAGTGCAACTCTTACCCCCCTCCCATTGTCCAGCTAACTGGAAACATCTTCGGTATCCCCTTGCACTCTTAGGGAAGCTGTCTCGTGTCGTCGTATCTTTGAACTAGTCTCTGTTCATTTGTATAGTTGATCCATCGTACTGGTAATTTCGTTTTTTTTTCTTTTGTATCTCGAAAATGTCAAAACGTAAGAGCTTGAGCATAAAAAAAAATTTAATTCTTCAAGAAGAAGATAAAGACATCAAGAAACTTTCCTTGTAGTTTTTTTTTCTTTTTTTTTTTTTTTTTGATTGGTAAGATAGATAAAATAATTATACATTAAATTATAAAAAAGGTGTGAATAATTACTTTTTTTTTTACTATATAGTGATTATGAATCAAAAAAAAAATTTTTATGTGATTAAGAATGAAAAATGAACCTCTATATAACGAATTTTCCAACGAACTCTTTTCGGGATTTAGCGACTTCGTTGCATAAAGGTCCGACTGTATATATATATATATATATATATATATTACGCACTTTCATCGTTTAGTGCCATTTTCAGACTTCTTTCCTAATCTTATAAGAGCTTTTTGAGATTAGTCCTAAAAATTAAAACAATTTCAAACGAATTAGCATTTTGTGAAAACATGAAATAAATTATAAACAATGATGATTCTAATGAATTTTCCATCATCTATCATCCATAATGTTTTGTCCATCATTTACCATCAGAAGAATTCGTATGACTAATTATTCATTAGTATGCTAAAGAGAAGCGATCTTTTATATTTAGATTACTAACCGTTACCCTCTCGCTTCGCTTGGGAATTTTTGTTGTCTGGCTATTTAGTTTGTTAAATTTATTGATATCTAAGTCCTAGTATTAGGCTGTCGATTATGTAGAAAAACATTCTGATAGCATTTACCTCCCGATTTAAAAAAAAGGATAGGAATTAAAATTCCCAAAATTGAAGCATAATTTACTCAAACATAACCCCCTTCAGGTTCGATTTTCGCAAAACTTTTATTAGCAGACCATTACTTAACAAAATAAGCATAGTTAAAGAATTTCTTATTTATAGATCTGATAGTTCAAAAACAAAAGTTTTCTTTAAAAAATCTATAACGATCTTTAACTCTGCAGCAATCCCATAGAAAATCGATTTCCCTCAACCTCTACTCAACAAAAGAAACATACTTGCCAATTTTTAGGTCCTTATGTCTAATAGCTTAAAAACGAGAAATTTTTCATCTGTAACGCCCCCGCGGGCCCCGAAATCTCCCTTGGGAATCAATTTACAAAAAATTTTATCTCTTAGCCGATCTCTATTCAACAATAGAAAGATGCTCGCCGAAATCCTTGTTTGTAGCTCTAATAGCTGCGAAGATTTCGTGATGAGTGTGTGAGTGGATTCTTCTTTTCTCCTTTATAAATATAAATAGATTATATTTTGGGGATATGCATATATTGAATGATATTTTAATAATAATTCTGAGTGTTTTAGTGTTTAAAAATGTCATTTTTAATATTTTTTAGATCTACTGTAACTTAAATCGTTATTTATATTTCGGCAATTCTCTAATAACTTAAAAAAAGGATAACTTTAGAAATGATAGTTCTACGTAAAAATGTTACGCCCATAGCCGTCATTCTTAGGGAAAAATCATTTATCCAAAAAATATGAAATATGTACTTTTCCCCATCTTTAACTCTAGACACATACAAAAACCATTCAAGTATTTTTAGTCGTTAAAGATGCTATATAGTTGAATATTTATTATTTCTTTTTTTTAAGAAGTCAAGGAAAATTCAGTGATAGAGATTTTTTTAACTCATTAGCTTCCTTGTGTAGCAGGCCAATAAAAGGAAGCCATTGCAAATAAATACAGTTATTTATTTATTTATTGTAGGAAGATGGTACAGATAAACTCGATCTCTCTATTAACTTCGAGGTTAGAGGATAGGTGAACTTTTATTTTTAGTCCGTGGAGAATTGTTACGAAGTTAAGAAGAGTTGGAAACCTCTCTCTTTCTCTATACTGACAATGTTAAATTGGCTGTTTTCGATGTACCTTTTCTCAAAATCTGTTTTATGTACATGCTTGCAATTTTTCATACTATTAAAGTACACCTCTCTCATTATACTAAAATGAGCTTTTAGCTAATTTTGAATTTTTTAATAAATTATGAAATATTTTATCAAACATTGCGAAATTTGACCCATTTTACTTAAAAAATTTGTAAAAAATAAATTTTTGAATTTTTTACAAAAAGCTCATTTTAGTATATATTAGACATCATTATAATTAATTCATAAAAAATTTACATACCTGTAAACTGTAGTTTCTTAGAAAAGGTACATCGCACATTAAAATTTACATTTGGAGATAAATTGATTTTAATGTATACAGTGAGATTTCTAATCGGCTAGGAAATAAAAAAAAATAAAAGGCTCAGTTTAAAATAAAAGATACATGTTTTGGTTTATATCAGTCGTTACACTTTTAAGCAAAAAAAAAGTAATTTGTTTACATTTTTCACCATTAAAATGGGCGTGGCCCAAATTTAATGATTATTTAAAAATACGTTTTAAGGGCTTCTAAATACCCTAGAGGCTAAAGTAAGGTATTTTTAGAAAGTTAAAATCTATACAATTTGAAAATGTAAAAATCTCAAATTGTCAAAAATAAGATTTTAGCTTTCCAACACCTCTTAAGTTTGAAAAGTAGCTTATTTTATTAGCTTATGCTGAGATTTCCTCAAATCGATTTCTAAATAATTGTGAATTTTAATGCTCTGTTGAAAGGTACATACAAACATGAAAAAAAACCAACCCTGCATTATTTTACGCATCATTAGAATTTAGTTTTTTAACATTTCTAATTCAATACCAAAGCGGCACCATAATTTTATAAATATATAATAAATACTATTTTTATTCAAAATTTTTCCCCATTTTTTTCTCTTTCTCAGTACTGTTTTAAATTCTTAAGAAAGTTTTTCATTCTTTGGGTGAGACTTAAGAAAAATATTCGATTAATTTAGAAGCTTTTATGGGGTTTTAAAAATTAAATTTTTAAATAATTTTAAGAGTAGAATACACTATGCTTAAATTATATTTTTGTATTTTGACTCTCAGATACGTAAACTCTTTGAATAAATTAGAACTATTGCAACGCTTAAAAATTCGATTACTTGAAGTATATAACTGCTTTATTATTAATTCTAAAACCAATTTTTACAAAATGATGTTTGTAAGCCAACTTAAGAATTTTGAAAATTATATTTACATAAAATTTTTAGAATATCCTATGATTTTATATACAAATTGTTATACTACAACTATCTAGAAACCTACAGATAAAAATCCGCATAGTTTTGAAAGATAGACCAGTTTATACTTTTAAGAGGCTCCCAAGAAATATTGTACTGCACAAGTCTATTGTTTCTGTTAAGAATACACTTTTCATTTAAAAGAAGTTTGGCGGGAAATCTATGTAAATAACGAATTTTGAATGTCGAAAAAGAGAATTTTTTAACTTTCACCATTGTAACTATATTACTTTTTTAGCTATGTTACTCAAAGTCAAAATACATTTTTAAGACAAAAAATGCTTTCAATATAATTTAACCCATTAGCCGGTTTACCAGTATACTCTGTACTGGCACTAATATTTTCTTCTTTCTATTCTTGATTTGTACAAATTTTAAATACTTGCCGTGAGAATATTAATGCTAATGATTTTAAGAGTTGCAATTTGTCCATGGTACTGAAATATTACTTTTCATCGGGAATTATCTTCGTGGTGAAGGCGGGAATTGTTCATTGACGGCAGGAATTCAGATTTTTGAAAATATTCGATAAAGAACAGTAATCGGCAAAGCAATGTGCAATGTGTTGCTTCAGAAGAAATTAAAATAGAAAGATAATCCAAAAAGCCGATATTGTCCCCATTGGAAAGGAAAACACAGTATTACACCACATTTCAAATTGTATGAGCATTAATATGTATGCACACACACAAAACTCCCAAGATTTGAAAAAGAAGCAGGAACATGAAATTTTTCTGTAAGCGTGAGAGGAATTCTTTTAAGATATATGGAACATTTTTCATAGCATGCTAAGTGTACTAATAAAAAGCAACATTTATGGTTTATTTGTGTTTCACAATTATAAAATAAAAAGTAATGGGAAGACTTTAAAATTGAAAATCAAATTAAAATTATTCTATCTCCCCATTCTGTTAATAATTATGCTTAATCATGTGCAATAAAACAAGTAATAAATAAAAAAAACAATGAAGTCAATTTCTACTTAAATCAACAAAAAAAATTTATTTTAGCTTTTTATTAAATAATTACAATTAATATAAATATTTATATACATAGGACAGAATCACAACATTAAGTGGTAATTTAATTTTTATTAATTATCATTAAAGTATCGTATTGTCATCTAAAACAATCTTGTATATAAAATTTCAGTATATCTGAATGCTTTAAAACGTGAAAAAAAACCTTTTCAAGTTTTGACACAAGTCACAAAAATTGTCGCCAGCGTGGCTATATTTGTAATTCTTTAAATAATTAGTTTTAATCGATTAATTTTTATTAACTATAATTAAATTATTGTATTGTCTTGTCATCCAAAATAATTATGTATGTAAAATTTCAGCTCAATTGAGCGCTTTAAAATGTATTTTATTAAGGTATCCGACTACGTTCGGAACCGTGATTTTCAAAAGTGCATAAATGGGTAATTTTCACGATATTTAGTGTCACTCATATTAGAATACATGCATAACATTGTTTTAAGGACATTTTGAACAAAACAAATTATTTAAATACAATATTTTGGCAAAAAATTAACTTCGAATAATCTTTTTTTCAAATGTTCTCCTTTTGTGAAAAATGCTTCTATTAAAATAATATTTTGCCTGCATATAGCTCAGACCTCTGATCAGAGGCTCAACTAGAATTTTTGAAATATATAACTTAGAAGTGGGTTTATTCATATTTTACGACAACAGAGGGGAGCAATATTAAGGGAAAAAATGCGAATAATTATTTCAATTGGTAGTAACTCTGAAAATACTGTGAATTTTTCAAAAATCATAGTTGAGCCTCTGTACAGAGGTCTGAGCTATATACAGGCAAAATATTGTTATGATAAAACCATTTTTCACAAAAGGAGAACATTTTGAAATAAGGTTATTCTAAGTTAATTTTTTGCCGAAATATTGTATTTAAATAATTTTTTTGTCAAAATGTCATTAAAACAATTTTATGCATGTATTCTAATATGAGTGACACTAAATATCATGAAAATTGTCCATTTATGCACTTTTTTAAAATCACGGTTCCGAACGTAGTCGGATACCTTAAACAGAAAACTATGTGTGGTTTTGAATTAATTCATCGTATCATGTTATATAATTTGAACTCTATTGTAGAATGTATCTTTATTTTATCTTGTTTTGTACCGAAAATATTTAATTTAGTAGGAAATCAAATAACTTTGAAAGAACCAAGCTGTAATTGCAATACAAGCCTAAAGAGAAATGCTTTATATTTTTAAATTTAAATTCTACATTTTTTTTTCATGTCTTCTAACTAAATGTAGAAGTATAAATTTGAGAATTTACCTATCAAAAAAAATTATTACATATTAGTACATACTCGTCCTATATTCAGTATTATTTATAGAAATTATAAATTAACTGCAAAAATCCATTGAAATGAATTTTATTAAAAACATTTTTTAAAAAATGAATTATAGAATTTTAGATAAGAAACCAAAATAAAAAAATTCTTTTTTTTGGAGATAGAATACTCTTTTTACTAAAAAGACTAATTTATTATCAATTAATCTTTGAAATGGCATTAAATATTTAAAACAAGTAATCAAAGAATTTATTTAAAAATAAAAAGAATAAAATATGTCTTCTCTTAAAGCTAAACCTCTGTGACCTTCAAGCGATTCCTTTTATGCTCTTCATGACAACACCTTAAAGGCAAATAGATGTGTTCATATCATTTTAGCTCTAAGTAGAAAATTTAAATCCTTCCTCAAATAATGAACATATTTGATACGGGATTTGATATCATACGGAAAATATACAGAGCATGAAAATACGTTGTTGTTCTTGAACTTTTATATCTGATAACGGAATGTTTTTTCACACACAGCTATAATTTTAGAAAGTAGAAAGTGCAAAAGTTCCCTATTAGTTTGTTAATTTCAAGGCATAAATATAGAACCAGCGCATTTTTTTAAATGCATGTTTATCATACAATAAATAATGTAATTTTTGCTATTTTTAGTCTTTTTATTTAAAGCTTTTAATATAAATGAAATACACATGAATTTTAACGAAAGAATTTTCATTTAACCCGGAAGCGAGTGCAAAGGGAACAGTCACCTCAAGCATACGAAATCATTAATTCTGGGAAAACTGTTTAGTTGTTACCAATGCCCTTGACAGCATTTTCCTACATGACAGTCTTCATGAGAATTAAATGTATTTGTCACATAACTCCCTCTTTTTTGGAAGTGACAAACGTTTTTTTTACAATCTTAAGGTACGTGTTTTGACTGAGTTTCCCGCGCCATCCACTTTTGTTCCAAAATATTTTCTATGAATATGCTTCATTTTCACCCTCTGAACAACTTAGTGATTTTTATTTACTGTATTGTACGACTTATTATGATTTATTAATATAAACGACCAGGATCTAAAAAAGGTATGGCATCTGTGATCTATATTGAAGGAAGTTGAAACTGACCAAGCAAGGGAAGAACCTGCTGAAATAATGTATATTAATCATGATAGCAAAAGTAAATTTGAGAAAAGCGATAAAAATGAAACGTTTGAGTTGAAAGGAAAATTTTGAAATGCTACCTAAAAAACTCCATCAAGAAAAATATGAATCCATAAGTGTACCGCAAGGCACACTTTGCTCTGTCAAAAAGACACAAGCTAGAAAAAGTTCAGCATGCTATTTGTCGATCATCAAAGGACAATAAAACTACAATAACTTGAACAAAATATGATAGTTTCGCCTGCGAATAACATTCCTATAATGTTAGCGAAAAGTGTCTGTGATTGTGTCTTTTATTAAAGGCATGCACTTTTGAAACTTCTTGGTTCAGTTTGATTGATATTTTTTCTCAAATTATGAAAGAAAAATTTTAAAGTCCTTAAAAGTAGGTAAGTATATTTTTTCTTAATTAAATTATTCACTGGAATTACGATTTTTATCATGCACAATAAAAATAAATATAAAAAAAGAACTGGGGTGACTCGGTCACCCCACGCGACCATTAACGTTAGTATTGAGTGCGCACCAGTTCCCGGGTTAACAAAGGTTTTTACAGATTACATTACTTATAGCATGTTTTGAATTTTTCCTGTGTTTTAATTATTTAATATAAAATTATATCGTTCTAAAAATGATACATTAATGCAGCTGTAAAAAGAAACATGGAATGCGTATTACACAAAGAAAAAAATAAGCAACTATTTTTTAATACTTTTCTACACAAATAGTTTAAGTAAGAACCATTTAATTTTACTGATTTTATTCTGATATTGTGTAAAAAAATCGGATTAAAAGTTTGTAAATTTAGTAAATAATTAGTAATTAATTAATAGTGAATAGGAATTGGAAGCTTATCATAAATGCAAAAGTATTCTAAATAATTAAAATAGTAAAACATGTTTAACGAATACACTGCATTCATACTTCTATTTTTAATTTTCAAAGCTTATTTAATGTTGCAATAAATGTTTTAATCATGTGTCACATGTTTTATATTATTAGTCTTTAAACGGTATTTAATTATGAGATATTTGTGTTTTTATTCCTTTTTATCTTCACGCTGTTTTCGTGTTGAATATTTAAACTATTTTAAAAAATATCTTTTTGTGTGATCTTTTTACAAATATTTTATTCATTCAAAAAATTTCCTTTTTAAAAATTGCCTACTTTTGCAAAACTACGTCATCAATATATTCATTTTTATCATTCAGAAGAGAAATTTAATATTTTGCACAAGACAATTTTTTGAATATATTGCCAATTTAATTAATAAAAGCTTTTCAAAAATTGAAATTTAATATATTTGTAAAAAAATAGTTTTTTTTAAATAAATGGTGTTTAAATTTAAAAAAACCCTTCTTTACTAAACAAAACAAAACAAATGCTACATTAATAAAATATTAAATTTAAAGAGATAAGTTTTAAATCGAAAAAACATTTATTACTTACCATAGCTGGAATGTACATTCTGAATACAGATAAAAACAATAATAATATTTAAAATAATTATGAAAACAAACAATTCACATATATGCATTTTAATTTCTTGAATTTTTTTAACGTTCAATTTTATTTACACTTTTTTTAGCTCTATTTTCCAAAATAAGATGGATGTTAACTTTCATCCAGTCCAGTCATATTTCCATTTTTCGAATTATCACTCGTTTTAACTTTCCTTTTTTACTCTCCACAAATCTCCTTGAAAAAACCTATTACATCGCCAAAAGACCAGCAAAAAGCAACATTTTATAACAAGTCTTGTTTTTTCGTTCAGTAACATTAATACCACGTTTTTCTTCTTCATTGATAAAAATATTAAATACAGAATTGAGTAAGACCGTTAAGAGTACAATCCAGTTTAAGCCGAATTAGTCAAACGAATACCGGTTATCGAGAGTTCTGCTATAAATAACTAAAGCATAAAAGATTATAATTCTTAGCTTTCATAAAGCATGTGTTCTTTTCAATTATTTTTCGCAGAAAAAAAGTTATCCTGTTGTTTAGCCATGACATATAGTGACCTCTTTGCATTACCTTAACCTCTTACATTTCAACGATCTATCAAATTCTATTAGATAAGTTTTAATAGTAATAGAGAAATCGTAATAACATGAAATAATGCAACATATTATGCATAATTTATGTATTTTTATGTATATTTGATTACTCATTCTTATATAGCTAAAAACTCACTTTCCTTTATCACACGGGCATTCAAAATATATTTTAAAAATGACTGTTTACATGAAAAATGAAATAGGAATTTGCCTAAGAAAAAAGGTTATATAAAATTTGAATGAAAAATAAATTTTGTGCGCGTTAAAAAATACTATTTTCAGGAATGAAAACTTCTAAATGAAAATAATATAATATTAATATGTTTCCAACAGGTTTGGTGGTATACACATCTCCAGTTATTATAATTTATTTATAGAAAAAGTTGAAGATTTTTGCTTTAAAAATAGAATGTAACTATTGAGTAATATATGTTTATTCCCGATTATTTTCATTTAGCTAATACATTCACTTCATCAAAATTTATTTTAATTAATTCAAAATTAATGCTTTATTAAATATTTTTAAATGATATATTAATTTATTGATAAATATTCCTAATTATAATAATTTATATGTTATTAAATTGATCTATACGGGGGGTGAACTAAGATAATTAGAATATATAATTAGGACGTAGGTTTATTTTATTATATCACAATAGAGAAATTTTAACAAAAACTCTATTGATTGTAACTCTTAAATAATGTGAATTTTTCAAAAATCATGGTTTAGTCATAGGCAAATATTAATACTATCGAAGCATTTTTCAGGAAAGGAGAATGTTTTGGAAATATGTCATTCTTTCTTCATTTTCCATTCTTTTTTCCTTCCTATCATTCAAATAATTTTTTTATGTAATAATATTCTTAAAGCAATTTTATACCTATATTCTAATTCAGCTAACACTAAATGTCATAAAATTATTCCTTTATATACACTTTTTCTAAATCACGGTACCTAACGGAGTCAGTCTCCTATAATTCAGTAAAAGGATATATATTCAATAATATTCACTTCACTATGACTTAATTTACACTAAGTATATCATTTCGAATAAATATTTTTCTTATCAATGTAAAATATACTATAAAAAATGTTTTTATAATTTAATTAGCTTTTATGTTATTTGCAGTCAGAATGATTTCCCCCTTATTATTTGAATTAGAACACATTTCCGGCATTTATCACTTAATTTAGGGGTGCGATACCTTAGGATAAATTCCTAATTTCTAAAGCTTTTACTTCACGTCATTTATACATATTTATATCAACTTTAAATTTTAAGAAAAAGAAATATTGTTCAATAAATAAAACCCAAATTAATGCTTAACATGTAGGTAAAGTATTTTAAAAAATTCCAAATATATAAAAAATAAATAAAAATGTATAAAAAATAAATAAAAATATATAAAAAATAAATAAACATATATAAAAAATAAATAAAAATATATAAAAAAATAATGCTTCTTTGATTGAAGTTGACTTTGATTGCGCAACCTTTCGTTTGCGTATAAAAAAATAAAACATTTTAACCTGAGCATGACAAAAGTATTTAGAAAATATCTCGATACCTTAAATTGCACAGAATGAAAAAATAAAGTTCCACACAATCTAATTAGTACAAGAATTCCGAGATAAGCTTTCTGCTTGTTACATATTTATGAAATAAATTTTGCTAAAAAAATCTAAATTTTAAGTATGGATTAAAATGACATGAAATTATTTAAATAAAATTAGCATAAGAAAAATTGTTAATTAGAAATTAATATAATTAAAATGTAATAGACCGTACTCAGAAAAATTAAGTGCTTCAAAATGCAAAGCCTCTTAAAATTCCTGAATAATATATACTAAAAACTTAATAATTTATGCTTGGTAAATCCATACATACGAATATATATTGTCAAATTATTATGATTTTAAAATTATATATATATTTCGCATTCATAAAACGATAAACATGAAAATATATATACTTTACATATTTATAAATTACTATCGCCAAGGGGAAAAAAAGAGTATTAATTGAAAATATTTCCTAATACAACTTTTGAAATAATATTGTTTACGCATATTTTCAAAAATATTTTTATATGTAGCGGAAGAAAAATGAATAATATTTACAAGTTCCTTGTGCAAAAATTTGGAGTAATGTATAAAATTGTATAAATTTAATTCTTTCTTAAATTCTGAAAATATTAATCATATGTGAAATGTTATAAATCAATAAATTAAATATATACATCAAAGGATATTCTAACATTTAATTAATCGAAGAGAACAGTAAAATCTGTAATTCTAAATAAATTTCGTTGCGATTAAGTTAAGTTACTGAAGAGAAATATGTATTACATGAAAATAACTAAAATAATATGTGTGAAATTCAAAATAGTTTAATTTATATTATTGGCTTTACAAAAGAAAAAAAATGTGTACCTATAATAAGAATAATTTATAAATCTAATTATTATTTTTCTTTTGCCTGAAATTATACCTTTTTATCACGTAAATTTGTTGAATTACTAAAAAATGGAATGCGAAATAAAAATATGTTGATTTGTGAGTAATAAAATTTTTAATATAACTTTGGTCTCCTTTTTTATTTAATAACAACAGCAAATTAAAATTTGTGAGACTTTATTATTTTAAACCATTCTATTTAATATTCTTTTCTTCAAAAGATTTTCGAAAGTTTAAAAAAATATTCGGGTAGTTTTATATTATAGTTTTACGTCATACATTGCACCTTCTTACTACTTTACTTTTAAATAATTTGATACATTAAACACTTGAAACAGAAACTACTTTTAAAGATAAATTTTAATAATATTTATTTGATATTTATAAAATTTGATAAAATATATTTGAAATTCATTAGTTCTGAGATAACATATATCGTATATTCATTGATTTTAATTACTGTTATTTACTAAACTTCTTAACATTTTAAATTTTAGGTAAATATTTTCTGCGCTATTCTTATAAATTTATGTCAAATATATTTTTTAAAATATATGTTAAATATCTGCACAAAAAAATTCATATTATAGTTACTTTATGCAAAAATATTTCTTTTTTCCTTCATTATTTCCCACATCAAAAAATTGTACACAACATTGTAATAAATAAGTAGATATATCGATATTATAGAACAGCAATGCGATACCAGAGCAACTGATAATTCTAAGCTTGAATACATTAATCATTAATAAAAAAGAAATAAAGTATACAAACCAGTAAAGAATATGTGAAAGCACTGCAGAAACTTATTTTCTAATATTTTATTGACATCCTGACACTCAAAACACCATGTAATGGATATTTTAAATTTGCGTAAACATTCAACATTGATGATTCGTTATCCATAACTGCCGAGTAGTTTATGTTTCTAGTTTTTATGTACACTAAAATGTCACTATACAATACATTCAATTTACAGCAGTTAGTTCTCCTTAGCGAGATAATCGATGAACATTCGCCGTCATTCTTCCATCAATTGAACAGTAGCAAAGGCATTGAATGTAACATTCTTCTTTTGTTCCATTTTGCGGTTCAACCCGCTGGTACCCTTGGATGTGGTGCTTGGAGAGAACCTCTTCTGCTTTTTGAGAACGGATTTTGGAAACGTCTCATTCCCACTGTCCGAGCTGCTGGACCCTTGGCTGGTCAGAGAACCGGACCTCGTGACGCTGCCGGATCTTCCACGAGTCAAAAACAATTCCGGCTGAGATGGCTGCTTGACCGGCTCCTTGCGGTGGACGCCCTTGCTTGGGGCGGCATCCCTCTGCATCCAGAGAGCGTAGGAGACGGGTGTAGAGCCCCAGGGAAGCATACTGCGAGGAATCAATAGAATAGGCTGAGGGTGCCTAGGCTTCCTAGAATTGGAATTCTTGATTACTTCTTGTCGAATCGGTTCCAGTTTCTTGGTGGGAATGACAAGGCGGTCATCAAGAACGGGTGGCATTTTAGGGGTGTTGATGGGCAGTTCTTTTCTCACGGGGCTACCAGATGTGGGCATCAAAAGTTTAGCAGGTTCTCTTTGTCTCTTCTCTACTGGGCGTTCACGGACGGCTTTACTGGCGGCCACCAAGATCTCCCGTTGAGTACCTTGAGGTTTGGTAATGTTCGTGGACGGCAAGATACGGGGTTTCAGAGGTTCCCTTGGGATTTGACTAGAAGGGATAGGATTGGTATTGGCCCTCATGTGAGGTGGCTTTTCGGGCAGTGCCGGACCCTTCTTTTTCATCCTTGGTGGAACCTTGGGTGGTCCATCTGACGGAAGATCCATATAACCCTTCTTTTCACCATTGGCAGAAATGACATTTGTGATAATGAACACTTTATCTGCTTGAGATTTCACCATTTTGCTGAGCAAACAGTTCTCAACAATCAAATATATCAACAACAACACACAATCACGGTTTTCACACAGTTCCACCAAAAATACGATCTAAGTCACTTTCAGTCCTTTAGAAGCTAAGCAAAAATCACCGAGTGTTGCCGACAGACGCGAAAATTCTTCCATTAACATTATGGAACTGAAAGTAATTCTCGCCTTCGCAAATGTATTGTATATCTTTTTTCCAACAGTCAATCACATCGTGAGTTTTCTTTCTCGAGTTGGTCTGATGATAATAATAATAATCCAATGAGCAATCACTTATAACGCGCTATGACACTTTTTCCCAGCTAAGGGCCACTTCACAAGAAACGCACGTGTGGAAGGAAGAGATGCGGACTGCCGGAGTAGGGAGAAGTGCAAGAGGTGAGATTCAGAGGCGGAATACGAGTTTCAGGTGAGCTCAATCCACACCATTAGGATGGTGGTTGCCGGCTCCTCTTTTTGCTGTCGCCAAAGAAGAGCGCCAAGTTTACGCTACGCATCTCGCAAAGTGAATGAAATTGTCCTTCAGCAATTTTCAGCAACTCGTAGTTTCACACAACAGAGATGTGTTTATTCTTTTATTTTAAGGTTTTTAGCAAAACTAATAATTTGTTCAAGCAGGATTTTTTTGTTATATTTATAATCAATGAATTTTAAAACATATGTTTGGATATTATTTAAGAATTTAAATTATTTTTTTCCATTTTTTAAAATTTTTTTTAAAAAAAACTATTATTTTGCTGTAATTACTGTAAATTCTTATATTCAAAGAAATATTTATATAATTGATCAGGGTTTTAATATAACAAGATAAATGTCTTCAAATTTAATATATTAAATTTCGTTAAAACATCTTTATACAAATAAAAGTATATTTAATGTCTATTACAGCCTTTGTATTATAATTCTTTGTTACAGTTTTCACATTTATTTCAGTTGTACGCATTTCTCTCTAAGTTTACATTACAAAATGTTTGAAATTAAATTTCTAAAAATTAAGCTTGTTTATGGTTTGCAATACGTTCCGTCGTAACAAAAGAAAAAAATTGCATAAATATTATTTAAAGAAATGCTGAGTTCTTATTTGGGGCAATATTTTTATTTTTCATTTTATTTGAAGCAATATCTTCCGTAAAACAAAAATAAAGTAAATATTAAAATCAAAGCAATTAAATTAGTATTGAAATAATGAAAACATAATACGGCATAGTATTCAATTTCCTTTTCTACAATATGATTTTGTAAACACGTTCTATTTAAGGCCTCATTCCAGTACGAAAAAAGGTAATTTTTGTTAAAGAATACAAAACAAACTCTGATACATAAAACACTTACTAGTAATTGATTATAAAAAAATAACAACAAAAAAACTTTCTTCCAATTAGTGGTATCATATAAATAATTTTAATTGTTACAGAACTTTTTCTTAAATCTGAGCATTTGTTAATGCAAAATCATTGGGTAACATGGCTTAATTTTTTGGTTCGTAGCAAATGCTGCGCTAAGTTGTCAATTATTTTTCCCACGACATTTTTCTTGCCAGTCTTTAAAGCAATATTCGCCAAATGTTGCAACCCTCAACTTTTTCATTCAAAACGAGGTCGCTCATGCGCTCAGTGATTCGATTATCTTAAAGTGCAAGTATCCTTCGATATGTTTTTTAGCCTTCGAAATAGGCTTTTACAGTTAAGTCGCGACACATCAACACGGAGAGGAGTAAAAGTAAACTGCATGTATATGTATATTAAAAAAGCATCAGAATTTTCGTGAAGTACCACACATACAATAATATAAAGAAAATCATATATGAGAATGACAAATGCAACACTGTTTCTCATCTTTACTTCTCATCTATTTAAACATAGATTTTTTAAAAAAGTAGAGTTTATTTTAGAAGTGAAATAAAGACGTTGAAATATCAACATGTTCGTAATATGAGAATTTCTTTGTATTCATTACGTAGTGAAGGAAATAGAGAGAGAGAGAGAGAACTATTATATTTTTTTTAACCTAATGTCTGTATAATACCTTAAAATGAATCAATAGAATTATAATATCAAAGCAATATTTGTATTAAAATGAATATTTTTCTTCTAGAATACTTGCACATTATTTATTAATTGTAAGAAATGAAGAAAAATAGAATTTGGTTAATTGCATGAGTTGTTGATCTTTATTAACTATCGAAAAAAGTTTAAAACATCGTGTGCAATCCTACCATGTAATAAATTACGTGGTCCGTCGCCAAAAGCCCTCGTGTAGCTGAACAGTGCGACGTTAATATTCAATCAATCAACCTACCATGTAATAATGATAATTATGTAATAAAATTATAGTAATGATAACTACAAGATTATGTTATTAATGATAATTTGAAAATAAAAATAATAATGATAATTATCAAATAATAATAATGATAATAAAGATCAAGTGAAAATAATGATAATTATCAAATAATAATAATGATGATAAAGATCAAGTGAAAATAATGATAATTATCAAATAATTATGCATATATGCTTCTTCCAAATTCATCCTACTCCTATATTTTCGAAATAAACGCATTTTACCATTAAAACAATAGTACCATTTTGTATTCTGTTTATTTATTCCCTTCATGTTCACATGAATGCAGGGATAAATATTTAATTTAGGTTTGATATAAATACTTAGTTATACATACATTTATAACAAATATTATTTTTGAAATAAATACTGTTCCTAAATTACTATATGGTATGAAAATAAATAATTTATTTCTTTTGTTCTTATTATGTATATCATTTTCTCCCACTTTAAAACTGGTGATTGTCGTCTTTAATTGTTATTTTACCCGCGTTTTTTATACAGAATGTCAAAATAGAACGTATGCCGAATGTAAAAAACGCAAACGTTTATGGGGGGGAACCACTGATATCACACAATTGGTGCCAATTATAAAAAAAAATAACTCAGTGCAAAATTTTACTGAGTTTTCTTCCATGTTTTTGTTACTCGGTATGAATGATTTTGTGCAATATTTAAGTATATTTGAACAAATGAAAACAAAAGCCTGATGATGACAAATAATTCTATGAGAATAATTCTACTTCATATTCATAAAACTTCAAAAAAAGACCTTACAAATTTTTATGCTTTTCTTTTTTTTGCATCTAAAGAATCTAAAATAAACAGTTTCCTAATCATATATAATACCATTTATATCTTTTAGCAACCATATGATTCTGTAAGGGTTAAATATAGCTATAAAAAATTTCGAGCTAGACAATCATCTGTGCTCTGTCATTCTATTTAACATGAAATAGGCTTATAATTATTTATGATATTCTATACATTTATTTCCATATCAAAATCTATATCAGGATATTCCATATTACTGAATCGAGACTCTAACTCAAGACTCACCCACCGAAATGTTGGAAATCTTTCCACTGCAAAATCACAGTTGAACAACATTTTTCGTTGTTGATATTCTCTTAAAATTCTAATTTTAAATCCAAAACATTCCTCCAACTTCTTTTAAAAAATAAAAGCCATAAGATTAGAGATATCACTACTAAGACCTAGTAAGTTTTAAAGAAAATATGTATCACACAAAAAAGTCTTAGCATCATATATTTTAATGGTCCTTTAGGAAACACATCCCTATTTGCTAACTATTTAATATACATTTTCACCTTTAAGGTGAGTAAAAACAAATATTCACAAAACATAAGCATTTTCATAAATAAATTACGTAGAACAATTTAAGAGTTATTTTGATAATTTACTATTTTACCGGTCACAAACATCCCCTCTTTTAACATGTTTTTATTTTAATGAAAGTGAAAAGTACATTTTTTTCGAAAATAAAACGTAAGTCTATCACCTATCTAGTTTATAAACTATTTTGTTGGAAAGTTTACTTTTAACTTACATGTTTTTGTGATTGTTTTAAAAATCTGTTGTAAATTTTTAATTACTTCCTTGTATTGCTGTTGCTTTAAAAGAAGGGTAAAGAGCAGATGTTTTGTCTAGAAACTGTTGAGTTTATCATAAGCAGTTTGTTTTATAGGAAATAAAATATAATTTTCTATATTTCTTCCTGTTTTTTAAACGATGCAAGTTACTTCTCAAATTAGACATTCACGGCTTTAATTAATCTTATTTATTTCATCCTGAATTACCTTGTTCCCTAATTTAATCAAACCATGAAATTAAAAAAAAACCAAGATTTGTCTATTCGTTCTTTTGTACACAGGAATATTTTATTATTATTTTTAGAAATTAAAGTAAAATATTTTTAGTGTTTACTCATTAATATTAAATAGTAACACAGCATTAATGTTTTTTAAAAATATATATATTTACGATAATTTTTTAAAAAGTCTTTTAATCATTTAGTCATTAATTATTGGATTTATTTTTGCTCTATTTGTAAAATAGTTTGTTCAGTTTTTTTTTGGTTATTATGTTTTCTTATTATTACATCAACTTAAGTAATAGTACACAAACATGATTTTGTATTCATTCGCATGAGTGTACACATTGAAATTCTTCATTACAATCTCTCAAATAAAATATCAAAAACTCGTTATTTAAAGATTAGAAATGCACTAGACAGAGAGAATAATAATTACAATGAATATAAAAATATTTAAAAAAAATTGAATTTCATTTAATTTTTTATCAACACTTTGATTTGATTTTGCTAAAAATCAAATCAAAGTGAAGTGACAAGTTTTGTTTGATTAGGAACTGAAAGTAATTCAATGTGTTTCGAGGCTTGGTTATGAACTGAAGTAACTTCAATATGTTTCAATATTTTTATTGTTATTTTTATGCATAATTAAATTTAATTGACACGTGGTTTTATTTGGATTTATTTTATATCTTTGAACTTATTTCGTATGGATTTATTTTACCTACTTGCTTGAAAAAAGTGGTATTCAAGTACCTGGCAAAAGTTTTATTTTGTTTTAGATCTGATTCGAATTCCGGAATGAAAATGGACAGGTAGAAACTTAATTCCTGAGTTTGTTAAAATTCAATTCTTAATTTCTACTCTATTCGCGATGCTGTTATTTTCATGATTCAACCGTAACAACTGTGAGTAGGCTTCAGTTGCTTGTATTTTCCTAGTAGTATTTTATACGCAATATTCGAATAAATCACTTAAAATGTTCATAATTATGTTCGAAATCTTTTGCTTACAGATCATCTTCTTAAATTTATTTTAGATCAGAGCGTTTCTCAACCTGTGGGATACACCCCCCCTTGAGGGGTGTAAAAACTTTACGAGGGGGAAGAACATATTGAATAGTCGAAAACAAAAGACTATTTAAAAAATTATTAATTTACTGAAAGAGAAAACAACAAAAGAGACATTCTGACTTAATAAAAAGTAAAACACATATTTACACTAATATATTACACTTATAAATGTATTAGAGCTACACAATATATTTGATAATTAATTTAACAATACTATGTTAAGAACAAGTTTAATAATTAGCAGTGACATATATAAAATATATAAAATCATATATAAAATTATATAAACAAATTAGCACTTATCTTGATAATTTGTACGGCTTATAATTAACCCCTTAGCTGCCGATTAAAAGTTATGTGATTCTCTTCTCAATGCCAACCGTTTTCCACGTATGCGTGCATATGTGACGTATTGGGAGGGAGGGCGAGAAGGAATAAAGAAGCAAATAATCTGAAATAAGTATATCCTTCACAGACATTGTTGAGGTCCTTTTATTGCATTCCAAAGAATTCGGAATAAATGTATGGATAGCAGTTCGCAGAAAATATCGTACTTTGGAAAGACGTGTATATACGTCAGGGGAAATTAATGATTTGGCTGAACGAGACCTTTATATACGCCGGTGGCATTTAAGAGATTAAAATCGTATCGTATTTTTAGCATCAAAGTATGTATTATTGACATACACATACATTGTTATTGTATAAGAGGGCGCGATGATAATTATGATTGAATATTGAGTCGCGTGAATATTGAAACTTTGAGAAGCACTGTTTTAGATTAAAATTATATCACTATTTCACACATGCAGTTATTTAATTCGATTCAAGTTAAAATTCTCTCACAGGTTTTAAATCTTGTTTCTGTTAGGAAATTTAAACATTCTGTACGATAAATGTATATTTTTAACGTTAATATATTAGAAGTTTTATTCTTCTCTACTTTCTTTACACAATTAGGACGTTATTACATTGCTGGCCACCGTAAATGCCACACCAAGAAAGACAACAAATAGCACAGCAAAATTTATTTTGTAGATAACATGTTGACCAAGTATCAAAAATGATTAAATTTATAGACTTCTATGAAGTGTGGTTCCTGCCAGAATCAGTAGCCAGAGTAGCCGCCATTATTGGAGATCACCACTGCTACATGTCTCGGCATTGATTCAAAGAGACTTGGATGTGTTCCTGGGGTACCGCAGACCAAGAAGCTTCCCCACGTTGCCAAAGTTGATCTGGTGTGGCCGTTGGGGGTGTTATCTGGGTCAATCGTTGAGCAACCATGGGCCACATGTTTTCTATCGGCGAAAGATCCGGAGAGCGAGCCGGCCAGGAAAGCAATTCAATCTGGTGATTGACAAAAAAACCTTTGGACAATGCGTGCCACGTGTGGTCGCGCATTATCCTGTAGAAATAGGAGCCAGTTGTCCTTCCTTACCTTCAGGGCTTGGTCACAGCCATATTTCTACAGGATTACTATATTAAACAACTGGCTACATCTCCGAGTTGTTGAACTCGGAGATGTAGCGCTGGCTGTTTAAAGTACCGGCAATGCGTACTAGAGAATTGCGAGAGTGATATCTAATACCACCCCATACCATAATACCCGGTGCAGGACCAGTGTGGTGGTGCATAACGCCGCTGTTCAGCATCCTCTCTCCACGGTGTCTCCAGACTCGAATCAGACCATCGTGGTGTTGCAGACAGATGCGTGACTCGTCAGTAAAGACAACTTCATTCCATTCTGTCGCCCACATCCTTCTTTCATCGCTCCTTTAATGCATGTTGTAAATTTCATGTTATTTGTATGCTTTTTTCACGGTTTTGTATTTACGGTGGCCAGCAGTGTAAATAAAAGTATTTTATTTGCGAATAAACTTAAAGAAATGTAACTCTTAAGGGGTTCACCCGTGTGATGGGTTCAGAAAATCAAATTTTTTTTTCATAAATTGCTTCCTTAACATGTCTAGAATACGGTAGTAAAATCATTTTTAAAAAAATCTAAGTCGTTTTAAAGACGAGGGTGTTAGAAGACCACCTGTTCGGTGCGTTAAGTTAAGATTTTCATTATTTTAATCGGACTTCAAACTTTAAACCCGTTTTCCTCAAAACTGAATTTTTCAAACTTTCTTTCATCATATCTTAATAACGGTTTGATCGAATGACTTCAAATTTGTTGGGTCAGCCCAAATATACGCACCAAACGTTCTGCGATCATTCCAAAATTCAAAATATTTCTGTTTTTTATTACAAAAACAAAAAAAAAAAATCCCCACGAAATTCGAAAATTTATCTTCAAAAGTCTACTAAAAATCCAATTTTTGATATTTTCGATTGAGTATAATTCATTCGGTGCATTTAAGCTTATAAATTAAAACACCGTTAATTTTGTTTTATTTCAGTTAAGCCAATCAGTCGGAATCTTGGAGGAAGTGAGCATCCATTTTTTCGAGGCGGGTGTGTTCAGAGCACTATAACTCACCTTCTATTGGATATTTTTGGCTAAATATGTACATACATACTGTTAAGATACATATAAATAAATGATAAAAAACGTAAAATTCTATCATTTTACTAGTCATGGAAAAAAAATTTCCTAAAAATGCTTAAAAAACAAGCCGTCACGTGGGTGATCCTCCTTAAATATCGAATCATTTCGGAAAACATCCCCGCTACTTTTTTGTATTCGAATTTTTATATACATATTAAATTCCCTTTTATCTATATTCATATTTATGTGATAAACTATTAATCTAATTTTTGAAGACTTTTATTTTGATTATGAGTAAAAATACGAGCAATATCTAGCACATCCTTCCTTCAATATTCCCTCTAAGCGAGAGCTGACACGAAATTCCAAATTTCGAACGCTCCACAAAACGTTTGTGTGTTTATGATAATAACTTGATTTTTTTTGTACACATGCAGTCAAAATATTAATTTTTTTTTTCAGCAAAGCTTTTCTCTTTTATTGTCCTAACTCTATCATAACGCAGGTAATACATATCGTAAAAGAAAAAAAACGGTTGCAAAATAAATTAATTCTGCATCTTCCGCCATCGCATCACGGAAACGTGTTGCCATTCCTTTAGTAGAAGTTACAATTCATGAAACATTGCACGTAAGTAACTCGCGGGTGTTTCGCATTTAATTGCGACTCTTAATCCGTTTCTAATGAGAACAGCTCCCTTACTTTCATTATTATTTATGCACTACACGAACGGCTGCAGAAACGTGTTGACGACGTCTTCCGGAAACGCATTTCACCTGTTTGCACGCCAATTCGAATCTTTTCACAAGTTTCTTAATTGCAGACGATTTTTGATTTGACACGGCGGATCAATGGAATATATTTACGTTAGACCTGTTAACCGTTTAGAACACCGACGCTGTCGTGGAACGGAATTCCTGACACAGGTCACTGACTACACGGGTGTATTATACGATTGTTTGTTTATTTTGTGTTCCTAGGTTTCAATCTGGCCTTTAAATGAACCATCGCGAACTATTTGACACATTAAGCTTTACGGCTGACATCAAAGTGATAGTTTTTTACAGTTGCGTAGGGTTATGCGAAGACTTGATGACACTTTTGATTAATATTATACTGTTTTGTTGATATAAATATTGGGAATACTGCATTAAACACTTGAAATTTTTGTTAGAATTTAGCAGTAGAAAGAAAAATTCATTTGATTTGTTCATTTCTTTAACCCTTAAATGCTTAGCGATGTACAGTGGACCACACAATAGTGTTCGTACACTTGCAATTTTCTATAAAATTTTATGTTTTCGAATAACAAAAATTAATATATCAGACATGTAATTTTTTATGATGTCTACAACTTGTTCTTAATGGAATGAAGTAACCAATTTTTTAAAAAAAGAATGTAGCTATTATTAAAAGAAATTAATAATAAAAACCATTAAAAATTACGACACAAAAGTCTTCGTACACTTCAAAAAATCTCAACATAGCTTTAAATATATTGTATTTTTTTCTTAAGTTTATGCTTAGTAGGAATATATTTTAGCGTTCACAATAATTTTTAAACGTCTTGGTATGGATTTCATTAGTTTTTTTGTAATTTCTGCATCGATGTTCCTTCATTCTTCTGTGATTATTGTTTTTACTTCACATTTTGTCTTATGCGTCATGTTTCTTTTTTTAAAGTCAAATTCTTATGAAATGTGTTCTACCAGGCTTAAATCAGGAGATTTAGGAGGTTTTTTTCGAAATTTTGGACAGTTATAGGGACACAAACGGTGTACATTGAGAGTAGTGCTCTTGGTGTCATTATCCTGTTAAAAAATGAAGTCATCTGCAATATCCTAATTTTGGTCAGATAATTTCAAATTGTTCTTTAAAATATTTAAATAGAGCTCATGATTCACAATACCATCAAAAAATACCAAATTACCTAGCCTAGAATCCGATTTAGACCCCCACGCAAGAATACCCACACCTCCATGCTGAAGCATGGCGTAGACGTGATCTTATTCCAACTAAATTCTTAGGATTAGGTTTCTCATTTTTGTACAAACTATTATACGCCCATTGGAACCAAAAATATCGAATTTTTTTTCATTCTAACCAATCTTCTTTCAATGTTGAATTTTCTGAAACTTAATCCCAAGAATCTAGTTGGAATAATGAATCATGGAGTTGGAGGTACTCTTGCGTGGGGGTGTAAATCGGCTTCAGGATTAGGTTAATTTGGTTTTTTTTATGGCATTGTGAATCATGTGATCTATGTTTAAATATTTTAAAGAACAATTTAAAATTATCAGACCGAAATTTGGATATTATAGGCGACTTCATTTTTTTAACAAGATAATGACACCAAGCGCATTGCTCTCAATGTAAGCTTCAGGTGTCTCCATAATTGTCCCAAATTCGGAAAAAAAAGTCCTAAATCACCTGATTTAATACTAGAAGAACATATTTCATGAGAATTTGATTTTAAAAAAAGAAAGCATGATTTATAAAAACAAAATGTGAAGTAGAAACAATAATGGCATAAGAATGGAGAAACATTGATGCAGCGATTACAAAAAACTGATGAAATCTATAACAAGATGTTTAAAAGTTATTGCGGACGCAAAAATATGTACTATTATTAAATTAAGAAAAAAATACAATATTTAAAGCTAACATATTTTTTATAAAGTGTACGAAGACTTTTGTGACGTAATTATTTAATAGTTTTTCTGTTATTAATTTTTTTAAAAATAATAGAGTTACACTACTTTTTAAAATTTGATTTCTTTATTCCATTAAGAACAAGTTGTAGATATCATAAAAAAATTATAATTTTGATCGATTAATTTTTATTAGCTGAAAATATTAAATTATATCGAAAATTGCAATATGTACGAACACTTTTGTGCTCCACTGTTGATTTGTACATTGTACGTTTATAACACCTCTCTATTAAGTAACTTTTGATTAGCTTTTTTTTAAGTTACCAAATTTTGTCGTTTCCGAACGCAACTAGAATGTTTGATACTTTATTTCTTTATTGTGACAATTTCATTGTTAGCGTGCTATCTGAATACAACTTTATTTCGGCATGTGCTACAAATTATGGTTATTTATATAAAAAGTAATAAAAGCATAAAAGAAAAGCTGTTTTCGGATAGAAATAAGGCAGAAACAACGAATAATATTTATATTTTTGTATATACTGATAAACTTTTGCAAGAAGTGTTGCTTTTTTGTAATGTGAAAATACATCAATATGCAAAAAACTTTAATGATAAAGCTAAACTCTTTTTGTGTTTTTCGCTTTAACTACACCCGTTTCAAATTTTATTTATGAAAAATAAAAATTCATGAGTTAAAGAGACGAAGCGGATGAAAATAACACGAATAATTTTAAATGTAACGTTCTAAATGTAACACTTCAAAATGTTTGGCTTTGAAACTCAAAATATTTTCAAAAAGTTCGTAAAAATAAGTTAATTTAACACTAGAAAGAGACTGTTTTATGTGTGTTAACATATACATCAATTCATAGATATGCCATCTACTAAAGTTTGCAATGCTTTTTGATGATAATGCACAATGTTTTGAAATTGAGAAATAATGACTGATATATGAAAATTATAAAAATAAAAACAAACAAAAAACTGCTTGTGTAACATCTATTTAAAATTTATTTTTATTTTAACACCTAATTAAAACAGGAATATGGATTGTTTTTCAATCTATTTACCAATTATATATTTTGTGAACCCTGAATATTATTGCACTTTTTTCCCTTGAGACACGTTTGATTATTTCTTTTCACTTGTTATAAATTAAATATAAAGAAAAATCAAGTTTTCAGTTTAAAACATATAAAATATGAACTAATTAATTTCCTTCCTTTTGCTTGATAAAAAAAAACTTTGTATAAATATTATAGTTATATTTATTAGTTAATTTACACACAGTAAATATAAAAATTATAATGTCATCAAATAAAAAAAATTAAAATCCTGTGAAAAAAATTTTTTTTAATGCCACCCATTGATATTCTATTGAAAAAGTTTTTTTTTTCAATGTGTGTTAAGCTAATATTCATTACAGCTATAATTTGTGTCAAATTTCTTTTTTAAATGTATCACTTACCGAAGTATAATTTAAATAATAAACTTAAAAAAAAAGATTTCAAATACACGTCTAGAAGAGAAATAAATTTTAAAAGCTAATTATATTCATGCTATAAGCCATGGAATTCACCAAAGAGTAATTTTCTCGTGCTGATTTTCTGCAGAAAATTATTACGGGTAAAAATACTAAAGTGTGCTTCTATCACACACACAAGATCTGCTTCCTTATTAGTATGTCATTATAACTGTATCTTCATACACTAAAAAACAAGACACACAGAAATATAAGAGCATCATTTTAAATACTATTTTTTCTCTCTTTTGATTAGCTTTTGAAGTTAATCGTTGCTTCGTGACTCAATAATTTGTGTTACTGACTAGTAATTCAAACAATAATAATAATAACATGCATTTTTAAAAGCTTACTCGATAGATTCATTGAAAATGCAGAGCAGTCTTTTTTCTTCTATTCTATTCTAACCATATTGCATACCAATTAGTTTCATAAATATTTACTGAAATACGTATTTCAAACTATGAAAGAAAACTTTCACGAAGCATGGAGATTTTTAAAACTCGGTGGTCTAATATTATATATATATAAGTATACATTTCTGATGTAAAGATAATAAATATTGACATTAAACTTTTAGGAAAATTTCATAGTCATATAGTTCAGGAATTAAAAATTTAGAAGGTAATATTAATTCACAGGGAATATGTCAATGGTCTCCCAACTTTTTAATAGCTTACCTCTATAGTGAAAATAATTATACGAACCCATTTAATACATACACAACCACACACACACACACACACATATATATATATATATATATATATATATACGCACTCATACATATATATAATCATGGTCCTACTTTTTTCGCGTACCCACAAGAATCACTCTGCGTAAGCACTGGAGTATACACACTATACTTTGGATACCATTGGGATATGTAAGGGGTATCAGGGGTGTTAAATTTTTTTAGAGGTCTGAAAATATAAACAATTTTCAAACAGGTATAATTATTTAAAATTTGAACTAAATGATTCGAATATTTTACACATTATTTATAAAAGAATGGGAGTTCAGAAAAGTATAAAAATTTTTAAATATGATAATAATTTTAAAATCATATATATATATATATAAGCATATGAAAATTCTATAATAATTATTCAGTATTTTTTGTGTTGCGCGCGCTATTTTCTAAAATAGTATAGCCTCTAATGTATAAAACTTTATAGAATTATAAAATGCATCATACTCTTTAAACCTTACCTAATTTTAGTGTTATATATCTTTTGCATTTCAAAATATTTGTAAGATATTGGAATTTTTTAAATGTTTTTTAAAAATGTATTTTTTTTATTTATTAAAATATGTAAGTTATTATTCTATTTATATAAAAATAGCTACAGTGTAATGAGAATACATTTAACTTTATAAATCAACTTATAGCTAGTAATTAAAGCTACTATTTTAGAAAATAGCATGCACGACGTAAAACTTAAAAAATATTTCTTATAGAAAAGTTTCTTATTTTCATATGCTTATAATTTTTAAAATTATGATTATATTTTAAACATTTTATACTTTTCTGCAGCCCTATTTCTTCATAAATAATTTGTAAAAGATTCGATTCATTTAGTTTAAATTTAAAAGAATTATACCTGTTTGAAAATTGTTTATATTTGTTGACCTCTAGAAAAATTTAACACCCCTTAGACCCTGTAAACAAAACTATATAGAGGCGTAACGCACACTCCCACAACGCGTCTAAGGGGCCAACATTCTACGTTATGTTATGGCTTTTAAATCTTTTGTAAGATCCGGCTCGTGATCTAAAACTTGACTTTGCAAACGGGGGGGAGGCTAATATTCTTCATTATGGCACGAACGCTATGTGTATATATCCTTATTGTAAATCATTTTTATCAGGTGTAATCAGTTATATTTAGTATTTCACAACTATAGAATAAGCTCCAATCTGAAAAATATACAGATATAAAATCAGCAATAGCTAATATTGTGAAAAAATGAATGATTGTTCATTAATGTCGCATACCTCGCACTTCTAAGCCACTGTCAAACGACCAGTACGACACTTGAGCTGCCCTTTTTCCACTTCATAATTCCATAAATGTCAACGTGAGGACTTAAAATTCTGAAAAATTTAACCTGCATTCGCCCCTTTACAAGGCAGGTTCTTAGAGATATCTGAACTTGAACCCACATCTCAACAACATCAGTCACGCGTTCGCGACGATTACCTCTTGGCTACTGCTGCCATAGCAGTTTTGATGAAAGGACATCGCAAATGAATTTACACATGAGCAAATTTTTCTTGATCCTTTACAGGCACTTTCTGCGTTTCAATGTTTCTTTCCCTCTTTGGCTTACACGAGGGAAGGTGCCTCATGTGGCACTTTGCACTACTCTACAAATTAGTTAATTTTTTAGTTGATTGAAGTTCATAAATTTGTAATGAACCTTATTTGACAAGCATCTTTAGAATCATAGACATTTACAGAATTATGAAATAGTTTGAAAGATAACTCATAAGATAAATTTACAGCTAAAGAGTGTTGTTTTTTCCAGGTATAGAAGTTTAAGTTGACATTACTTTCCAAGATGGCGACCGATTTAACAGCTGTCAAGTGATTTATTCTCAGTTTGGTTTGGCAATTCATCATGAATAGACTCACGCCTGAACAACGCTTTCAAATTGTGCAATTTTATTTCGAAAATAATGGTCGATTTTCATAAGCGAATTTTGTTTAGCTATGAAGCGCACTTCTGGTTGAATGGCTACGTCAACAAAACAAACTGCCGCATTTGGAGTGAAGCTAATCCACAAGTGTATGTCGAAACACCGTTACATCCAGAAACCTGACTGTTTAATGCGCTTTATGGGCTGGTGGAATCATTGGTCCGTACTTCTTCAAAAACGATGAAGGCCACAACGTTATAGCCAATGGTGATCGGTATAGAGCCATGATTACTAACTTTTTCATTACTGAATTGAACAATCATGATGTCCAGGAGCTGTGGTTCCAACAAGACGGCGCAACATGTCTCACAGCTCGTGCCACAATCGATTTATTGAAAGACACGTTTGGTGACCGCCTAATTTCCCGTTTTGGACCTGTGAATTGGCCTTCAAGATCTTGTGATTTAACACCGCTAGACTATTTTCTGTGGGGCTATGTAAAGTCATTGGTCTATGCGGATAAGCCACAAACGCTTGACCATTTGGAAGACAACATTCGCCGTGTTATTGCCGATATACGGCCACAAATGTTGGAAAAAGTCATCGAAAATTGGACGTCCAGATTGGACTACATCCGAGCCAGCCGTGACAGTCCTATGCCAGAAATCATATTTAAAATGTAATGCCACAAGATTATCTTTCGAATAAAAAAATTCATGTCAATCGAATAATACATCGTTGTTTTATTGCAATTTAAAGTTCTATACCTCTAAAAAAAACACCTTTTATTTTGTAAATTATTGAATGTCTTTGCAGGAAAGCTTTAATTGTTTAAAGAGAGAAAATTGACGATACTTTGCTTTACGCTTTCGGTTCTATATATATACTATATAAGTAAGAAAACTTTCCTCATATAAAAAAATACTTCGAGTCCACAAATAAATTGTTTAACAACTGATTGCTTAGAATTATGGCAAATTGAAAGCCACACCCCTGATTTGCGATATGAAAGTGTAGAGCGGTGCAAACACTAGGCTGGCATTAAAATTTTATTTACCTTTTTATTTAACTGCAATGAAAGGAAATACTCATATTTTACGTTGTCTATTTCTTATTTAAGTAATAAGTTTAATAATACATATTATATGCGCAATTTTAATGTGTTTATTTTTGTTGAAGAAATTGTTATATTTTAGGCTGTTTATATAGTTTTATGCTAAGAAATATCGTTTAACGATGCAAAATTAATATGTAATAGAACTGCAAATCTATATTATTGACCTCTATACCCTAACTGGGCATGCATTATCGCAGGGATCGAAAAGCTTCAAAAATATTATACTGAATGACAGGCTGAATCATATTAATAAATTGGTTTGGCACGCCACAGATAAAAGGTTGCCGACACCTGGTATGTATTCTCAAAAATTTTTTTAAAAGAAATGATAGCTTAAAAATTACTTAAGATCCCGAAGATGGCAGCAATTTAATTTTTTTGGTAAGTAGCATAAATTTATTTGTTATATACTACTGTTGTACCTACTGAGTGGCACGCTGAATCATATTGGTAATTTGGCTTGGCACGCCACAGCTAAAAGGTTGTCGATCAAAGGTATATATTCTCCAAAAAAAAATTTTTTTTTAGAAATAACAGCTTAAAAATTATTTAGGAACCCGAAGATGGGATCAATTTAATTTCTTTGGTAAGTAGCATAAATTTATTTGTTATGTACTACTGTTGTACCTATACTGAGTGGCACGCTGAATCATATTGGTAATTTGGCTTGGCACGCCACAGCTAAAAGGTTGTCGATCAAAGGTATATATTCTCAAAAAAAAAAAATTTTTTTTAGAAATAACAGCTTAAAAATTACTTAGGAACCCGAAGATGGGATCAATTTAATTTCTTTGGTAAGTAGCATAAATTTATTTGTTATGTACTACTGTTGTACCTATACTGAGTGGCATGCTGAATCATATTGGTAATTTGGCTTGGCACGCCACAGCTAAAAGGTTGTCGATCAAAGGTATATATTCTCCAAAAAAAAATTTTTTTTTACAAATAACAGCTTAAAAATTACTTAGGAACCCGAAGATGGGATCAATTTAATTTCTTTGGTAAGTAGCATAAATTTATTTGTTATGTACTACTGTTGTACCTATACTGAGTGGCATGCTGAATCATATTGGTAATTTGGCTTGGCACGCCACAGCTAAAAAGGTTGTCGATCAAAGGTATATATTCTCCAAAAAAAAATTTTTTTTTAGAAATAACAGCTTAAAAATTACTTAGGAACCCGAAGATGGGATCAATTTAATTTCTTTGGTAAGTAGCATAATTTTATTTGTTATGTACTACTGTTGTACCTATACTGAGTGGCATGCTGAATCATATTGGTAATTTGGCTTGGCACGCCACAGCTAAAAGGTTGTCGATCAAAGGTATATATTCTCCAAAAAAATTTTTTTTTAGAAATAACAGCTTAAAAATTACTTAGGAACCCGAAGATGGGATCAATTTAATTTCTTTGGTAAGTAGCATAAATTTATTTGTTATGTACTACTGTTGTACCTATACTGAGTGGCATGCTGAATCATATTGGTAATTTGGCTTGGCACGCCACAGTTAAAAGGTTGTCGATCAAGGTATATATTCTGCAAAAAAATTTTTTTAGAAATAACAGCTTAAAAATTACTTAGGAACCCGAAGATGGGATCAATTTAATTTCTTTGGTAAGTAGCATAAATTTATTTGTTATGTACTACTGTTGTACCTACTGAGTGGCACGCTGAATCATATTGGTAATTTGGCTTGGCACGCCACAGCTAAAAGGTTGTCGATCAAAGGTATATATTCTCCAAAAAATTTTTTAGAAATAACAGCTTAAAAATTACTTAGGAACCCGAAGATGGGATCAATTTAATTTCTTTGGTAAGTAGCATAAATTTATTTGTTATGTACTACTGTTGTACCTCTATATACTGAGTGGCACGCTGAATCATATTGGTAATTTGGCTTGGCACGCCACAGCTAAAAAGGTTTTTCGATCAAAGGTATATATTCTCCAAAAAAAAAATTTTTTTTTAGAAATAACAGCTTAAAAATTACTTAGGAACCCGAAGATGGGATCAATTTAATTTCTTTGGTAAGTAGCATAAATTTATTTGTTATGTACTACTGTTGTACCTACTGAGTGGCACGCTGAATCATATTGGTAATTTGGCTTGGCACGCCACAGCTAAAAGGTTTTCGATCAAAGGTATATATTCTCCAAAAAAAAATTTTTTTTTTTTAGAAATAACAGCTTAAAAATTACTTAGGAACCCGAAGATGGGATCAATTTAATTTCTTTGGTAAGTAGCATAAATTTATTTGTTATGTACTACTGTTGTACCTACTGAGTGGCACGCTGAATCATATTGGTAATTTGGCTTGGCACGCCACAGCTAAAAGGTTTTCGATCAAAGGTATATATTCTCCAAAAAAATTTTTTTTAGAAATAACAGCTTAAAAATTACTTAGGAACCCGAAGATGGGATCAATTTAATTTCTTTGGTAAGTAGCATAAATTTATTTGTTATGTACTATACTGTTGTACCTACTGAGTGGCACGCTGAATCATATTGGTAATTTGGCTTGGCACGCCACAGCTAAAGGTTGTCGATCAAAGGTATATATTCTCCAAAAAAAAAAATTTTTTTTACAAATAACAGCTTAAAAATTACTTAGGAACCCGAAGATGGGATCAATTTAATTTCTTTGGTAAGTAGCATAAATTTATTTGTTATGTACTACTGTTGTACCTATACTGAGTGGCACGCTGAATCATATTGGTAATTTGGCTTGGCACGCCACAGCAAAAGGTTGTCGATCAAAGGTATATATTCTCCAAAAAAAAAATTTTTTTAGAAATAACAGCTTAAAAATTACTTAGGAACCCGAAGATGGGATCAATTTAATTTCTTTGGTAAGTAGCATAAATTTATTTGTTATGTACTACTGTTGTACCTACTGAGTGGCACGCTGAATCATATTGGTAATTTGGCTTGGCACGCCACAGCTAAAAGGTTGTCGATCAAAGGTATATATTCTCCAAAAAAAAATTTTTTTTTTACAAATAACAGCTTAAAAATTACTTAGGAACCCGAAGATGGGATCAATTTAATTTCTTTGGTAAGTAGCATAAATTTATTTGTTATGTACTACTGTTGTACCTATACTGAGTGGCATGCTGAATCATATTGGTAATTTGGCTTGGCACGCCACAGCTAAAAGGTTGTCGATCAAAGGTATATATTCTCCAAAAAAATTTTTTTACAAATAACAGCTTAAAAATTACTTAGGAACCCGAAGATGGGATCAATTTAATTTCTTTGGTAAGTAGCATAAATTTATTTGTTATGTACTACTGTTGTACCTATACTGAGTGGCATGCTGAATCATATTGGTAATTTGGCTTGGCACGCCACAGCTAAAAGGTTGTCGATCAAAGATATATTCTGCAAAAAAATTTTTTTTTAGAAATAACAGCTTAAAAAAATTACTTAGGAACCCGAAGATGGGATCAATTTAATTTCTTTGGTAAGTAGCATAAATTTATTTGTTATGTACTACTGTTGTACCTACTGAGTGGCACGCTGAATCATATTGGTAATTTGGCTTGGCACGCCACAGCTAAAAGGTTGTCGATCAAAGGTATATATTCTCCAAAAAAAAAATTTTTTTTAGAAATAACAGCTTAAAAATTACTTAGGAACCCGAAGATGGGATCAATTTAATTTCTTTGGTAAGTAGCATAAATTTATTTGTTATGTACTACTGTTGTACCTCTATATACTGAGTGGCACGCTGAATCATATTGGTAATTTGGCTTGGCACGCCACAGCTAAAAGGTTTTCGATCAAAGGTATATATTCTCCAAAAAAAAAATTTTTTTTAGAAATAACAGCTTAAAAATTACTTAGGAACCCGAAGATGGGATCAATTTAATTTCTTTGGTAAGTAGCATAAATTTATTTGTTATGTACTACTGTTGTACCTATATATACTGAGTGGCACGCTACATCATATTGGTAAATTGGCTTGGCACCCCCAGCTAAGGTTGCCGACACCTGGTATGTATTCTCAAAAATTTTTTAAAAGAAATGATAGCTTAAAAATTACTTAAGATCCCGAAGATGGCAGCAATTTAATTTTTTTTTTTGGTAAGTAGCATAAATTTATTTGTTATATACTACTGTTGTACCTACTGAGTGGCACGCTGAATCATATTGGTATTTGGCTTGGCACGCCACAGCTAAAGGTTGTCGATCAAGGTATATATTCTCCAAAAAAAAATTTTTTTTTTAGAAATAACAGCTTAAAAATTATTTAGGAACCCGAAGATGGGATCAATTTAATTTCTTTGGTAAGTAGCATAAATTTATTTGTTATGTACTACTGTTGTACCTATACTGAGTGGCACGCTGAATCATATTGGTAATTTGGCTTGGCACGCCACAGCTAAAAGGTTGTCGATCAAAGGTATATATTCTCCAAAAAAAAATTTTTTTTTTTAGAAATAACAGCTTAAAAATTACTTAGGAACCCGAAGATGGGATCAATTTAATTTCTTTGGTAAGTAGCATAAATTTATTTGTTATGTACTACTGTTGTACCTATACTGAGTGGCATGCTGAATCATATTGGTAATTTGGCTTGGCACGCCACAGCAAAAAAGGTTGTCGATCAAAGGTATATATTCTCCAAAAAAAATTTTTTTTTTACAAATAACAGCTTAAAAATTACTTAGGAACCCGAAGATGGGATCAATTTAATTTCTTTGGTAAGTAGCATAAATTTATTTGTTATGTACTACTGTTGTACCTATACTGAGTGGCATGCTGAATCATATTGGTAATTTGGCTTGGCACGCCACAGCTAAAAGGTTGTCGATCAAAGGTATATATTCTGCAAAAAAAAAAAAAAATTTTTTTAGAAATAACAGCTTAAAAATTACTTAGGAACCCGAAGATGGGATCAATTTAATTTCTTTGGTAAGTAGCATAATTTTATTTGTTATGTACTACTGTTGTACCTATACTGAGTGGCATGCTGAATCATATTGGTAATTTGGCTTGGCACGCCACAGCTAAAAGGTTGTCGATCAAAGGTATATATTCTCCAAAAAAAATTTTTTTTTTAGAAATAACAGCTTAAAAATTACTTAGGAACGAAGATGGGATCAATTTAATTTCTTTGGTAAGTAGCATAAATTTATTTGTTATGTACTACTGTTGTACCTATACTGAGTGGCATGCTGAATCATATTGGTAATTTGGCTTGGCACGCCACAGTTAAAAGGTTGTCGATCAAAGGTATATATTCTGCAAAAAAAAATTTTTTTTTAGAAATAACAGCTTAAAAATTACTTAGGAACCCGAAGATGGGATCAATTTAATTTCTTTGGTAAGTAGCATAAATTTATTTGTTATGTACTACTGTTGTACCTACTGAGTGGCACGCTGAATCATATTGGTAATTTGGCTTGGCACGCCACAGCTAAAAGGTTGTCGATCAAAGGTATATATTCTCCAAAAAAATTTTTTTTTAGAAATAACAGTTTAAAAATTACTTAGGAACCCGAAGATGGGATCAATTTAATTTCTTTGGTAAGTAGCATAAATTTATTTGTTATGTACTACTGTTGTACCTCTATATACTGAGTGGCACGCTGAATCATATTGGTAATTTGGCTTGGCACGCCACAGCTAAAAGGTTTTCGATCAAAGGTATATATTCTCCAAAAAAAAATTTTTTTTTAGAAATAACAGCTTAAAAATTACTTAGGAACCCGAAGATGGGATCAATTTAATTTCTTTGGTAAGTAGCATAAATTTATTTGTTATGTACTACTGTTGTACCTACTGAGTGGCACGCTGAATCATATTGGTAATTTGGCTTCGCACGCCACAGCTAAAGGTTTTCGATGGCAAAAAATTTTTTTAGAAATAACAGCTTAAAAAATTACTTAGGAACCCGAAGATGGGATCAATTTAATTTCTTTGGTAAGTAGCATAAATTTATTTGTTATGTACTACTGTTGTACCTACTGAGTGGCACGCTGAATCATATTGGTATTTGGCTTGGCACGCCACAGCTAAAAAGGTTTTCGATCAAAGGTATATATTCTCCAAAAAAATTTTTTTTTTTTTTAGAAATAACAGCTTAAAAATTACTTAGGAACCCGAAGATGGGATCAATTTAATTTCTTTGGTAAGTAGCATAAATTTATTTGTTATGTACTACTGTTGTACCTACTGAGTGGCACGCTGAATCATATTGGTAATTTGGCTTGGCACGCCACAGCTAAAAGGTTGTCGATCAAAGGTATATATTCTCCAAAAAAAAAATTTTTTTTTAGAAATAACAGCTTAAAAATTACTTAGGAACCCGAAGATGGGATCAATTTAATTTCTTTTGGTAAGTAGCATAAATTTATTTGTTATGTACTACTGTTGTACCTATACTGAGTGGCACGCTGAATCATATTGGTAATTTGGCTTGGCACGCCACAGCTAAAAGGTTGTCGATCAAAGGTATATATTCTCCAAAAAAAATTTTTTAGAAATAACAGCTTAAAAATTACTTAGGAACCCGAAGATGGGATCAATTTAATTTCTTTGGTAAAGTAGCATAAATTTATTTGTTATGTACTACTGTTGTACCTACTGAGTGGCACGCTGAATCATATTGGTAATTTGGCTTGGCACGCCACAGCTAAAAGGTTGTCGATCAAAGGTATATATTCTCCAAAAAAAAATTTTTTTTTACAAATAACAGCTTAAAAATTACTTAGGAACCCGAAGATGGGATCAATTTAATTTCTTTGGTAAGTAGCATAAATTTATTTGTTATGTACTACTGTTGTACCTATACTGAGTGGCATGCTGAATCATATTGGTAATTTGGCTTGGCACGCCACAGCTAAAAGGTTGTCGATCAAAGGTATATATTCTCCAAAAAAAATTTTTTTTTTAGAAATAACAGCTTAAAAATTACTTAGGAACCCGAAGATGGGATCAATTTAATTTCTTTGGTAAGTAGCATAAATTTATTTGTTATGTACTACTGTTGTACCTATACTGAGTGGCATGCTGAATCATATTGGTAATTTGGCTTGGCACGCCACAGCTAAAAGGTTGTCGATCAAAGATATATATTCTGCAAAAAAAAAATTTTTTTTTAGAAATAACAGCTTAAAAATTACTTAGGAACCCGAAGATGGGATCAATTTAATTTCTTTGGTAAGTAGCATAAATTTATTTGTTATGTACTACTGTTGTACCTACTGAGTGGCACGCTGAATCATATTGGTAATTTGGCTTGGCACGCCACAGCTAAAAGGTTGTCGATCAAAGGTATATATTCTCCAAAAAAAAAAAATTTTTTTAGAAATAACAGCTTAAAAATTACTTAGAACGAAGATGGGATCAATTTAATTTCTTTGGTAAGTAGCATAAATTTATTTGTTATGTACTACTGTTGTACCTCTATATACTGAGTGGCACGCTGAATCATATTGGTAATTTGGCTTGGCACGCCACAGCTAAAAGGTTTTCGATCAAAGGTATATATTCTCCAAAAAAAAAAAAAAATTTTTTTAGAAATAACAGCTTAAAATTACTTAGGAACCCGAAGATGGGATCAATTTAATTTCTTTGGTAAGTAGCATAAATTTATTTGTTATGTACTACTGTTGTACCTATATATACTGAGTGGCACGCTACATCATATTGGTAAATTGGCTTGGCACCCCACAGCTAAAAGGTTGTGGACCAAAGGTATATATTCTCCAAAAAAAAAAATTTTTTTTTAGAAATAACAGCTTAAAAATTACTTAGGAACCCGAAGATGGGATCAATTTAATTTCTTTGGTAAGTAGCATAAATTTATTTGTTATGTACTACTGTTGTGCCTACTGAGTGGCACGCTGAATCATATTGGTAATTTGGCTTGGCACGCCACAGCTAAAAGGTTTTCGATCAAAGGTATATATTCTCCAAAAGAAAAAAAAATTTTTTTAAAGAAATAATAGCTTAAAAATTACTTAAGATCCCGAAGATGGGAGCAATTTAATGTCTTTTGTAAGTAGCATAAATTTATTTGTAATGTATATCCTGTTTAATTTTATCCAGGTAATTTCCTTCAACGTAATCATGCAATCATAAAACAAACATGCAAAAAATTATACACGTGCACTGATAAAAGCAATTTCAATCTATTAAAAATATCTTCCTTTTCTATATATCTGCTGATAATGGACAACTCAGCACATCATCCAATCTTCCTTCTGAACTGCTCCACACAACATTCAATTTAATTTAACAGGCAAACAAAAGAAAATCATCTTCCATTTGGTAGCTCACAGACTTTATGCATGTGCAGATACTTAACCAGAAACAGCAATTTCACAAATCAATCCTGGGAGCTAGCCATCGGTTGTAGTACCAATCATCGCTAGCATTTTTTTCTTTCTATATGACGAGCCCCCTAGCTGTAAGAAAACGATACACTCACTGTGACCGGGCACTCGGCCAGTGGGCCAGCGCTCCTCTCTCCACCCCTCTGCTTTGAGTTGAAAGGCCGGCGGAATATGTGAGAGGGAGGGAAGAAAATACCACGATTCCCCCTCAAAGGTTGTTGCCTTTCTATTAGGAGACGCCGCTGAAGACGTAAACAGCCACTTGATGCTGTAATACGATTAAAATTAAAGCAGTTTTGGTAAATTTTCTTTTCAGAGCAAAAATAAACTTTTTTTTAATAAAACGCATATTTATGATAATTTTATTTAATAAACAGTGTGCGCGAGCTTGTCGGAATCATAGAGGCTATAAATAGGATGAACGCAAATTATCTACGTCATTTAGTCAAAAGCCAAAGAATTCGGTTGTAATTTTAGAGGAATTTTGTATTAAATTGGCATGCTAGTCAAGTTATTACAAATGCAGGTGAAAAGTTCTAGGAATCTCGATTTAAATTTAGAAATATACTTCTCACACCAGTGACGCACACAAGGGGGTCTTCGGATCTGGACCCCCACCCTAGCCCTTGAATTTTTTTTCAATTGATTATAATCCTATGTATTTTGAATGGGAAATTTAATTAAGTATTTGTTATTAACAATTAATTTTATCAATTAATACTAATTATTTATTCTATCATGAATTTTTACTGTTTTTTGTGCCGAAAATTGACAAAAATCAAAAGAATATGTTAGGCGGCGTATTGGTGCATGATACGAGAATAGAAGACTTTCTACCCCGGATTCCCCCTTGAAAAATTCCTGTGTGCGCTGTTGCGTCACACTAAAAAGTAAAAATTTTAATTATTAAATTGTATTCTATTTTATTAAATGCTAGACATTCCCACCCAATTCGCTTGGTGTTTAATGATGTTGCATAATTATAAATTTATTTATTTATTATTACAATTATTTTGTTACTTTGATATCTTTGCAGTACTGCTCTGCGTTCCTAAGGTCGCAGATGAAGTTTGGGACTCCGAACAAACAGACATTGGTATAAAAATAGCTTAATTTATTTTGGTTCGACCAATTTACCATCAATCAAGATTATAAAAGAGGGAGAAATCGAATTAGTTGTTAAACTTAAATTCATAAGACAAATAATTAAGCCCTTAACTGAATGATTTAATGAAACAGCATTCGTCACATCTCTCCCAAGTCAACTGTATATTCCGGTCTGATGCTTTTTATCAAGTTCACCAAGGCTTTGAAAGTCACTTCATGAATCTCACAATAAAAGCAGCCTAACGACTACACTTATTTCAATAGAGATTAAATAGCCATCAGCATAAAATTAAATTATGTCTAAGGATGGCTGTTTTAAACTCAATCAATTGTTAAAGAAGTATTTCCCTAAGTGGATTCGTGAAAGGACGCGAGTAGGACCCGTCACAACTGGATGTATTTTTCAAAATGGAAGTAAAAATAATCCCTCCCCAGACCCCTTGTACGTCAATCTATTATTAACGGTCCTCTACTCAACAAAGAAACATTCTTGCAAATTTCAAACCAAAAGATCTTGTAGTTCATGAGATCTCTTGAGAGTGAATGATTCGTTTTTTTCCTATATATAATACATCTATATCTACACGTATTTATTTATAGAGAGAGAAAGAAAATTTTTTATATTTTTTGTTTCCAAAGAGAAAATGTTTCCCGTAGTGAATAGTCTGATCTCGCTTCACTCAGCACACCATTCAACCGATCACTATAAAAGTTGGCATGCATATGTATTTTTTTGTGGAGAAGGTTTTTGTGCTATCCTCTTTGTTACAGCTCCCCACCAGGTAGCGCTACAGCATATCGATTTCTGCACTGTTCAATCAATCGCCAAGTTGCCAACAGGGGTGCCAAAAATGATGCCAGCTTGGCTGTATTGCCCACATTTCGTTGTTTCCATTATAAACTACCTACAGTAATTTAAGCGTTCAAACAAAATTTGTAACAATTTGTGTTACTTTTGCTGAGCTTAGGAAGGTGTTTTGAAAGAGAGTTATGAAGCGTTGTAAAAAAAAAATATGTATCAGCAGTTAGATCGACAGACATAAAATTTAACAATTTTTGTTGTTGTTGTTCAGCTGAGATATGCAAAAAGCTTTTTTGTTTGTTTAATTTACAATTCCCGTAAAATTAACTCAATCAAAAATTTTTTACCCTTCCATCTGTATTGTTTAATTTTTCAATTTACCCATGCAAAGAACGGATATACCAGCTAGTTTTGTATACAATTAAATACGAATTTCCATTCATGTGATTGATATTATTTGTGAAAAATTGCAGCAAAACACATAAAATGTTCGTTTTTTTAAACTTACTACGTTTTTTTTTTTTTTTTTTGCAATTTGAGACATGGCAAATGGCAATGCACTGAAAAATATACGCGCATATAATAATTTAAATTACAGTAAAATCCGGCGTTTAACGCGCCCTCTTAACTCAAAAAATAAGATCGAAAGTTACGTGCGTGCGTTACGCGCCTGGTATAAAAATGAGAGCTTTAAGAATGAACAAGTAATAGATAAATTTGAATGGATGAATAGAAAGTATTTTATTAACGATTGAAAATTTGAATTTTGAATTATATATATATAGGGAGAGAGTGAACAAATAGAGAGTAGCAATTGAAAAAAGAGCATGATTTGTCTGCATTGTTGTAACAATGCACATCCGGTTTTGTTAGTTTGGCTGAAAAACTGGTTTCCGACTCCAACTTTTGTCAATGTTTTAACAGTTACATTGTTAAAACAATGGAAACGAATCTAAGTTGGCGTCCCAAACCGTAATTAATTAAATTAAATTTAATTAATGAATTAATATTTGAAAAATTATATTAAAACGTCAAGTGTCATCCAGAACAAGTTTAAAAAAATTTATTCGAACTTGATTCGATGAATGGAAAGTATTTTATGAACACTTGAAAATTTGAACAAGATAAATAAATATATCTAAATATAGAGAGAGTGTAAACCACACACACACATATAATATTAGGAATTGAAAAAAGAGGTGATTATACGAAAAAGGTACACCTCTACACACATCGAAATAATGTTTATTTAAAAAAAATCGCATACCTTATAAACTTAAAGTGTTGCAGCTCTCGAAATATACTGTTTTTTCAAAATCGTGGAAAAATATCTCGAATTAGTGACTTCAAAACTTGAGCATTGCACATATATATTTCAGGTTTCTTCGCAAAAATAAGGATGCGTGTGTTAACCGGCGAATATACTTAAATATTATAAATTGCCTCTTGAAAGTACAGGTGCGCGTTATACGCCGGAATTTATGGTATATATTGTATATTATATCGAATTATTTTACAAAGATTATTATGCCTAAAATTCGACAGTACAGTCTCTTAACTGTCTGATATACCTCCCAGATTTTAATAGGCCACCACCGGGGCATACAATCGAAATAGAAGAAAAAATTCATTTGGGAAACTGTCTCCCCTAAATCTCAAAATTATGTAAACCTCGTAAAAAATATATAAATCGTGTTTTCTAAGAGATTATGACTGAAATATTTGATTGTGTACTCAGAAACACAAATATGAAAATGGACCAGGTTTCAGGAGTGAAGGAAAATTTGAAATTGAATTTAATTTTAAAGGTAATCCATTTTCAGAATTTACGGAGAGTATTTTAAATATCCAAATAATACTTATTTTAGGACGTGAACATATACAATGTGTGAAGGTCTCCTTGGACCTCACTTTGAGAACGAGAATAAATAGGAGTCATGTAAGAACCAGAAGCCATTTTTTTAAACAACTTTCTTTATTTGGTTATCTTATCCAAATAGAATCAAAGACTTATTAACAAATATATCTAACTAGTATTATGAGGTTTTAAAGGTAATATCCTTTAAATTAACTTAATTAATGATCCAATTAATTAACAATTGAATAACGACCACGCAGAGATTACCACAATAAGAGATCCCAGAATTGTATTCTATGTTCTTATTGAACATTTAATTTTAATTTCATTCGCAATAATAAGACTAATATTTACCTCACTGCAATTCAGCTCAGCTCAGCTCAGCTTTTATATGATATTAAATCTTCCAACAAGAAATCTTCAATTTAACTTCACTATAACTTTCTGCTTCTATCTCCTACTGCTCTAACTTTACTATTCCGTTTGACTTAAATACTTTATCTAATCTGCATAACAAGGAATCCTGTCCGCTTTTTGGAGTTGATTGGAAATAGGTAGGGAATTAAATTTCCCTAAAAAGGACGACTCAGAAGGTTAGTGATAAAGTTCCGTATAGATTTGTCACAAATGTAACTCGAGAATGAAATTTAATTTTATGTTATTACCTTTAGAAACATTTCGGCCATGGTAGACCTCAGTGGTCACGGTATCGGATCGTGGATGGCTTGTCACGAGTTCGAGCTCAGTACTACTAAAAACCCACCGTGTAGGGGAGCGATGCACGTTAAATCTGTCGAGAGCTCAAATGTCCTCCCGTTGGTGTGGTGTGTTAGGTAGGAAAGAGGATGCCAACTCAGGTGTCGTCCTCATCACTTGACCATGGTTTAAAAGGACGAGTTCCGTCGCCAAAAGCCCTCGTGTAGCTGTACAGTGCGACGTTAATATTTACTCACTCACTCATTGCAAACATTTCCTTAACTGTATAAAACACGTGATTATATATATAAAAGGAAGCTATGCATAAATATACAAACAAGATGTTGAATGAATCTTTTTCAAAGCTATACATAACGTTCTATAATAAGTTAGTAAATGTTTTTTTTTAAATATTCACAAACTATTTTGAACGAAATAAATTAAAGGCACGTAGCTCTGCAAACACGATCGTTAATTTAAAAGGAGACATTCATCTTGTCAAGTTGTAGGTTCAAGTCCTGGTACCACTAAAAACCGTCGTGTAGAAGAGTTGAAGCATGCTAAATCAGTCGAGACTCAAATTTTCATATTGGAGTAATGTGGAAGTTTGGAGATGAGATACAAAATCAGGTATCATGTTCGTCACCTGCCAGAGATTCACAATTACGAGGTTTATCACTAATAGACCTCGTGTTGCTTCATGCTGCTACTTTACTAAAAAGTAAGCAGTCAATAAAAATATATAAATATAATGCAAAGTAAGGAATTTTGCAACATACTTTTATGCAGTACTTTCCACACACAGAAGTTAAAAGACGTGGAAATCACGTTATTTTATAAATTGTAAATCACATTGAGAAATAACTGAATTTTTAAAAAACACTTGAGACATATTTAAAAATTTCAAAAAAAAAAAAAAAAAAAATGGAAATTAAAAAAAGTTAAAAATATTGCCCCCTATATAGTTTATTTAGTTTATTATTGTTATCTACTAAACTACAGAAGTATTGTGACATCCAACTGCTAATAAACTTAGCTCTTAACTTTTAAAATCACTTAATTATAGAAATTTAACCTTTAGGTGCTGTGGCATGGTCTCAAAGACCCAACAGTCATCATCCATAATCGTGTTCTTCCTACCATTCTTTTTTTATTCTGAATAAAAAATACTAAAATAAATTATTTAGATTTTTCCAAATCTCGATATAATTGCATTAATGAGGCAAACAAAGTGTAATGCAACTAAAGCTTAGTGAAATTTACCTTACTTTGACGACAGTGATGTTTCAGACTACACCACAATAGTTGGTGGCGGAATTCACTGAAAATAATTAAAGGTTAAATTCTTATAAATTTCTGAAAACTGCATAAGTTCACTTTATGAATGCTTCTTCGGGAAATTTATTTCATTTTTAAATTTGTAAAATAGTGTTCTGGATCGTTCCTTTTAACTTATCGAAAAATATAATAAATCAGCTGAAACATTATAATTTCTGGCATTCACATGTTTCATTTTAAAACTGTTTTTGCGTTTAATATATAGTATATAAAAGTACCTAAACACATACTGTTACATTAATAGCAGATATTTTTTTCATAGAATTACGCTTGTTTATTCTTGAAAGTTTTTTATTTAAGTTTCATTCAACTAATTCTCTTTCGTTTGAAAAAGTAAAAATCGTTCATCACAATATTATTTATAAAACACAGAATTGATTAATGCATGCAACGAAACATTTGACTCAAAGTTAATAATATCATACTTCGAAATACAGCAACCCTTAATTTAGGATTTAAAGGGAAAACAGCCTGAGATGGCAAGTACTGTCCACAACGAAATTATATTTGGAAAATATTTTTCTACTGCATATATATATCTAAAATCGTGACTGGAGATATTATTACACAATGAAAGGAGCAAAACAAATATCACCCTGCATAGATTAGCAGAACATCCTTGATTTTTTTATAGAACTAATTTACTATTCCATCTCTGCCAACTTAAGTAAGTAGCTCTCGTATGCAAGTATGATATTCGAAATGATATTAATATCAATGCCAGATTCCATTACCTTCATAGCACACGCTGAACTGTATTTTGGTAACTAGTTACTATGGCAATGACCAAGAAATTGTTAAATATGAATGCCTTTAGATGAATACATTCTAGCCACCTCATTGGCGCAGTTTAGCCAAAATTGGCTCTTGCGCCATAAAACAATACACTCACTCTAGCCACCTCATTGAAAATTCCACATGTTTTCGTTGCCTTAGATAGCACTCTGGTGTCTAAATTCAGCCAGCATGCCAGATAAAAATTCCAAAATGGATAAACAATACATCCTTTCAAAATGTCAGTCTTCAGTTCCTCAAGAAGTTTTCCTTGTGGTCACGCAAGAGGGTGAAGCCCTACAATGATTTATTAAAGACAACTTCTCCTTTTCCATCAAGATAACATTGTTGACGAAGGAAGGCAACGGAGTATGAAAATAGCGCCCATAGTTACATAAAAGGTGTCAAAAGATTTTCCTGCAAAGGCCTCTGGGAGAATTGATTTTGCCCCACGGACCGTCCAGGCTTCGGTTTAGTGACCTAACTTTAATGAGTCTGTCAGCTGCGATTGGGAATTAGGCTCTTCACTTTTACTTCCTCATCGATGGTAGAATTAATTGCAGTCCTCTTCGATGGGTTTCGATTTTTGCGCCATTTCTTTTTTTTTTTCCTTCCTGTAAGTTCTCGTTTTTCTTTTATCAACTGTTTTTTTTTCTCCTGTGTTCTATTCATCGAAGGATAATCTCTCTCTATCTTCTTTTTTTCTTAGCTAGTTTCATGTAGGCTCATTTATTAACCTGCTTCGTAACGTGTTATTTTGTTTGAGAAAGTTCTTCCATGCATTATATTTCTCGAGTGGGTTTTTTCAAGTGTCCTTCTAGTTCAGCGATACCCTACCTGTGCGGCCCACCGAACCCTTTAAGTGGCCCGGGCATGGCCCATTGCTCTGAGAAATTTACATATTTAAGAACATTGGATTAAAAATTTGGAGGGAAATTCTCTGTCAAGAAATCAAATAAATCAATTTTGCTTTAGCCTATTTTGTAGGGAAAAACAAACATGGATCAGTAATTGTTTGATTTGTCACGAAAGTGCCGTGTTTAAAATTACCAATTAACAGGAATCATTCCATGACACTTTTCCTCGAAGATTTCTTTCAAGAGGTGATAAATTGGCTTTCTTGAATAATCTTTGCAACATCAACAACGTGTTTTGTCAGTGGTAATATCACAACGGTAAAATTGTGAAGGAGTGTTTCTTAAATGCTTCTAATTTAGTGTTAGTGACAAAAATAAAAAATTTAAAAAATAATAATTAAAAAAAAGCGAAACAGCAGTTATAATATTTTAATCAATATTTTCCAAATTTTAAATTTCCAATGTTATCTTGGTCTTAAGACATTTCTCCCCCTTCCCCCATTTATCCTTATGTCCGTAAAATAATTAACATATGTATGTGGCCCTCGTGAAACAGCTGATATATGTATGCGGTCCAGCAGAAAAAAGGTTGAGTGTCCCTGTTCTAGTTCATAAAAAACTTAAGTTTTCGAACTGCGACAGGGGGACAAGTTCATTACACTCTCTTACTTCTTTTTCTATGGATATTTCAAAAATTTATTCCAAAAGATACACAGCGATATTTCAACGATAATTTTTACTATTCTCCGATTCTATTGTTTTGTTGATGTTAAAGTGTATGCTTTGATAACTGTAGAAATTACTTTGAATGAGAAGTACTTAATAATTAAATAGACGATGCAAAATTGTTTCGCACGATTGAATAATATTTAACTAGCAGAAATATTAACACTTAAAGCAATGGATAAGTATGATTTAATAATACTGATCTGCTTGAAAACTGGCACAAATACCATTTGTATAAATTCTTATGTAAAATGACCCCTTGAGTCTGAATACGTCCCTATTTTACCCCATTAGCCAAACATTTTCTCGGGACGCATCTCCCCACACTTTTTTTTTATCTCTGTTCGATAATTTTATAACCATGAATTTTATTTAGATGGGGAAAAAGGATTACCGTAAAATGCGGCGTATAATTTATATAATTTACGGGTGCGCGTTATACGCCGGGCATAAAAAGGATAACTTCAAAAATAAAAAAAAAGAGATGAGCATAATAAAAATTAAACTTCTGCATTGATCAGAATATTATATATTTGAAAGAAGTGAAGGGTACTGATTCTAATAGTATTAATAGCATACTATTCATTCAAAATCCAGGAATAATAACTCTAATAAATGATTTAAAAACATAACAGCATTGTACACGCACACTTCTGGTTCCTTTGTAAAAAAAAGAGGGTGTGCGTTATACGGCGAATATACCTGAAAAGCAAAAAAACTGTAACTTGAAAGTATTGATGTGTGTTATACGCCGAATTTTACGTTACTTTAAATGTCAGAGTTGAAAAATTCTAAACCATGGACATTTGTAACAAGAAGGGGGGTAGGGGTGGATGCACTGTACCCTAACAATACAAAATATATACAAATGATAAGTTTTCTTTTTTTTTTTTTTGATTAAGAAAAAATAAAACCAACTAAGTAATGTGTCATGAAGTTGTTTAACAAGCCACACATACATGTTAGCCGCATAAAAAAAACCCCCTCAAAACACATTCCTTATATGTGTAGAAATTAAGCTTAAGATAGAATTTTCAAATATTTCCATTTTAACTCTCATTACTGAAAAAATATTTTCAACTGTTATATTAATGAAATTTTTTGTCTTTCGATATACGTGTAGAATGTGAGGAACAATATTTTAAATTATCGATTGTTTTATAAAATATATATATAACTGTAACATAACTTAGAAAATAAATATTTATGCATCGTAATTAAAATATTTGTGCTTTCATTACAACAACCTCCTTGATTTGAAAAAAAAAAAAAAATACTTTCATGCAAAATTCTAACACATTCACACACGCACAAACTCTCACGCAAACACATATTAAAAACTTTTGGTTGTTTCTTATCACACCCGGTCCTCAGTAACTCAGATTGTGGTCCTCGAAATTCACCGTGGCAAGAGGGGGGGCGACAGACATAAATGCCTGTGTTTTGGGCCACAGCTTTGAGCACCATGCAGGTGATTGACTCGAAACACTCAAATTTAGAGGGAGAATACACCAATGGGGTAGCCCAAGGGTCTCCTATCCCTCTTCTCTCACCCTCAACTCCTCGAGAGGATTTCGACCCCCACGCAGCCCAGTCAATGTACATTTATAAACATCCATACCATCTCCGCTATTCGAATTTGGAACCCTTCGGCCCGACAGTTACCGTCACTAATCACTATTCCATCTGAGAGGTGATTCCTGAAATATTATAAACATTAAGCGTTAATTAAGAATAGTCGGTAGGGCCTATACCGACAATGTTAAATTGAGCCATTTTAGGAACCTGTTTCTCAGAAATTGTTGAATATAAAAACTTCAAATTTTTTTTGGCTGTATAATAATTAGGCTTTTTTATTTAAATAACAGTAAAATGTTTCAAATATTTTGTTTACTTTTTTCAAAAAAAATCATCGTAAAAGTATTGCTTTGAAATTTGTGAAAATTGTCATTTTTTTTTTTTTACGATAACTGCTTCTGAGCAAAATATTTTGGTAAAATCCTTAAGAAAGTAACCGTATTATATATAGTTACATATTATTTATGTGCAGTAAAAATTGCAAGTATATTGATTTTTTAGATTCTTTGAAAAATGTACACGTAGTTTGAAAACAATCATTCTGAGATAATTGCATTGTAAGTGTAAAAAGGCACTTAATTACAAAAATAATGAATTACAACATGTATATTTCCTATTTTATAAAACATTAGTATCTTCTTAATTTTTTAAACATAAAATAGAAAACAAAAAAGCCTTAAAATGTTCAGAAAATACATATATAGTAATTTTCAGTTTTTGTTCAACGAGATCTTTTTAGCATTTTGCATCAATTTTCACAAATTATGTAACAATCTGTGAAGAATTTTTAGCTTCAATGCATTACAAATGTCAAATTTGATCTTATAACATCATAAATATATAGTAAACATGTATCAATATGTCAAAGTCATGATTTGGAAATATGGGATTTTACGACGTTCGAAAAATATAACTATGGATTTGTAATCTTCCATGCAAACACAATTTCTAAAAGTTTCAAAATTCAAAATTTTCTCTAAACTGTACAAAAGATTTTAAAAAAAGTAAAAAATAACACTGTTTTTATGTTTTTAAACATGAAATTTGTGTATTTTTATGCATGCAACAAGCTTCTCGCAACGACAAAAAGCATTACACATCTGAGTTATAATTAGTTAACTATTACTGAAAAACCTTTGAATATTAAAGTTTAAAAACTTGTCTAAACAATAAATAAACAATAATATTTACAATGAAGTGAAATATTTAAAATATATTGTTTAGTTTTCTCAAAAACATGTAACATAAAAATATCACTCTGAATTTTTAAAAAAATTGACATTTTTTGTCACGAGAGAGATATATGGACTCCAGTCAAATATTTTGGGAAACTCCTAAAAAAACTCACAGGGATATATATAGTTACATATCAGTAACATGAGGGAAAAATTTTATGTACATTTATACCTTATATTCTGAGAAAAAGATGAATACAGTTTTAAAAACATCATTTTTGAAAAAATTGAATTTTTACTATAAAGTACCATTTTATAACAAAAATCATGAATTACAGCATGTATTTGTCCCATTTTATTAAACATTAGCATCTTTGTAATTTATTTTGCATAAAATAGTAAGCAAAAAAGTCTTAAATTGCCCAGAACAGCATTTTTCAGTTTTTTAACGAGAAAACATCAAAATTTTCTCAAATACTGAATCAATTTTTAAACAATTTGCAGCTTTCATACATTACAGATATCAAATTTGAACAGAAAGCATCATAAATATAATGTGAAAATATATCAATATGGTTTTGGTGTGAATTTGAGATGGTATTTAAAAATACCTGATTATATATATATATATATATATATATATATATATATATATATATATATATATATATATATATATATATATACAACGTTTCTTAAGTTTTCGTAACATTATCATTAGGTCTTAATGTTGCAGACAGTTCCTAAGTTTAAAACTTCAAAAGTTACTTTAAACTGGACAAATGATTTCCAAAACAGACAAAATAAAACTGTTTCTATGTTCTTAAACATGAAATTTATGTATGTAACAAGCTTCTTGCAAAGACAACAAACATTACATTTAATGTATCACACACATCTCATACCTTTTTCTCAGAAATTATTAAACATAAAGACTCAAATTTTTATTTATATTAATTAGACATTATATTTATACTGAAGAGAATTTTTTTTAATAAAATAATTAGCTTTTTCAAAGACAAACTTTTAGTTCACCGAACAAATATTATTATGAATTTATTAAAAATTGTAATTTTTTTGTTATGATAACTGCTTTATATTTAAATGTTTTAAGAATATTTCAAAAATGTCACTTCAATATACACAATTGCATTTAAGAAACATACACACAGTAAATTTACACAATTTTAAAAATATAAATTTTAAACATGCATACAGTAAATTTACACAATTTTAAAAAAATAAGTTTTTGAAAACAGAATTTTTTATAAAAAAATCTTACCTTTGTATTAAATTTAATCCAAATTTTTCTTAAATATCACATAATTGTAACTTCAAGTATTTTTAAAATATTTTTAGCGTTTTTCTAAGTCTTTTAAAGTTTTAGTTAGTTATAATTACTAATTATTTAAACTAAATATGAAGTGAAGAACAGGTTTAAATTTAGGTAAAATCTCTAAATATTAAATATAGCATTGAAATTAAAACCCATGCTTTGAAATTTGGCACAAATTTTTTTGCACATCTAGCACAGTTAAATGTATAGTTACTGTACAGGTATCTAATGCGTATTAATAAAAATAAATTGAGGCTTTGCAACTTTGCTTCAGATTTAAAAGGACAATGTTTACATTTCTATCTGTCAAATGGGCGTGGTTCATAAGCTGATTATTTTTTAAAAATCATTTTAAAGTACTTCTAATTCATATAATGGCTTGTATGTTATATCAATGGAAAGCTCCCGATTAGGGGTTTATAGAAATATCAAAATCTCAAAATCGATTTTTAAAAGGGGTCTACCCTACCGACTGCCCTTAAATACGAATAAATTATAGTTTAAAAAACTAAAAAACACGCTTTTATAGTTAATAGAAACAAAAAGTAAAAAATATGTCTTAATATAAGAATAAAATGATTAACGAGAAAATTAATGTCGTTGTGGTAAAAGCGCGTGTGTGGGGTGCTTTGTTCTACATTCTTACATTAACCCTGCCTTTCGGAATAGAATCAGTAAGAAATTGTAACAACTGATATCGAGCACCCCACGCTTTTACCATAATGACATTAACTTTTTCGTTAATCATTTTATTTTTACATTAAGAATTATTTTTTACTTTTTGTTTCGATTAACTATTAAAGTGTGTTTTTTAGTTATTTTATAAACTGCAATTCATTTTTCATTTTTTAGTTCGATCCTAAATAAAAAAGCGTGTTTTTTAGTTATTTTATAAACTGCAATTCATTTTTCATTTTTTTAGTTCGATTCAAAATAAAAGCGTGTTTTTTTTAGTTTTTTAAAGTATCATTTATTTATTGCTGAATTAATCTTTTTTGTTTGTTGCATTTGTATTAACCATAAGCGTTTTCGCTTTAGGGTTGTAACTTAATCTTTTAGTCCCCAAATCTGGAAATGGGAAATCGTTAATCCTGATGATCCTGATCAGGACAATGGAACAAAATTACTAAACTTTTGTATTGTCATCGGTCCTTGACAAGTGCGCAAAATTTCGAATTAATCTGACCTTTTAAAATGGGCAAAAATCGAGTTCAAAGATTCCGTTACATACAGGTGAAGCTAATAAAAGCGTGTTAAAAAGGAATAATTTAAACATTTAGCCAGTTAAGAACTTTATATTGAATTATGTTGTAACGTCACTTCTCGAAAACAACATCTGGTCGGTTTCTTTGTAGATCGACACCCACACGTGCATTTGCAGGTGCAGGGCAACCCCTGTTTGACCCCCCGAGGAATCTAGCTCGCCGACCGGAAGATGAGGGAGAGATGCTTTGAACTTGCACGAGAGCGATGGCGAACGAATCCTCCTCTCACAAAATAGTGTACTCTAACAATCTATAATTAATTTTAATAACTTTAATGTATCATTTTGTAAATAATTTTCAACAGTTGTGACGTAAATAAATTCCATATTTTAATTAACCAAGAATACGCTACCGTTATTTTTTCAAACGTTACAATGTACACTTTAATTTCTAAATGCCACGACACTATTTAACTATACCCGTATATAATAAAAAATATTTTTAATCTCGAATTTTTCAGAAATTCATGAAATTCTCGCAAAAGTTCGAATAATTTTAACGAAATAAACTTTTCCTTGCTTAAAACTAGGTACACCTTTTTTTAATGACCGTATTTTTTCATTCTATTTATTCCTTTATTTATTTTTTTATTTATAAACATATTAAATATTTCTTAACATCCGCTTTAAATCATTAAAATAAAGTACAAAATTAATACAACCGAATAAATAGGTGTATCTACTACAATTTTCTACGTCTTTCGAAAAACATCGCGACTCAAAGTGATTAAAAACAATCATTCAAAATAATAAAGCATTAAAATTAAATCTTCGGTAAATAAGAGAAAAACTTATCTAATAACTCACATGGGTGACCTCGACATCTAAACCCACGAGTTGCTTGGAAAATTAATGTTTACTCTGAACTTTGCTTATTACCTTTCGAGCTTGAATTCAATCTTATGAATAATTCGTTCTCAACAGGCTAACCCATCATCATTTTTCAGGATTATAATGTTAAACTTTCAGTGTCATGGCCTCTGGATTATTTTCTTTCTCGTCTATTTTTCAATAATTTGCACCTACAGCCCTTTTTCTTGAGCAACTGTAAGCTAAAATGTATAAAAATAATAATAACATATATATTCCGTTAATATTTTAATATAAAAAAAGAGATTTAAACTGCAATATTGTGCGATCGTGATATGTTGATGATATTATCATCGATAACTCGGAGATGTAACCAAACGATATTTTTGATTTCGCTTCGCAATAAATAATTATTCGTTTTGATTACAGATTTGTAAAATATCTTATGTTGAAATTTCCGTGAGATCATATTTGATTGTAATAGTTTCGAACATTTTTTTAGTGTTATTCAGAATAATTTAAGCAAAGAATGAATTAAAAAGTAACGAGTGCATAATTTACCATTGTTACTGCATACTTTTTGGTTTATTTCTCAGATAATAAGTTTAGATAAGCAAAATAATGTTAAATACACATTTCCTGAACTAAGATTATTATCAATCAAAATTCTTAAGTTAAAACAGTTGTACATTGGAACCAATGAGCGAAATTCATGACAGTCACATGATAAATGCAATCACGTGGTCTCCATTGAGTTCAAAGTTCAATTACATTTGTACTTACTATTCTGTTTGTAAAAATTTTAGATAAAATTTCATAATAGATATATCTGGATAAAAATTTCCAAATTTCTTTATTATTTAAAAAGTTTTTCCAAAACGAAAAAAAAATTATTACATAATAAGTGTACTTTTAAATGAAGCGCATTTTGCTAGCTATGTGCGTTATTATTCTTGATATATAAATATACATTTTTTAAAAGAAAATTTCTGTAAAAAGCGAAAGTTGGCAACAGCGCAGAGAAACGTAATTGCAGTTATCATGTGACTATGACGCCACATAAATTTAGTCAATTAACAGTTTAAAACTGTCAGTTAAACAAAAGAATAACTTCTGATCAGAAATTAAAAATATAAAACTACTAAATATTTTGAAATATCTAAACTTTGAAAGATTGATTTTTGTTATAAAATTATAAGATCTGGAAAATATTTATTTAATCAAATTTAATGCCGTTTATTATATTGCAATAAATTTGAACCAAAATTGCAATCCATTTGCATAAAGTTGGACAATTGCATAAAATTTGTATGGTGGATAAATGATTTGGAGAGTAATGTACATGTTTCTATATTCAGAAATATCGTTATTAATTATATACAACGCAATAAATCTCTGGTGTAGAAAAAATCAGAAATAATAAATAACTATAAACAATTTACTAAATATTTCTTAAATCAGAAATACCCAATTAATTTTATTAATAGTTATATGAATAAAGCTATTCAAAATAGTAAGGATTAAAAACTCTGAGATTGATAATAGTTTATTACTTTAAACTTACATATTTCATAGTTATAGTTACCTCCATATTCTAATATTAGATAAAATTAGTCTCTCTTATATTATTATTTTATTCATATACACTCTACTGTTACTAAAGTTAAGTAATTTGTAACTCTCTTATTAATTTTTATTTCCATTCTTTTTACACTTTTGTTAAGTGCTACATTTCAGCCATTCACATGATTTAAATCTGCATTATGATCCAGAATCTAGTAATAACTTATTTATTGCACTCAGATTTAGCGCGGGAGCTGCATTTTTAAGTGTAATTTTTAGGTAAGTTACCTCTATCTTGTAATGTATTTACATATTCCTATCCATTACTTGCAATAGGTTTTTGCTCAGTATTAATTACATAAAGGGAAGGTTGGCTGGCCAAAAAACATGTTCAACCCCACTTTTATATAAATTATTTTATATATTAGCTATATTAGCTGTCCTAAGTCAGAAATGTTTATAATACAGCAGCATCCATTTTATAATTTTTAATCCTTCATTGTGTGATTTTCCTACTGTTTTTGTGTTTTTCGAATGATATTGTTGGATGTTATCTCTTATTTGTAGAGAATAAAAACTCTCTCTCTGTATATATATATATATATATATATATATATATATATATATACATACATACATATATATATATATATATATATATATACATACATACATATATATATATATATATATATATATATATATATATACAAAAAAAATTAAGGACGAGACGGTTTTTTCAATATAACTTTGTACAAAAGCTTTCCAAATCAACACATTTAATACCGTAAGATCCCCCAATACGTAAGGACATGTGTAATGTAAGCAACACTTACTAAAAGAGAAATCAGAGAAAAAAAAAAAAGAAGCTTTATTGAAAAAGTAGCATGGAGCGCAATGCGACTGAAGGCCGAAACATCCCTGTGATGGGTGTCCAGCAAGAAACATCCGGTCTTTAGTAGGGGATATGATCTCCCCTGACTGCTAGGCAGGTTTCACAGCGTCTGCCCATGCTGAGAATGAGAGTGTCAATGAGTTGTTGAGGCATTGCTGCCTATTCGTCTTGCAGCGCCAATCGAAGCTCCCGAATCGTTACTGGTGGTAAGGTACGAGCTGCCAAGCGTCTGCCTAGAATATCCCATACATGCTCGATGGTATTGAGATCCGGAGATCGTGCCGGCCAATCCATACGTTCAATATCCTCACTCTCTAAGAGCTGTTCGGCAGCTACTGTGCGATGACATGGTGCATTGTCGTCCATGAAAAGGAACTGCAGGCCCATAGCGCCTCTAAAAAGACGCACATATGGAAGAAGAATATCGTTAACGGGTCCCGTTGACTGAACCTGCGTCGAAGATGTGAAGGTCTGTACGACTACCAAGCATGATGCCTCCCCAAACGAGAACACAGCGACCTCCATACCTGTCCCTTTCAATGATGTTCGAGGGATGATTGCGGCTTCCCCGCTCTCTCCAGATGAGTATGCGATGAGAATCGCTATTCAAACTGAATCTGCTCTCATCTGTAAAGAGTACTCGTCCCCATTCATTGTCTCTCCAATTCCGGTGTTCCCGGCACCACAGAGAACGCCTTCTCCGATGGGCAGGCGTTAAAGGTACACACCGTACAGGGCGTCGTGCAAACAGACCACCACCGTGCAGTCTTCTGGCCACGGTAAAACGCGATATATCGGTCGTCCAGTCACCTGTGTCGTGTGTCTAGCGATTTCTCCCGCTGTCTGACGCCTGTTTCTTCTGGCCTGTAAGACAATGTACCGGTCATCTGCGGGTGTGGTTCCTCGTGGACGACCACTACTGAACCCCCGGATAGCTGTTCCTGTAGTTTGAAATTGTCTCCAAAGTCGTGAAACGATGCTGTGAGCAATTCCGAACTCTGCAGCCACACTTGTCACACTGCGGCCTTCCACCAACTTCCCAATGATTCGACCTCGGGTAAAAGCATCCAGACACTCCCCAATTACGTCTACCTGCATATCTGCGCATGTGCTACCGTACATCATCTTACTTAATCTCCTGATTGGTCTTTCTGTCCGCTCTGCCTCTTCGTTCATCTGATATGCTAATTTTTCGACTTCGTCCTTAATTTTTGCACACCAGTGTATATAAGGCATATGCGTGAAAAAACAGCCAAATACGAGTATATTTGATTTCAATTATTAAAATATTGTACAGAATTGTGTTTAAGCAAAAATTTCAGAAAAAAACTAGAGAAAAATTGAGATCTGTTATAACACTGAACACTTTTCAAACATCTTACGTCAAATTTAATAAGTTTTAGAGAGTTTTATTCGAATGGAATCTTTTTTTCAAAAAATTATACACACACAAATGTTTTTTAATTGTCTCTTCAGATAAATTTTTATGAATATATAAGAAGCAACATAAAAAAAATTATTAAGTCAATTCCTACTTAAGTCAACAAAGAAAATTTTATTTTAGTTCCTTTTTATTAAATAGGTACAATTAATATAAATATGTTTATGACAGCACAATACTATTAAGTGGCAAAATAGAAAGCGATTTTCCTTGCAATTTTCCTTTCTATGTAGGGTGGTGGATTATTTTTTGTGTGTTTGTTTGTTACTATTTATTCATTAATTGAATATAATTATTCTAATAAAATAGTATAGTAAAAATGAAACAACATTCTCAGAAATTAGGCCATACCAGGTGGGATTCGAATGAACGACCTTTGAATTAAAAGTCCAACTAGCTACCTGTTGCACCACAGGGACACAAATAGCTGTTTTCCTTTCTATATATACCGTTGAACTATTATTTTTGTTACTATTTATACATTTTTTAATTTAATTAACGAATTAATATTTGAAAAAATGTATGAACATCAAGTGTCATCCACTAAAAGTTTAAAAAATGTATTTGAACATGAATGGATGAATAGAAAGTATACTTTATTAACGATTGAAAATTTGAACAAGATATATATATATATATATATATATATATATATATATATATATCTTGTCCAAATTGTATATATATATATATATATAGGAGAGAGTGAAGTAATAGTAAAAATTGAAAAAGAAGTAATATCATTTCTATACCACAAAATCACAATAAGCATTCGAGAAGAGTTTAGCGGGAGATTCTTCCCAATATCTTCTTCAAAACTCATTGTTGTGTATAAACGCGAGATTAAAATTCTTGACAGACGATGAGAATCAATAATTAACAAAATGGCAAACGATGCGTTCACTTCATGCGCTTCACTGACTGCACATGCGCGCCTGCTGCATCAAACAACTCAATCGAATTTTATGCTCCGTGGAACGATACAAAAATCACCAACTGTTCGCCACTTAGTGATTCTTAGTTAAATTTCCACTTCCGATGGCTTGATCATAATTGAAATCAAATTACGTTTAAAAGAACACTAAACGATTCAGGAAGTTTATAGAATTCTAGAGAACCAATTGGATATTTCGAATTGAATGGAATTGCATGCAACGTTCGAAAGTGAAAGCCCGATGTTTATTTATGACGAAACTATTTGTTTAATGAAATGAATCATTACAGCTAACAATCATCAATAATATTTTTTTAAAGCGAGAAGGTTTGCTTATATATATATATATATATATATATACATAGGACATTGACACTTTTGTTCAGTTATTGTTTTTATAAGCTGCGATGAGCGGAGAAAATCATCGTAAGGAGTAAAGAGCAAGCTTTATATGGTCATAAACACGTGAGAGCTTTTTGTTCTCCACAAAAAAAGGAAGTTTAAATGACACCACGCTGAGACTTGTGCTACGACCGCTTTTGTTGCGAGATTATCGACCCTGGGAGTTTAATGAAGATCATAACCTTTATTGATAACGTTTACCTTGCTTGCACCGAGGTTAAAAATACCACATATTATTTGTCGAGTTATTCTGGGAAAGAGAAAACCTCTGACGACGTTGAAAGTTGTGATGAAATATTATGCAAAAAATAGAAGAAATGCTTGTAAGATAAGTCAAAGAGTATATTTATGCGATATTTAATGCAAAAAGAAATAATTCGAGCTTAGCTGGCAGAACACGATACTGTTTCTTCTATTAGCTTCGAACTACCAAATATTAATTAAAACTCCAATAAACAGTAATAAAAAGGTTCTGTTGGGACAATAATTGTTCACTTCTTTGCCAACTATTTTTCTGCACAAGACAAATCAGAGATTTTAAAAAATCGGCTTAATAAATAAACAAAAACTGTAATAAATGGAATAAAAAAATAGAGAGCATATAATACATTGAAAAATAATTATTATTAAATTTCAAGATAAATTTTATATGAATGAATTTGTAATTTACTATTTCGCATTTTATCTTAACTAACTGTATTTATTATTTCAATACTTGTTATATTTATAATTAGAGATATTTTTTCACTGTTTACTTTTAAAATTATAATTGCTAACTTTTAAGATTATAATTGTTAATGTTCAAATTAATATTTGTATATAAGTTTTTTTGGAAAAAAATTCTTTTAATTTTTTTTTCTTTGCCAGATTGGTAACATTCAGAATACTGACATTAGATAACTTGCAACGTTTTTAATGTTGCGACAGTTAAGCCTAACGAATAAAAAGTGCTCTTTTAGTCTTTATGCAATTTTACTATTCTGAAACAATAAAGGACTAACAGCTCTTTTTATTCAAAGAACATTTCCCAACTCTTCTGTAAGTAGTGGCTTAGTAATAAAATTTGCAACTGAACTATAAAAATTATTTTTGACTATATTTAACAATACAAATATTATTAAATATTATTATTTCTATTTATTTTTATTATTACATTTTGAAATTACTCGTAAAATTTCGAATTGTAGCGATACTGATATTCAAATTACCAAACGATATCTTGTGCTAAGAGTTTTTAGAATAGATTGTGTTCCGAAAATAGAGTTTGAAGTCTGTTAATGTTTAGAAATAAAATAAACGAGATTTTGAGACAAGTTTTTGCTGATTAAAATATATTATTGAGTGTGTAGCTTTTCCAAATTAAACATTTCAAAGGTCATATATACTTCAGATATATGAGCATCTCGAGTGGAAGAGGACTTTTGAGACATTCTGGGATCAGAATCAATAAACATGGAAATAATTTTAATATACACTTTATTCGACGAGGAAAAATATCAAATTTTTTTAAACTCATAGAGCGGTTATCTTAACGGAATTCTGAAAAAAATATATGTTATAACGTTACTTTTATCTTGTTATTTTTAACTGAAGCCCATTTAACTAGACTTTAACATTTTCCAAAGATCCAATCGCATAACCTTACACAGTGGCGTAACGGAGATTATTAGTGTCCCCCCTGCAAAGTCATATTTTGCGTCTCAGGCATTGGACCCCTTAGAATTCTGCATCCCCCCCGTGGTGTACATTACGCCACTGATATTACACTCTAGACAGCTTCAGAACCATCTCTTATTTCTTTGCTAACATTCTTTGATGTCTCAAGACATCTTCAGATAATCCCTTGGATCAGCCTTCCCCTTGATAGACGATTTTCACAAAACCTGATCTCCACTCAATGGATCTCCATTCAATAAAATAAATATCTCTCACAAATTATAAAGTATGTAGGTCTAATAGTTCAAAAACTGGATTTTTTTTTCGTAACCCTCACAACCTCATCCTGGGAATTGATTTTCCCCAAACCCGTTGTTAATGGATCTCTACTCAACGAAAGAAGTATGCCTGCCAAATTTAAAATCATTATGTTTAATAATTCCAAATATGATTAGTGATTGAGTTCTTGATTTGGCCTTTTCCTATATGCATAGATACATATATATGTAACTACAGGAATTATAATTTTTCCTTTCTCGTGAAGTTTATTATCTTTAGATAAATCAAAATATTAGAATGAATAATTAAATAAATGAAAAACTTTGGCTTAACATAAAATACAAACTCGGTTCATAAAAATGATTTTAGAGAAAATTTATTTATTTAGTGCACAAAAGATATTCGATTATCTGTGAATATTTTCCGATTTTTTCCCTCTCCTTATTCTTTATAAGTTGTGCTCATTATCTCACGTTTATTCTAAATCTAATAATTATGGTTTGAAGTTACTATTTCTGTAAATAATTGTGGAAAAAGGGAGGAAAACGAGAAATAGATCTACGCTTTTTTTTTACACTATTGCGAAATCTTATCTTAAATCTTGCTCTCTAAACTTCTTTCATAAATTACTTCAGTAATCATCACGATAAAAAAAACCCGCATGTGCTATCCACTTTCACAACTCCACACTTTCTCAAAAACAATGACAACCGGTTTTTTTTCACCACAACCGAATTCCATTCGAAACGTGAATTAAACGATCCCCATTTTTCTTACCGATGGATTTTACGTTGAGAATATCGGAAGTCAGATGAAAAACAATGAACGTTCTGTTTTAACAGAGCATGAAAGAACGAACAACCGAACCCCACTCTTTAACGACGAATACCCGAGAACGAAAAAATCCTCTGGAACAGAGAACACTTTCTATTCTTCGGATTAGCAGAAGATTCCTATCTGTGAGTCTTTTGTCTCATCACTTTTTACAGCCACTCACCAGCTCGTTTGAGGCTGGAACGATACAATTTCGAAGCATTGTGTGTTTTAACCCAGATTTGTCCGACTTAGGATTTTTATACTCGAAGATGGGACTTACTGATAGGAAGAAGTCTGGGCAGTAACCAATTTTGCTACTTTAATGAAACATACTTAAGGTATCCGACTGCGTTCGGAACCGGGATTTTCAAAAGCGCATAAATGGATAATTTTCAGGATATTTAGTGTCACTTAGATTAGAATATATGCATAAAATTATTTTAAATATATTTCGACAAAAAAATTATTTAAACACAATATTTTGGCAAAAAAACAAACTTAGAATAATCTTTTTTCCAAATGATTCCAAATGAAATCTTTTTTCCTTTTGTGAAAAATGTTTCTATTAGAATAATATTTTGCGTGTATATAGCTCAGACCTCTGTTCAGAGGCTCAACTAGAATATTTGAAAAATATAGAAGTGGGTTTATTCATATTTTACGACAACAGAGGGGAGCAATTTTAAGAAAAAAACGCGAATCATTATTTCAATGGGTGGTAAATCTGAAAATAATGTGAATTTTAAAAAAAATCTAGTTGAGCCTCTGTAGAGAGATCTGAGCTATACACAGGCAAAATATTATTATTATAGAACCATTTTTCAGAAAAGGAGAACATTTGGAAAAAAGATTATTCAAAGTTAATTTTTTGCCAAAATATTACATTTAAATAATTTTTTTTTGTCAAAATGTTCTTAAAACAATTTTATGCATGTATTGTTATCTTAGTAAGACTAAATATCATGAAAATTATAAATTATCCATTTATGCGCTTTTTTAAAATCACGGTTCCGAACCTAGTCGGATACCTTAAGTTATATTTGTTTTTTATGGAAGTAAAATCAAAAGATAATGTGTGTTGAGAATGGGTAATTTGAAAGAGAGTAAAGATTAACGAAGGATTAAAATGTGATAAAAGCTGTCTTTGTTTAGCATTTAAGATATAGGGCACATTGTATATTGTATTCTTTTACATCAGAAGTCCCTAAATTTTTTATCTTATAGACCCCTTGACATGTTTTTCGGTATGAGGTAGATCCCTTCTTACCTTACATTGAATTTTTGCGAATTCCTCAACTTTAAATGTTTTTTTGACAGCTGGTATACAGCTACTTTAAGAGATTTAAATTTCTAACTGAAGTGAAGTATAGGGTTAAAAACTTAAGAAGCAGATCAGATGCGCAGTTGCTGCCGTATCAACGTATTGTTGATATGGGGCCCCCGAGCTGCAGGGGCCTCAATTGTAAAATTTTGACGCTTTCAAATGTTTTATTATTGGAAAAAGGACCCCCAAGGAATTTTGATACAAGGCCCACTCAAGACTAGCTACGCCAGTGAAGCAGATGCTAATTAATTAAATTAAAATTTAATTAATATATAAAATAATTGAGCAACAAATAAGTGCTTTAAATGGGAAGGATGAATCTAGAGTCTCAATCACAAATTTTGAAAATTTGTTCCTTTTGAAAATTTCCAGTTTTAACCCTAACTCTCATCGTTTAAAAGTTGCTCTGAAACTCCTTCTCAGTTCGTTCGTCTGTTAATCAGCTCCTCTTGTAATCTGGTATTCTTTTTTCTATGTGATCATATGAATTCATTGACTATTGAGGTATCACTATAGTCAAAACATACTCAAACCTAGTTTCAAAATCCGAATAAAGGGCATTTAAATGTTGATCGTTTGAGAAACTGGGAAAATTCTCAACGGACATTATCATACGACTTAAGCTTAATTTTGATAAGAAACAGTGAAATGACGGTCCTCGTATTCATAAAATGTATACTGTTGCCTTGGAACTGCAAATTAACCTAATTAAATTTAGTAAATATATCTGATTAATAAGTAAATCTATAGTTTCCTTTTAATTAAATTTTATTTTAAAATTAATCTAGTTTAATGAGACCCCTACCGTAGACCCCTCACGCATTTATGCCTTATAAGCCCCCAAATTAATTTTCTGCTGATGTGTACTCCTTGCAGATCATCATAGATCCCTGTGTGTTGATACAGACCACTTTGGGAATCAGTTTTTACCTATTGATGGGGGGGCCGCCGGTCCCTAAGGATTGCAACTGTAATTTTTATATCTGCCCTGTTGTTGTTTACAACGAAAGGAATTCGTTGGGTGCGTCTCTTACCCCACCGAAAAGGGTGACGCGTTTCCCACGCCTGGAAGAAGGCAATGTACCCATAAATACATCATGGTTTGGGATGTTTTTTGGGAATTTCCCGCGTTTGGGGGAAGTCATTGACCGCGAGAGGATATCCCTCCGCTGACTTCAGACCAATCAGAAAAGCTGATTGAGTTTCGGAAAAGAATCCGCTCCAGAATACACAAGAAAACCGCCGCGAAATATAAGCGCATGCACGACGAATTGAGACGCTCTCTGACACAATTTTTATCACCGATTTTGGTCTGACACGACCCTATTTGACGGTGATCGCGGTTGGAGACTCTCCGGACGCCAACATCATGATTCCTCTCTCTCCGAAACTATTCAGTTAAGTAATGAAGAATGCTTTTAGAATTTTTAACATAATTTCAATCTTATAACTTTAAATAAATTAATTATTATGTAAAGAACGGCTTTTTAATTTAGTGTACTGTTTTATTTGTCATTAAAGATCTAATTGTTTAAACTTAAGCTATAGTGTGACGCCAACTGAAAATTAGAACCGGGTGTTAATAAAAAATGGATCCAACGAAATAAATTAATCACTTTAATTTAAGTTAAACAGGCGTCGCATTACTATACAGTCAGACCCTGATTTAATAAATTCATCGGGATCGAATACTTTGTTCGTTAATTCGGGGTAATTCGTTACATTGAGGTCCAAACAAAATACAAATTGTTTGCACTTACCTTTTGAAAATTCTATAATACAGTGGGGGATCGGTTAACGAACAGATCGGTTAACGAACAGATTGGTTAACGAACAAATCGGTTAACAAACACTTTCACGAAAGATTTTTGTGTTCGGATAACGAACACATATTCGGATAACGAACACTTTCAAGAAAGATTTTTTGCGTTTGGACAACGAACACATATTCGGAGGTGATCAGGGAGACACCCCTTAAATTATGGATGAAATTTTGACGACTGCTAGAGATCTGGAATTGGAGGTGAACGAGGATGACATAGAAGAGCTCATAATAGGACATGAAGATGAACTGACGATAGAAGAACTGCAAGAAATTTTGAATGAAGAACACCAAGAAACACAACGAAATGTGTCTCCTTCTGAACAAGAGGAAGACGAAATAGGACCAATGCCGACATCTGCTATTAAAGATCTTTTTAAAAAGTTAGATGCTGTCAGAGCAATGGTCTTAGAACAGCACCCAAACCAAGTTGATGTCAGTAGGGTTGGGGATCTTTACAACGACAATGCTATTAATTACTTCCGGAAAATCCTGAAAAAGAGAGAAAAGCAATCGACATTGGACATGTTCTTCAACGCCCCACAAGCAAAAAATGAAAAGAACTGATTAATATGCAAGACTATACATATATATGTATTATTTTTTAAAAAACTTACTAAGAAATTATACATTCTTAATTTTTAAGGTCTCCAGAACGAGTTAATCGATTTCACAAAGAAGTCTATGGTGAATTGATGATCGGTTAACGAACAATTCGGATAACGAACATAGTCTTGGAACGGATTATGTTCGTTAACCGATCATCCTCTGTACAAGCAGTTACATAAAAAATATCCATAGTTCGAAATTATACACATTTTATTTAGCAAACGAAAGTACTTTTAGCAAATTATTAACTGGTAGTTTTAAAATACTGACTAATGGATGGTTGTCAATCTTTTTTATTCTTGACTTAAAAGAGTTCTTTTTCGACTTGATGTAGAAAAGTAAATCTTGAGCCGTTCGATTCCTGTTGCATAAGGTATATTTACGCAGTTTCCAAACAATGTAAATCATTAGAAAATGTAACAGTTTTGATAGGAGTTTCATCATCAATTACTGCATCAGAATCACTATACATTGGCCCCGACAAATGTGCAATTTCTTCAACTTCAGATAGGCAGTCCGTCATCAAAAGTAACATAATCGTTAAATTCTTACGATATCCTCTGTGTTATGGAATGGAGTGAGATAGACACGGAATTTCCTGTTCCATTCAAAATCCACATGATAGGTTACACTCAGTGGCGCACACAAGGGGGGGTCCTGGGGTCCGGTCCCCCAAAAAACCCTTGATTTTTTTCCAATTGACTATAATTCTAAGTATATAGTACGTAAAATTCAATTAATTACTTGCTATTAATGATTAGTTTTATTAATTAATGCTAATTATTTATCCAAAAACTAGTTTTTTTACTGTGTTTTGTTACCGAAAATCGACAAAATCAAAAGGAGAATGATACAAGAATGGTGAACTTTCAACCCCCTGAAAAATTCCTGTGGGCGCCATTGGTTACACTCATGACTTATTTGCGTCTGTTATGTCTAATAATGGTCTTCACCCTTTCTCGATGAAATTTGGTGCTTACAAAAAAAGTCTTTTTTTCTGCTCTGGAAACAAAGAATATGTCATTGGGAAAAAAAATCCAATCTTTTCTATTACAAACTAATACGAAAAATGTCCAGCTGTTGAAATAATTCGTTCATTCGGAGTTTATCATTCGTTAAATAGGGGGTTTCCCTTCAATTTAATTGGTAAAAGAGAAAAATCCGTTACAATTCGAAATTCTTTAAACATAGGTTCGGTTGATCGGGATCCGACTGTATTTTATTATTATTATCGCATATATTATTTATTAATAAATAGATCCAATAAACTAATTTAACGCTCTGATATTTTTTTACCGCTTTAATAAATTTTTTATAGAACATATTTTTTCGTATTTTCAATTCTGTACGACTTAAACACAAATTTATAGTACAACTTAAACAATGAATTATTTTTCGTGTGAAAATAAGTAAAGTGAACATAAGCAAGAAATTTCGGGAAAAGAAATATTATTAGGAATTAGATTAGCTGTAATTCTTTCTCTCTCTCTCTCTATGCACAAATAATCCGAATGTATAAAAGTTTCTAACTAAAATCCATTGCAAAGAAATCGTACTTTTGTACAAAATAATTATCACGTGATATTTATTCTAACAGAATTCTTTTGAAAAAAATGCTGTATTTTTTTTCCAAAATATTGATTTTAAAATTTTTTTTTCCTTATTTTTTTAGATAAAAAAAACTATTGATCTCATTTTTATAATCATAGTTTTCAAATATATATATATATATATATATATATATATTATTCCTCAAACACCAAATGAGTAAAACTAATTATGTATAATGAATCATTGTAAAATTATGCAAAACTATTAGTGTATAAATATTTTAAACAAAAATACCTTTGAAAATATTAATTTTTTATATGGTATAAAAAATATTTTGAATTTGAAGTGTTGCAAATTGATAATACCTATATACAATCAATTATATAGTTGTTGTTCTTATAAGAATTCATACAATAATATGTACTTTGAGTTTTTATTTTATAAAAGGCAATTTTTTAAAAAATAGCCATAAAGTATTAATTTAAAAGCAAACTTTAATTACATTCAATACAAGTATTGACAAAATAAAGGTTTTTTTGTTATTTACAATGCTCCCAAAAATCCTGTTGAAAGTCTTAAAACTAAATCAAAATAATTAATATCTGTATTCAAATTCTCTCTCAGTAAATGAATTAGATTCTCTTAAATTGGCTTTCGAGTACACTGTTTAAGAATTTGAGTACAACTAAAAAAATAAGGAATGTTGAAAAATAAGGAATGGTTACAGAACCAAATAAAAACCACTCTGAACACTAAACGTTTAACTTTACTTGGAAATTTTATTAAAATAATAAATATTCTGTATAAATATCGTGTTGTGTTAAGTTATTTTGTATTAAGTGCAGATATATCCTAAGATTGTGAATCTATTATTTAACCATGTACAAAATAGAATTTATAACAAAATTAGATGTGAAATAAACTGTACATCAAAAGCTTGTATAAATTAGAATGAATGGCAGAAGCATGTGTAAATAAGAATTCATACAAAATGCAAACACACAAACCGTATAAAGTATCATTATATTTGCAGTTATTACTGAATTTTTAAAAAGATTATAAACTTTTAACAATAAAAAAAATGTTAAATTTAAAAAAATGGTCAAATAATTTATACGGCTTTAAAGTAAGAGTTGATGCACATAAAATGATTTAAAAAAGAAAAAAAAAGGAATGGTTGTAAATTTAATGTAATTGAAGTACCGAAGAACGTAAATTACTTTCAAGTCTTTTATATTTGTCATCAGTAGTGGAAAATCTAAAGCATGCCTTCTTATTATACGATTAGATATATATTCTAGTTTTATTAACAATTTGCATATGAAAAAAGTATTTCAATATATCTTATTTAAACAAGTATAATATAAAAAAAAATTAAGTAAATTCCTACTTAGATCAAAGAAAATTTTTATTTTAGCTACTTTTTATTAAATAGTTACAATTAATATAATTATGTATATACATATGACAGAATCACAACATTAAGTGGTAATTAATTTTCATTGATTATCATTAAAGTATCATATTGTCACCCAAGACAATCGTGTTTATAAAATTTCAGATCAACTGAATGCTTTAAAACGTGCGAAAAAAAAATACTTTCAAGTTTTGACACAAGTCGCCAAAATGGTCACTAACTCTCCAAAAATGATGCCAATGTGGCTGTATTTGTAATTCTTTGAATATTTAGTTTTATAATCAATTAATTTTTATTAATAATAATTATTGTACTGTCATCCAAAATAATCATGTATATAAAATTTTAGCTCAATCCAGCAATTTAAAATGTATTTTATTAACGATTGAAAATTCCACCAAGATAAATAAATAAATAGAGAGTGTTAGCTAACAGTAGAAATTGAATAACAATTAAAAAAAACAAATTTTTATTTTTGTTCAATTGTATGCTTAGAGAAACACAAATCAAACTCCTAAAAACATATTTAGTGTTTATAATAGATGAACAGAAATCCATACGAGGAAGCATAACATCTTTTCCTGATATGCTAAAGAAAACAAATTAATAACTGTTTAATATTTTTGTGGAAACACATCATAAAGAATATTATACACGCTATTTATTTTTTTAAAAAATATTTTTAGTTGTATTACACGTCGAATTTGCATTGATCGATGTTTAAACATTTTATTTATTTAATAGAATAAATCATTCCTTTATACTTGTAGCTAAGTTTTCGATTCATAAATTCCTTCCTTAAAACACTTTTAGCTTTGGATTCGTAAGATGAAAATAAAAATAATAAGTGAACTGTTTAATCTACATAAGTAATATTGGTATAAGTAACACAAAAGCAGGTTTAGAGAAAAGGGAAGTCATAACAAAGTAATATAACAAAATAAAAATTTTGGAACAGTCCATGCTAACATTTTTCTTAAATTGACTTGAATTATTAATAACTAGCTGGTATACCCGTTCTTCGCTCGGATGAATTGAAAAATTAAACAACACAGATTGAAGGATAAAGAAGTTTTTAATCAGTTAATTTTACGTGAATTGCAAATCAAACAAAAAAAGCTTTTTGCATATCTCAGCTAAACAAAAAAAAGATAAAAAGAAAGAAAAAAACCCCACCGTTGTTAAATTTGAAGTATGTAGACCTAATAGCTGCTGAAAAGGATTTTTTTTTATTGATAACTCTTGAGGGTCGATTTTTGAAAATACCTCCCTAAGCTGATCTCTGCTCAGTAAAAGTAACACATTGTTAAAAGTTCTGTGTAATGAATGCTTAAAAAATAGTGTAAATAATTTATATCTGAAAGTGTAATACATTAATATTACTTTCTATTGTATTTATTTTATGTTAAAATTGTAATATTCGCAAGCAATGGCGATTCAATGAAAAACATAGCGAACTGTTTACGATAGAGTTAAGTTGGCAAATGTCTAGCTATTTTCATAGCTCGAGTTTTATTAGAGCTTTGTAAGACCCGCCGTGTAGGGGTCCGATGCACGTTAATACTTTATCTTCCGCATTATTATTTACTGCAGTTTTTTTCATACAATATTTTTTTTTAGATCACTACATTGAAAATTAAGGGATATACGTAAACAAAATACTCCACTTTGGGAAATTTAATCCGCTAGGGCTAATAAATTAATTAAAGATACTCCACTGTAAAATTAATTATATACACCATTCACTTAAAATAAATAGTCAAATCGTTTTCTAAGGTCTTCATTAACATACAAAAACATGAGATGCTTAAATTTTGACATAAACTATTTTTTCGGGACAAAAATAATACTCTTTGCAATCCACTGAAAACGCAATATCTGCTACAAAACTATTCGCCTTCCCCGCTAAAATACTCATCATAGAACCCGTGCTGCAATATATCTTGGAAGAGTGGAAATCAAAGAATATTTTTGCTAAGTATTGGTAGAATATTCCTTCTCTAAGTTGGTGTGGAGTGGTATTTAGGAGAAGGGGGTGCCAGCTAAGGTCTCGTCCACGTCACTTCACCATGGTTCAAAATTATGTTGTCCGTTGCCAAAAGCCCTCGTCTAGCTGCACAGTGTGCAGTTAATATTCACTCACTCACTCCAAAAAAGACAGTACAGTAATTATATTTGTTTTTATACTTAAAAATGCAATATTCGCCTATTCAATTAAAATTATAGCGTTATAATTAACTACTAACCACAAACAAACTATGCAAATATGTCCAAATGATGTAGTGTGAAAGACAAAGTTTATCTACTGTAACTACAAGAAGCAATAAAAGTATTTATTTTGAAAAAAGATGAATTTCTTACTACCAAATGCGCATAATAAAATCATAAAAAAACCCCATTCAAATAAAGAGAGATTTATGGCAACCTCACCCTTCAAAACTTAGTTTTATTCTGAAATAAAAAAAAAATTAGGGATTATGCTGGTCACAGGAATTAATTAGAAGCGAGCGCCTTGCGTAGCCAAAACAAAAACGGTTTCTTCACAAATAAAAGATAGATATATGCTGTCGTGGGCTCTTTTGCAGCGCACGCCAGAATTGCTTGCAGATGGCAAAATTTTTTTCTACTTACTTGACAAATATCGTTATATTTTGGACACTTCACACAATATCTTTATAAATTGTAGTCTATGCTATAAATTATAGCCTATGTGTTATTCTGATGTATAAGCTATATTACTGTAAAGTTTCATTAAAATCCATACAGTTGTTTTTGCGTGAAAGACTGCCAAACATCCTCACAAACTTTCGCATTTATAATATATATCTAGATTATTTTTTTTCTACCAGTTGTGAATTAAGTATAAATAAAAGTCATAATATTACATCGGAATTAGTATGAGGAAATGGAATAAATTATATTTTAACAAAAAAAATAAAATATTTTAATATGCAAATGACAAAAGATAATTGCTTGAAAAAGTACAGCGTGAGGGAAATAATTAGTATAAACCAATTATAAAATAATTTTTAAATAAAGTAAAAATAAAATAACATTGTTTGGAGCTAGATTTTTAACATTTTTCATTCAAATTAATCAACATTGAACAACGTACAATGAAAAATGTTTAACACGATACTGAGGGGACTGAAATATTTTTTCTTGTTAAAGGGTATTGCAAAAAGAAAAAAAAACATCTATTCAAAAAAAAATTACTAGAGTACATTTTATTTACATATATATGTATATAAGCATGTATCTAAAGTAAACCAATGAAAAAAAAACATTCACAAGAACTTCAGGAAATTTAATACAAAAAAATTTTCAAGTTTTTTTAATAACAAAACATTTATCAGGTCTTTGGAAACAATACTAATATGTTTTTCTTTGCATTGAATGTTTTTGTATCTGATTGTTAATAAATTGTTCTATGTCATTTCCCCATTGGAATGTGCGTCTAAATAACTGCGCATACTTTTCGTGATGTTCCTCATTTCGTATGACGTGGGAACAAGAGCTGCATTATCCACTCCTTTTTCGTTGTCTCAATGATATTTTGTGAGCTTTGAACAAACTCCAAAATGTTCATAATTGAAACTGAACGCACATTATCATCATTTACTGCAACGAATTCCTCCAATGATACAGTAAGCCAGTCCGATAATAAAGAAACTTCCTCAAACATTTCATTAAATGCTCATACTCAGAAGCGAAATTTTTTCGTGTAAAGCGATTTTCGTTTCGTGTTAAGAGAAAAAAATACACATTAAAATACATATGAATTTTTTGGATTGTTTCGTGTTTACCGATATTTCATCTTATGCGCGTTAGCGTTAAAAGTGTTTCACTGTAACTTATAAACATTTAACTCACTTTTTAAATAAACCAAGTCTTTGTTCAAATTTTTAAATCAGGATCTTGATTTAACCGTAGCTGGTATACGAAAATGAATAATAAAGTTTTCGAAATTATATACGCGCTAAAGAATAAAAAAAATTGTGTTCAGTAATTATATCATTTATTTTTTTTAAACTCAAAACAATATAGAAACTAATAATTCTGCCCTTCTAAGTTATATTTAAATAAAATTATATTCCTCTTTTTGTCTGTAGAAGAATAATATTGCAAAAAAGGAAATTTTATTTTATGAGCTTTTACGTTTTTTTACAAAATCTTTCCAACTGAAATTTTATATAATCGTATTTAATTTGAATAATTTCAACTTTTTAATTAATGATGATGATGATGATAACAACAGAAATTTCTTAAGCCTTTTTGGTGATTAGAAAGCTTAGTTGATGGATGTGTTCATGTGTCTGAGATAGGTTTCCCCACTATCAAATTATGAATAAAATATGCACTTCGAAAAAATTTGTGTTTCTTGATAATTCTTCAAAAAAATTCTAATTTGATTCTTGACAATTCTAAGCAAATGTTTGATTCTTGAAAATCTTGACAAAATTCTCGGTTTGTGATAATTCTAAGCAAATTCTTGATTCTTGATAATCTTGACAAAATTCTCGATTTGTGATAATTCTAAGCAAATTCTTGATTCTTGATAATCCTGACAAAATTTTCGATTTGTGATAATTCTAAGCAAATTCTTGATTCTTGATAATCTTGACAAAATTCTCGATTTGTGATAATTCTAAGCAAATTCTTGATAATCTTAAAAAATTCTCTATTTGTGATATTCCTAAGAAATTTTCTCGATTATTTATAATCCTTGAAAAAATTCTTGATTCTTAATAAATCTAAAAAAAACCTTGATTCTTAATAAATCTAAAAAAAAATCTTGATTCCTGATAATTTATGGAAAAAAAAATTATGCGATTCTTGATCATTCTAAAAAAATATCTTTGATTCTTGAAAATTCTTGAAAAAATTTTTGATTCTTACATTGAAATAAATCTTGATAATTTTTCATTATTGACAACTCTTGATAAAATGCTTTAATTTTACTACAATTTTTCATTCACTTACAAGTATTTCCTCATTCGTTATAGATACAAAGAGAGAGAGAGAGAGGTACAAGAGAGGCTCAAATCAGAATCTGAGATGTGGTGTGAATACAGATTATGTTAATAAGTTGAATAAATAACTTTTTGGGCTACATTCAGGAAGAGTATTTACCTTCAGAAGTAAAAGAACGCGCGTTTCGATAATCGCAAAGTAATAACGGTTCTATACAATTTAGATAAAAGTTAGGCCTTCATAAAAGCCTGTTAATTTTAGCTCAGATTAGACGTAGCGTTACATATCTGAAACTTATAAGCATACGCCACTTTGTAACTCATTCATTATCTTCGATTTTTCTCAGTTTATTAGATTACTATAATTACAAAAGGAAAGAAAAGTGTGAAAGTGACTTATTTTTATGACTTTTTAGTATACAATTAAACACTAATTATACTTAAAGTGAAAGGATGCTTTCTTAAAGGAAAAACATTAGACGTTTCTTTCTGTTAAAGTTACTTCCTTTCGCGAAGAATTCCCATAGTAACTCGATGAAGTGTTTACAAATTGTTGTTTGCTAAGCTAAAATTAAAGCTATATACCGTAAATCAGGGGTATTTAATTCTAATCGCTTCTTAAAGAACCATCGGACATATTTATATATATGTGTGTGTTTCAATTTTCAGGAAAACAATTTTTAAACAGGCATAATTCTTTTAAATTTAAATTAAATGATTCGAATCTTTTACACATTGTTTACAAAGGATTATGGCTTCAAAAAAGTACAAAATGTTTGAAATATAATTATAATTTTAAAATTTATATGCATATGAAAATATGTAAGGGATATTAAATAATTTTTGCGTTACGCATGATATATTTTTTAAAATAGTATTCTCTGATGTATAAAACTTTATAGAATTACAAAATGTATCATACTCTTTAAACTCTACATCATTTAAGAATAATAAGTCTTCAGTATTTCAAAATATTTGAAAAATATTGAAATTTTTTTTTAAAAAATTTGAAAATTTAATTTTTTTTATTTTTTAAAAATATAGTTTATTCTACTAATATAAAATTACTCAGCGTAATAAGGATACATTTAACTTTATAAATTATTTTATTGCTAGTACTTAAAGCTACTATTTTAGAAAATAGCATGCGCAACGTAAAACTTAACTAATATTTCTTACAGAAATGTTTCTTATTTTTATATGCTTATAATCTTTAAAGTTATCATTATATTTTAAACATTTTATACTTTTCTGAAGCCCATTCCTTTAAAAATAACGCGTAAGAGATTCGATTGACTTAATTTTAATTTCAAAGAGTTATATGTATTTGAATATTGTTTATATTTTCAGCCCTCTAGAGAAAGTTAACACCCCTGAGACCGCTTAATGAATCTTCACGTGTAGTTGATGAGAATTTTTTCCAAAAAGCTTCTTATATTTCTTACTTATTTCGATATTTTTTTTTACAATTTCTATATTTAATAGTTTTTCTCACTTTGGTACATTAATGGATCAATGTTTTGGGTTAATGTTTTTTCATGGCAATTGGTTTGGGGAACTAAATATATTGTCACAATTTACTTAGTACTAGATATTTTGTACTATGTTATTAAAATTAAAGTATTTTTAGAAACTTATTTGTACTTTATTTTATCTACTTTCAGCTTAGTGGTAAAGGTAAAAATATATAGGAAACGGTTGGGACTTAAAAACTATGTTTAACCCTACTGTCTTATTTCCTAAGACTAAGTGCTATTATATAGCTATGCAGCCCTTTAATCTTAACCTATATTGTCCGGTACTTCTTTTTATAGTATGACTTTAAATTGGATTTATGACAATTTAGTACATGGTATTAATGATTATACATATATTCCATTTGAAATAAAATATTGCAGAGGAAGTCAGTTTCTGAGTCGATTAATCTAAAATCTGTCGAACCTCCATATGACGAACCTTTTATATTGCGAATTTTTCTATGTCCCGAACTTTTTCCTGGAACCAAGAACATTTCACGATTTTCTGCGTAAAATAACCTCCTTATAGCGAAGTGCATTTTCTATATAACGAACTTTTTCTCGTGATTTAAATTTTTTTCTCTCTATTTTGGAAGTATTTTTGGACATTTCAAGTTGTTCACTCTTTTAACACATTTTTGGTGGTCATAAAAATTGAGCAGGTTTTATTAGATGATTAACTCGCCGATAGCAATAGAATTCTTGGCATTTCGTCCTAGAAGTTCAACCTTAAATCACATTGTCCAGTTCACTGGAAACATCTTCGATATCCCCTTTCACCTTCCGTGGAGTCTCGTGTCCTTGAACTAGTCTCCGTTCATTTGTAGTATTGATCAGACGTACTGGTAACTTCGTTTCTTGTAACTCGGAAATGTCAAAACGTAAGTGGTTAAGTATCAAAGAAAAAAAAATTAAATCTTCAGGAAGCGGATAAGGGCGTCAAGAAATTTTTCGTGCCGTTTTTCTTTCCTTTTTTTTATAGGTGAGATATATAAAATAAATACATATTAATTTACAAAAAGTTGTGAATAATTACTTTTAATGTATAGTGTTTATGAATTTAAAATTTATTTTATGTGGCTTATAAGGAAAATTGAAAGATGAACCTCTATATAACGAATTTTCCATATAACGAACTTTATGGGGGGATTTAGAGACTTCGTTATATAGAAGTCCGACTGCAATTCTATAAAAAATATAACATAGTACATAAATACATTTTTCCATAAAATATCAAACGATATATAATTGGATTCCATAGCTAATTTTAAAAGTGCTAGGTTTGGTTTGTGGATGGTACTGATTTTTTGAGTTTATGGTGCCTTTATAAAACAATTTTAACATAATTTTTGTGAATCATAAATAAATCTTGGTGATTTGACTTTTCATTTCCCACGTTAAAATTCTGAAAAAACAGGAGGGAAAATGTTTTGAGCACAGTGTTTTTCATTCATAAAAATACGATTCCTTTATGAGGGTTAAGTCTAGAAGTTTTAAATTACTTGTAGAGTAAAAATGTTATCATTTGAATCTGGTTTTATTGAAAAGAAAACTCATTAAATGTTCAAAATTTTGAATTGGCGTAATTAATTTCGAAGTCATGTTTAAGCTCGAAAGAAAAAATACAAATTTATTACTTAAGAGTAATTTATCATGATGTGTGCTGATATTCGATATATGCTGTCACCTTATATAAAGTAGTCTTCACAAATTATAATCATGGTTATGTAATGGGGATATGGGAGCTTATCTTTTAATTTTCTTACTTTTATAACTCGCCAGTGAGAGCCCAAGCAAATTTAAGCTAAGGCGTCCTCTCATTAATCAGGGCTTTTGATAATATCAAAATTCAAATTTACGGTCGACTTATGCATTGACGGCCTGAAAGCTCGTGACTTTAATTATTGTACGATCGTGGTCCAATTGTTAAAATCGGTTCATTACAAGTTGAAATTTAGTGCAAGGTACACAAAAGAAATTTGTGATGGATTTCATAGTCTTAAACCATATTAAAATGAGGATGAAAGCAACTAATCAATAATGTTCGGTGCAAGCATTAGGAAACTGAAATTTTTCTTTTTAAAGCAATATAAATAGAATTTAAATAATAATTGTTTTTGAGGGGTACTTACGTGTTAGCGTCACCGCACTCAAATCGGCGCCACATGATTCGCGCCATTTTCCATCAAATCTGACAGATTTTTTTTTTCATATAAAACACAAGTTAGAATCTTTGTTGTTGTTGTGGTTAATGCCACCTATCTGACGTAGTCAGAACGAGGCCCACGAAATTCACCATGGCAAGAGGCTAGAAGTATACCTGCCGTAGGTCTAAGCCTCTAGCAGCATACAGGTGACAGTACGAATTTGCTCGGCGAAATTCCCCGAAGGGACGATAGATGGTGACACCATCTATCGTCCCTGGACTGGAGGGGAGGGAAAGATTCTCCAGTCCCCTGCACTCGTGATTCAGCCCACAAGACTTTCAGACCCTCTGATTTAACGAGCACGTACTCCGTGTGTACTCGGAGGGTATTTGGGGGCATCGGGCATCGAACCCAGGCCTTCCGGTCTGGAGTCCGATGCTCTAACCACCAGGCTACCCACGGCCCTAGAATCTTTGTTGTTTCGATATCAAGGTACGATTCACGGGGAGACAGTTTTCCTGAGATGACGCTAATACGTAAGAGCCGTTTTTAGCAATGTAACTGTTTTGATGTTTAAGATTTAAATGAAAGCTAAGTGAATCATACTGACAATATAGGAAACAATCAAAATGATCACTGCAAACTACAATTTTGATTCAATGGCTCAACAACATGGCGAAGAAACCACTAACCCGCCAAAGAAACACGCCAAATTAGTGCCAACATCATCGGAATATTGTTTAATAACTCTTCTAACTTGTATATTAAGTAAATATTTTGAGGTTATGTTTATCTTAAAGTAAGTAAGAGCCCTCGATATTTTAGATGACGGACTTTGGCGAAATCGAGATTCGGACACACTTGAATACTTCGAATGAACTTGAATACTTCGAAAAACTGTAAAAGTTTTTTTACTGAGATATATAGAACTTAGTTCAGTAGAAGGTCGTTTATCTGAACCATCGTCAAATATCCGGACCAGTTCCTTTTTTCTTCCAACTACATGTACTGTAAATAAATGCGTTTTCGAACAGTGCAATGCTCAATAGTTGTTTCGCGTGAGGTCAAAAGTGACAGGAAAATCCAAGGGGGGGGGAATTGATTGATTGATTGAATATTAACGTCGCACTGTTCAGTTACACGAGGGCTTTTGGCGATGGACCACGTAATTTTGAACCATGGTCAAGTGACGCCAAAGGGGGGAGGGACCATATTAGGGGAATTTCAGTTGTGTGATTTAAGGGTCAAGTACACGGGGCGAGTTTACAAGCTACAAGCCGGCGAGTAAGAAGCCGGCGAGTTGGCGAGTGCGCTAGTTGTCAAGTACACATAAACATTCCACTCGCTCAGTAGCCAAGTAGCTGGCACGTGGAAATATACATTTTCAAGACAGTTCTACTCGTTGCTTCTGGACAATCCACAAGCTACTGTCAAGTACACTTGGCTAGTTTACAATCTAAATCGCTCAAAAGCCGGCGAGTGGCGTGTAAAGTCGCCGGCAGAGTCAACTTTTTCAAGAGCTTTTTTAAAAGCAGCTTTTAAGCGAGTGCGGTGAGTACACTGGGCTAGTTTATGAGCTGCTTGTAAAAAAGCCGGCTTGTAGCTTGTAAACTCGCCCCGTGTACTTGACCCTTTAAGAATCACCGGCGCAGGTGTCATCCATGTCACTTGACCATGGTTCAAAATAACGTGGTCCGTCGCCAGAAGCCCTCGCGTAGCTGAACAGTGCGACGTTAATATTCACTCAATCGAGCGGTATGTGCCCCCAGAACGCTGGTAACTCTGTACTAGCGTACGGCTACTTTTGAATCGGTTAGACCCAGCCTTAATTTGTGTAACACAAAAGCATCGTCTCCAAATACTTGTTGAATCTTATGAATTGTTTCATTCAGCGTTCACCAAGCTGTTGGCCAAAAATGTGATGCAGTACCTCTACTTAAGGTATCCGAACACGTTGAAAATGACCAAATTCGGTCAAGACAGATATTTTTGTTTTCTCCTTTATTGAATAGAGCTATCTTTTGGCTTTATAAAACATATTTTGTTTTGTTTCTACTCTACCTAAAAGCCAAGCTACAATCAATTTTATAAAGTTAGAGAAACCAGAAGTGGGTCTTTGATCTACCAGAGGTGAGCATTTAAATTACTCGAAATCTATCATGGCGAGTCTGATTACTCAAAATATTACGAATGTATTTCTATAAAACTTTTTTAACCTGATATTTATGTTATTTTCTAGAGAATGTACTAAAGTATTTCTTATTGTATGAATATTTTTGGAATTTTAGAGCTTGTTATTTAAATAATGGTCTCATAAAAAATGTGATTTTTCTTATAATGTGTACTCAATCAACTCTAAAATTTTCAAATTTTAATAAAACATTAAAATTTTAGTACATTCTCTAGATAAATGCATCTAGATTGTTTTGGTAATACTTTTACTAATATAAGTTTATTACTTTTTTTAATTGCTTTGAAGTTTTACAAAAATGTTGCTAAAATTTCACTTATAATTGGGATTTTTGTGAAATTTAGGCAATTTATTTTAAATATTGTTAGTTAAATATTAAAAATTTATTGGTATTGAGTCCTAAAAAAGCCTTTATAATGTTTAAATAAGTTATTTTGTTAAAAAGTGCTCCGAACGTGTTCGGATACCTTGAGTTGTTCAATCATCTTTAGAGAAATAAAAATACGTATAACAACACCTCACTCGACTGCCTGCAGGAAACGACTGTTACTCTGTAACGAAGGCAAAACATTCACGCATGTGCATTAAGCTGTCACTTGCCACTGTGTACAATGGCATCGGTTTAGGATCTGTACTCTGTGCCTGAAAATTCAATATCGTATACTGTTTGAACATACTTTGTATAAGGGGTTATTTACAGAAGATATGTGATCCTAAATAAAAAAAATCTCGAATGTTCTACCCATTTCCCCATTAATCTGGCTATCGCTCTTTTCTACTGAAGCATACGATGGAAAAAAATACTATCAGTTTAAAAATTAATAATATAGCATTAAAATTTCAAAAAAAAAATATATAATTATTTATATTTTTTTCAAATCTTTATCCAAAACAAACAATTGTTCTGTAAAAAAATCCTACTTTAGCTGATTATATAATTTTTCCATTTCAATGAATACAACCACCACGTTACGCATATAAAATAACGAAGGGAATTGCAAAAAAAGTTGTAAAAATGTTATGGTGAACTCTGAGTGAGAAAGTCACGCTCGAATTGCTTATTTTGCATGTGGAAGTTTACATTTCTTCGACGTTTGTTTATTGTGAAGATTTATTAAGAAATACAAATGCTTATTTAATCGATGCTGGATTTAATGGGTTATAAATTTTCTCATAGAATTTGTTAAATTATTTCTTAAAATCATCTCAAAACTTACATTTTCTTTTAAATCTGATGTAATGTTTGCTGTTTTGAAAATAAATACGAGTCCGTGATAAATTCAGCTTTTAACTAAAAGGAAAAAAAACGGCTGTTCATATTCTTTGAAGCAAATGGAGTCGTGTTTCCGATTCCGGTAATAAAGAAAAAGTTCTAGTGTACTAGTTTAAATTACATTTTGTCTCAATATCTTTGTAAGGAACAGTAATCTCCCCAAACTTTCGCGATAGGTGGGATTGAGTTATAACCGCGTATGTTGTGGGGTAGGATTTCGCATATAAATACATATGAATTATTTTTATTCGAGGCCGGAGACGAAAGAAAATAATAATTTAGAACAAAAATATTGAATAAAAGCTTAGGCAACACAAATGCAAAATCCCAAACCGAAGCTATTTTGATGCAAAATGTTTAATAAAAGTTAACAAAGTAGTCAGCCGGCTCAAATATTTTTTTCACGCCGAATTTCCTCATAGCATGCTTCTAATTGTTTATGTTCCTGTTCTGTGGAAAAAATGCGCTCATATATCGTAGTAGTCTGTATTTTCAAAAATGTTCAACCTTTTTTCAATTAAACTGAGATCTCCTATCAAATTTCCAACCGTCATTCGATCTTTTGATTGAACTGGGTGTAAATCAAGTTCTTCAATGTATTGTTCTTGCTCGTGCATTTCTAGTATGCATGTTTCTATTTATGTATTTCCTGATTGTGGGAATACAGCAGTTCTTAAATGTCATCACTATCCATTTCTAAATTTATTTGTCTATCAAGATCGACAACTTCTTGAATCTCATTACCAATTTCACCATTTTTTTCTCAAACAAATAACCAATATATGATATTTGAATAACAAGTAACTCCGAGTTCGCCTAAGTCGGAGTATTACTATATCACATATAATGATAATTCTTTTACTGATCCATCACGCATTTCTGAAGTATTTTATATAAATATGCAAGGAAACGAAGTGAAATGCATTTTTATCCCTTTAGTAATTAACGGAATTAATAAAACACATGCTACATAGAAAAATATTGTTGTTTTTGCTTATCTCCTTTTCTAGCTTCTGCTAAATGAGATCTATGAGTTTGTTCTCCCTCAAAAAGTCATATACAAGCATAGGAAGACCTAATAAATCGTCGTAGGACAAACCCAGGCATCCAAGAATATGAGTGGGGGAAGTCTGCTCGATGTTACGTTTTCGACAAATCGGATGGGTTTTATGGACACCCTGGAAGGCAAGGCTTTTTATATGTCCACTAAGAAATCTGGAAACTGTCTTCTGAGTGCATCTGTCGCAATTCATAGAAAGGGATCCTCCAGGGGAATCAGATCGATACCAAGTATGAACCGGGGGGACGAGCAAAGTCTTTTTATCAATGTTTTCTGGCAGAGTACAGCTCAAAATAAGTCAAGATAGATGTAGCCAGGGTCTCTCTGGCACCCTCTTTCGCCAAGGCATTTGCCTCCTCATTACCCCATATATCTACATGCGAGGGGATCCACTGAAAGTGCACATCACAAGATGATGAGACTTGTTTTAATTTATTAATAATAGAAGTTCCAATTTTATCACCAACGCTACTCCAGTTTGACAAATGCTGGGCGGCACTTCGACTATCGGACAGAATCCAAATGGACTTATGGTCTAAGGAAGACAGGATATATCTAAATCCTTCATCATAGCGACAAGTTCACTTTTATAAACTGAACTAAAATCAAGATTTCTTTTCTTTATTCCAACATTGGTGTCTTTGATTAGTGCTCTACTACCAGAGTGGGAATTCTCGTCTTTTCTACCATCAGTATATGCAAGCGTAGTGCCTTCTGGAATGTAGTTTATAATTTCCAGAGCAAACTACTGGAAGCATCTCGGATCGTCGTTTTTCTTAGAAACCCTAGAAAGCAATTCAGTATGGAAATTGACCCATGGAAGACCAACAAAGAGGTCAATGTATTGCTTCAAAAAGCACTGTTCCACCGCAGGGTCCACCAAATTATTGTAATCGATCAGGCTAAAAGTACTTTCGATATTATACCAGTGCTGCAATAAATCAGAGGTCCGATTTTGGCATTCGTAGCTGTAAAGTTTGTTATTATACTTCACAAGACACAAGTTACTTCTAAGACTCAATGGCTGAAGGTCTGCCTCAAAAAGCACAATATCATTTGGGCAGTTATTACATAGAAAAATTTATAGTTCAATTGATAAAGAAGGAAGAAAACATATTATATAAAATTTCTTTCATGTCTGAATTTACTTTAGATTCTACAATGTGGTTGTGGTAGCCGAGTGGTATAGGTATTGGATCGTGGCTGGCTTTGTCTCGAGTTCAAGCCCAGTACCACTATAGACCCACCATGTAGGGCAGCGATGCGCGTTAAATCTGTCGAGAGCTGAAACGTCCTCCCGTTGGTGTGGTAGTTAGGAGAGGAGGGTGTCAGCTCAGGTGTCGTCCACGTCACTTGACCATGGTTCAAAATTTCGTGGTCCGTCGCCTAAAGCTTTCTTGTAGCTGAGCAGTGCGATGTTAATATTCACTAGATCCTACAATATGTATGAGTCCTAATCTGCTACAATTTATTTTAAAGAAAAACTAACTGTTGAAGATTGAATTCAGTCTCTGAAGTTTATTACTACAGTAAAAATACGCTAATGTTTAATTAATTATACTAAGAATTCACTCTCTCTCTTCTTTCCCAACTTTTTAAATTCCTATGTGTTTCCGTGTGTAAGGACTCGTATTTCATGTGTACAGGCTTATGTACATAACAAAAAGAGAAGAAAAAAATTAATATATATTCTAATAACTGTGACACACCTAATTTTAGGCAAAACAAGCCTATCAAATACTAAATATTTCTTTACTATAAAATAGTAATAACTACTTTATTTTAAAACTTGTGTAATATATATATATATATATATAAAGTTTATTTTTAAAAAACATATCGACAAAAGATCAGTTATTTTTCTCCTTTGGAATATCTAATGTGCTCTCTTCAAATATTTACTTGCCAAATAAAGGGAAATATTTATTTAAATATTGATCAAAATTGAGACTAATAAGTGATATTCAATAGTACGAGCAAAGTTATTGGTATATATGCTAAAAGTTCCTCAATTTCAATGAATGTATTGAAAATACCAATAAGTACGCTATCATACAGATCAGAATTCAGTGCACAATATAAAATTCTATAGATTAACTATACAAAAGTTGACATATAAAAGATAACATGGCAACTAAAATGTGTATAAAAATACCTTTTGATTACTACAAAAATGATTAAGCAAAAGCTACAAATACTAATAAAAGTTTACAGATCATTTATATATTAAATATTTTCTTGTTATTAATTGATTTAAAAACGATAACACTTTTAAACAAAAGATGGATTGTTTGGAATTATATTTCAAATTCATTTACACTATTAATGCTCTATTTTACTACTATTATGAATAAACTATTTTGAAAATATCTAAACATATTATAATGATTTGTTTTATATGGGTCATTTCATCTACCGTGGTTCTCCGAGGTTGAGATCTCAATTAGGTTTACGTAAACAAAAAGGATTTATGAAGTAAATAATAAAAAAAATTTTTTTTATCCAATTAGCGAGTTTATACTTTAAACGTGTTGTCATCGAAAATGATTTTAAAGATGCATTACGTGTAACGGAAGTACACACTGTAGTGTCAGTAAAATCCGCAATTCTCAAGTCTTTAAGTATTTAAAGCAAAAATTTAATTTGATTATTACTGTTTTGTAATCATAGCGAATATTAATAATTTTTACACAGTATTGTCAATTATTTAATACTAGCTGGTATACCCGTTCTTCGCACGGGTGAACTGAAAAACAACATAGATTGAAGGATAAAGAAGTGTTTAATGAGTTAATTTTACGTGAATTGCAAATTAAACAAAAAAAGCTCTTTGAATATCTAAGCTAAACAAAAAAAAAACCACCGTTGTTAAATTTTAAGTATGTATATCTAATAGCTGATAAAAAGGATTTTTTTTTATTTATAATTCCCCGTAACACTCTTGAGGGTCGATTTTTGAAAATACCTCCCTAAGCTGATCTCTGTTCAGCAAAAGTAACACATTGTCAAAAGTTATGCGTAATGAACGCTTAAAATAGTGAAAATAATTTATATCTGAAAGTGTAATACATTAATATTACTTTATGTTGTATTTATTTTATGTTAAAATTGTAATATTCGCAAGCAACGCCGTGTTTCTTAAATTATAATGGCTATATAGTAACCAATAGTTATCGACAACTCCATGCAGTCTTCGCGCGCAGGCGCAGCTAAAACACGAACTAAAACTTTTGAACTAGTGGAAGAGAAACAAAAACTCTTGGACATTAGAGAGAAAGGAGAACGAGAGAGGTGCGCGAGCAGGCGTTACCTTCTGCATATCATTGTCAAACTTATCTACCTTTTTTAATTAATTTTTTTAAAGTTTTAAAATAAAGTTAAAGGAAAGACAAATGTCTTGGACCCCTTGTTGTCTCCCACAAATTATGGGGGCTCGGCCGCGATCGATAAAATTTTGATTTTGAACCAAAGTCTGGACAATGAACAAAAGCGTCCGTGAGGAGACGCTCCGCCATTTTTCGAAAACTTCGTTCAACCTGTGTAGAGGTTTGAACTCAGCATAAATATTCAACCTGTGTAGAGGTTTGAACTCAGCATGAATACTCCGCCTGTGTAGAGGCCGGGATTGATAAAAGATTTCGATTTTGATCAAAGTTTGGAACGTGAACAAAAGCCGTCCGTGGAGGAGACGCGATGCCATTTTTCGGAAACTTCGTTCAACCTGTGTAGAGGTTGAATTTTTCAACTTCATTCCGCCTGTGTAGAGGTCGGAACAAATAACAAAATAACCTGTGTAGAGGTGTATTTTTCAACGAACCATCGACAAATTCCGCCTGTGTAGAGGTTGGAACCACTCACAAACACCTGCGAAGAGGTGTCAATTCGAACAATTTCAACGATATTACCTGCGAAGAGGTGAAATCAATGGAATCGAAATTTTCTTCAATTATTGGATACATCGTACGTGCGAGCAACAAGGGAGCCAGAAAAAAAAGGTAGGATCTTTCCATATTTTTCTAAAATGTATAAAAACGCTCTTAAAGAGGATCTCATAAGAGTTGTTGAGAATCTAGACGGTACTGTGGAGAGTACGGACACTATAGTTAAACTAAAGACTAAAATTGAGAACAGTAGTACATTTGAAAGTGATCCAGATTTCGTTAAAACTTTAATTCAAAACTGTATAGATGAGAGAGTATCGCAAAACGAAAGAGAGGTAACTTTAGAAAAACAGAAAATTGAGCTCGCGAAACTTCAGTTAGCAAAATTAGAAAAAGAAGTCGAACTTCAAACGGCTAAAAATAAAGCATTAAGTTTAAATTCTGCAGCTAAAGTCGAAGAAAAACAGTTCGAAACTAACATAGAAAATATGATAAACAGTATTAAAACTTTATCTCTTCCTGTTCCCACCAGATCTGAAAATTTTAATCTGTTCTTCCAATCATTAGAACGCGCATTTTTAACCAAGAAAATAAATGATGAATATAAATCTGAAATTCTAATAAATCTTCTGGGCGAAAGAGCTCATAATGTCTTATTGTATATTAAAGAGGAATTAAATGACTATGAAAAACTAAAATCTATAGTACTCAGAGAATTCCAATTAACCCCTCGCGAGTGTTTAAACTCATTTAAAAATGCTGTAAAATCATCAGGCGAGACATACATCCAATTTGCTGCAAGATTGACGGCAAACTTCCAATATTATTGTTCGTTAAGAATAGTTAATTCCTTTGAATCTCTATGTGATCTTATAATTTCTGATAAATTATTTGAAACTTTAAATAAGGAAACTGCAACTCATATTGGCATTCGAGAAGCAGAAGATTGGTTTAGGCCTATTGATTTAGCTAAAGAGTGTGATATTTATATTTCATCTAGAAGCGGATCACATAAAGAAATTCCTATTACTTATGGATATACCCAAGAACCCTTTAAAAATAGATCACAAAACTTTAAACCAAAGATTAAAGAGAACTATCCCCAATATCTTGAAAGAGAAAATAAAAATTGCTTTATATGCGGTGATTCATCTCATTGCGCAAGAGACTGTGAGAAGCGTTTTAAACCTAAAGAATCTAACAACCACATCCATAATAAAATAAACGTGAATACTTTGAAAGTCGAGAGCGAAAAACAAAATAGCGATGAATTCTCAAATCTTCAATACGTAAGCATTTTTGTGGAAAATCAGCCCGTAACAGCCTTGATCGATTCAGGTTGCCAGATCCCAGTTTTAAATTCCTCACTAATTAGAGTGCAAACACCTTCCGAAGAAATCATAACATTAAGCTCATGTTTTGGCGAAAAGCGAATGGTAGAAGTTAAACCCATAAATATTTCTCTTGATCAACACTCTCCCGGTCTAAGTGTGCGAACGGCGATATCACCGACCTTGACCGAAGAATTTATTATACATCCCAGTGTATATTCTGAAATAAAAAAACTAGGCCACGCAAAGAGCGTTGTTTTATTGAATGAAAGTGAATCCTCTTTAGGTGCTCATGCTTATGCTTATTCTAGTGCTATTTCTTTTCCAAATGTTTCCGTTTCAAATGTGATAGAAAACTCTAGTTATGATTTGCCATATGTTAAAAACTTTAATACTAGAAATGATTCGAGTTCTCTAATTAAGGATTATAAATGTAATAAAATTAAGAGTACTAAGTTAAAATTGAGTATTGTAAGAGAAAAATGTTCTGATATAGTATTGTGTAAGAAAGCCAATTGTGCCATGAAAACGAGTTCCGTGGAATTCATCTCCCGCTCACCTACCCCTTCACCTATGGAACGTAATTATAGACGGTTTGTGTTGCTCCGAAGGATCTTTGAGCCTTGGCAGTGGAAACGAAGGAAAAAGAGAAATCGTTTTGAACAGACGTCCAGAACTCTACAGAGGAAAATATCGATGCGTTCAACCAAAGATCAACTTGTTAAAAAAAAGACATTCTTATGCCGGTGAAACACAATGTTTTCCTGTGGAACCTTCCGGATGTCGAAGAGGTGCCTTCACATGATGGAGAAAATGTCTAGTTCAGCAAAATTATGATATATTACATCTTTGTTTATTTGTCGTATAGTCCTTGTCTGTTCCGTCTTTTTTTTTTGTATGTTTCAGATTCTCCTCTGGTCTCCATGGAAGTACCGCTGCGGACAGCGTACAGTCAGGCTGGCCGGATATAGTAACCAATAGTTATCGACAACTCCAAGCAGTCTTCGCGCGCAGGCGCAGCTAAAACACGAACTAAAACTTTTGAACTAGTGGAAGAGAAACAAAAACTCTTGGACATTAGAGAGAAAGGAGAACGAGAGAGGTGCGCGAGCAGGCGTTACCTTCTGCATATCATTGTCAAATTTATCTTCCTTTTTTTAATTAATTTTTGTTAAAGTTTTAAAATAAAGTTAAAGGAAAGACAAATGTCTTGGACCCCTTGTTGTCTCCCACAGCTATAATGGAGATTCGATGAAAAACACAGCGAAATGATAACGATAGAGTCAAGTTGGCAAATGTCTAACTACTTTCATAGCTCGAGCTTTATTAGAGCTCAGTAAGACCCGCCGTGTAGGGGCGCGATGCTCGTTAATGCTTTATCTACCGCATTATGATTTACTGCAGTTTTTTTCATACAATATTTTTTTTGGATCACTACATTGAAAATTAACGGATATACATAAACAAAATATTCCACTTTGGGAAATTTAATCCGTTAGAGATAATAAATTAATTAAAGATATTCCACTGTAAAATTAATTATATACACCGTTCACTTAAAATAAATAGTCAAATCGTTTTCTAAGGTCTACATTAACATACAAAAACATTAGACACTTAAATTTTGACATAAACAATTTTTTTGGGGACAAAAATAATAATCGTTGCAATCCGCTGGAAACGCCGTCAGCTAAAAAGGCAATATCTGCTGCAAAACTATTCGCTTTCCCCGCTAAAATACTCATCATAGAACCCGTGCTGCCATATATCTTGGAAGAGTGGATTTCAAAGAATATTCTTGCTAAGTATTGGTAGAATATTCCTTCTAAGTTGGTGTGGTGTGGTAGTTAGGAGAGGGGGTGCCAGCTCAGGTGTCGTCTACGTCACTTGACCATGGTTCAAAATTACGTGGTCCATTACCAAAAGCCCTCGTGTAGCTGAACAGTGCGACGTTAATATTCACTCACTCCAAAAAATACAGTACAGTAGTTATAATTATTTTTATACTTAAAATTGCAATATCCGCCTATTCAATTAAAATTATAGCGTTACAATTAACTACTAACCACAAACAAACTAGGCAAATATGTCCAAATGATGTAGTGGGAAAGACAAAGTTTATCTATTGTAAGTACCAGAAGCAATAAAAGTATTTATTTTGAAAAAAGATGAATTTCTTACTACCAAATGTGCATAATAAAATTATTAACAAAACATTCAAAAAAAGAGAGATTTATAATAATCTCTCCCTTCAAAACTTAGTTTTATTCTGTATTAAAAAAAATTAGGGATTAGGCTGATCACAAGAATTAATTAGAAGCGAGCGCCTTGCGTAGCCAAAACAAAAAAAGTTCTTTCACAAACAAAAGATAGATATAGGCTGACATGGGCTTTTTTGCAGCGCACGCCAGAATTGCTTGCAGATGGCAGAATGTTTTCCTACTTGACAAATATCGTTATATTTTGGACACTTCTCACAATACATTTATAAATTATAGCCTATGTGCTATTCTGATGTATAAGCTATATTACTGTAAAGTTTCATTAAAATCCATTCAGTTGTTTTTGCGTGAAAGACGCCCAAACATCCTTACAAACTTTCGCATTTATAATATATATCTAGATGTTTGTATTTATTTAAAATTTCATTTCAATTAAAATATAATGAATCTTATTAATCTGGTCAGATGGCTATCTTATGACGTCATAGTCGCATGATAAATTCAATCACTTGTTTCTCGTAAATCAGTGCCAACGCCTCACTGCTGCCAATTTTCAAAACTGTATATTTGTTAACAATAACAATGTATGAAAGTAAAAGTAAAAGATGTTTGATTTAACCGTAATACCCTTATTATATAAGACATTTCTTTTATTTAAGAAAGTTCTTGAAGAAGAATCTTAATACTTCTCGACATCTTTACCCGATTTGAAATTTGATATTGTACCTCGATTTTAGAAGTATAAGTACAAATGTGCCAACTTTAAACTCAATGGAAGACACGCAATTGCCTTTTTCGCGTGACCTTAGTGAATTTATCTCATTCGTGTTCTAGGTTACCCATGTTAATGAAAGTCTAAATTAAGCCATGTTCTATGTATTTTGTATTAAGACAAAGTAAAATGGTAAAATAATTGCATAAGAGAATATTCAAATCAATGCATGATATGTGTTAGGTTTAAATAAAAATACTTAGAACTTGATGATCCAGGCTTAATTTCACTGACTACTCTTCCAACGCTCATCGTTTGAATAAAGGACTGATTTTTTGTTGTACTCCCTTAACGTTAATATCTTGAACAATTGAGTGATGCATGTTTACTTAAAAAGGATCAAAAAGCGATTATTCTACAGTGCAGTAAATTCACAGGAATCTAAAGTTGAACAGTTTCTCAGTGGACTGTATAAATTCTGTATCACAATGTAATGTAGTTACACTCAGAAAGGGTGTCCTTAAAACTACATCACAAGTCGTTCTCTCCCTTCTTAACTACTCATATCTCCTCTGTCCTCTTTTAGTCAAAGGTCACACACTTCCTGTGGATGGACTGCCCATTGGAGCCCTACTCTATAATTGGGAGAACGTTCGAAGAGAAAGAGTTCATATCCATGAGTTATGACTTACTAATACACTTGTCTCATATGTTCCTAATATCTAGTTATCTGCAACCTTCAACATATTTTATCTCAAAATTCAAATTTTATCAAGTGGTCTTTAGTTCCATTTAAATTTTTCGATGAGTCGTTTTCTTCATCGTTGTCTCATTCCTCCTCTTCAAAGTTTTCTGTCCTAATTTACATTTATTAGTTATTAGTTTTTTGAATAGCTGTCCGGAATAATACGATTTGCTGTGTGAATAAATAAATAAAATATAAGCGTATTAATTCTTTTTCACCTCAAAATAATATTTTAAATTGTATTATGTACTTCTGTCTAAAATCAAATAATGAAGGTATAGTCCAATCTCATTTAAGTACAGTTTTTAAATAACATCTCATTATTATAATTCTTACTATTTTGATTAATAACAAATTAAATTGAGAGATATCTTCCTTTTTTCAAAACACATACTTAGTATCGAGAATTTATATTTTAGTTAAATGTTTCGATAGCTTTTTGCAATTCCCTTTTCCACCTAGACACACGTAACATCAAAAGCTACCACTTGACACCAATTTTTATAACACAAAGAAGTAAATAAAAGCAAGGAAAAACAAAGCAATATGTCGTGTTGACTCTTTAAAGCCTTATAAAACGAGATTAAAAATACAACATGTCTTCGCATTAAAATTAATGTAAAATACGTATTACTCTTCCTACTGAAACATGGAGCATTTCCTCAATTAAACTCTCAATAAAAAACACTGGAGAATTTATTACATCGTTTAACCCTTTATTCCATCAATTCTGAACAAGCTCTTTGTGAATCTTGTTAGAAGACAGAAATACTAACCAGGAAAACAAGCCACCGTTCTTCCTCAAATTATGCAACATGGACTTTTGGCAATGCGGTCAACGTATTTTTTTAAAAAATTAAACGAAAATTTAATGCACATATCAGATTGGAAAAAGAGAAGAAAGCGTTTTCTTGCAGAAGTTCCTTCTATAAAGCGTTTAATATACAAAGAAAATTAACTTTTTTTCTTCTAAAATCTACTAAACTGCTTTATGAAGTTCATTATGTTAAACGAGTTTCACGGTCAGTGCTTGAAAACGTTTGTAGTGCGAGACAAGCATGTGCGTTGGAGTTTATATAGACTAAATTATACCTTTTTTCAACACCATTTGAATGTTTATATGCTTCAAAAGTTGAATTGGTGTTAAAAAGGTCTGCTTCTATATTTTCAAAACATTTGTTAAAGCGTAAATAAGTTTTTAAAAGCACATAATAGTTACGTCTATTATAGGCCACTCGAAAGAATCTTATTTTTGATGATTCATAAGTTCTTGATTGAATCATTTTTTAGAATAAAATTGCTATTAAATTAAATTGTAATGGATTATAATGGATTAATCATATTTTTTTGTAAAAACAAAATCGTCTGGTAGTTAAAATCAAGCATTTATATTTATTTTCTTAGAAAAATCGTCTGGTAGTTATAATTGCACATTTATATTTAATCACTTAGAAAAATCGTTTGGCAATACTATGTACTTGATAACTGTTTCTGTAACTTATTTGTAAAGCAGATTGCGGGGAAAATAATAATTCCACAGTTAGAATTTTGTTTTTGAGTTTGTAACTATGGTTGTTTAAATTGAATCTAGTTGCATAATAAAAAAATAATAAATGTGTTGGATAAAGTTGACGCTGTGACTTTCATTCGTAAAAAGTTTCAATGAGCATTAAGAACAGTAATAAATATATCTCACAGGAAACTGATTCATGAAGAACCGGAACTTTGTTGAAAGAAATTCGTGGAGAGAAAAGGCGATTCATTCGAAAAAATATTGAAGCAAAAAAGAAAAGAAATGTCATTGATCTAGCAAGAAATCTCAAGAGAAATGTAGATTCAAGTAAAAGCATAAAACATTCTTGACAAACCATTCTTATTTTATATTTTCCCTTTGTTCTTTGTTATGATTTTGACGAATCTGAATGCCACTTAAATAATAATTGTTTATATTTTGCAAATATAATAATAATTTGTGCTATGTAAATACGCTAAAATAGAAAAACCATTAGAATATTATTTTGCGGGATTCATTTTTTATGAACTATTAATAAATATCTCGTTTTGGTGTTAAAATTATTATTAAAAGACTTGGAATAACACGTTCACAATTCTACTCTGGAATGTGGGAGGCAAGGTCTCGGATGGATCATTCTTAGAAGAAAGATTAATTGGAACCTATTTAATATAAAATCTATTTTTTGTTGTTATTTAAATTAAAGAACAATTTTTGACTTTAGAAAATGAGTATGTGAAAGATTTCCAGAAATATATATTTGACAGTTTACGCCTTGAAAAAATTTTAAATATTTTCCTTGTAGTTTTAATGAGCATCGGAAGTTTTGTTTATTTTATCCACTGCATAAATTTTATTTATTTAAACGATAAATTTTTTCTATCTCAAATGTGAAATATTTTTAACTGATTTCTGTAAAAAATCTGAATTATAATACTTCACAACAAAATTCAATAAATAATCTCTGCCTTAAAGATTAAAATGAACATTAAAAGTAAGATTATAAATGCCAAATATCTGTATACTCCTATTTTCCCCTTAATAAATAATTAAAATTAATAGTGTAGTTATCCAAGATGGCATTCTGCATTTCTAAATTCCCTTAGATTTTTCAGTTGCATCATATATAGTACGGTTATTTAATTTAGATTAAAATAAAATTTGTTAGTTCTAGTGTTAGACAAGAAGTATGCATAAATGTATTATGCTAAAAAATGGCCAATGTTTGCTAAAACTGTTTGAAAACATATTTATCATTACCGTTGTGTTTGTGTAATAATTTATCTGCACATTATTATGACAAAAATAAATTCATAGTGTAAATTATAGAAGACAAAAATTTATTCCTATTTCTGTCACGAAAGTTATTCGTTTTTCCTGAATAAATTATATTTTTTGGGACAAATTCAAATTTAATAACTTAAATAATTTAGCTAGACAAATTATCAGAAAAATTAGCCAAAATCGAAGGAAAAAACGTAAAAGCAAAGCAATGGAAAAAATTTCCAAATGTTTTACTCGCTACCTTACTTTGACCAGGTTTTATCAAAAAATCAAAATAGTTGTTTACTAAGTAGGTTTAAAGTGTACTGTCACAATATTTTCAGGCTAAAATATTTCCTAACATATGTATCTATTTTACAGAACACAATATTTTGGACATCGTTCAAAATTTCCTTCGATGGTAGCTCAACTTTTTATTGAAAATATTGGGACTTAAACTACGTCTGCTTTTTTGAATTACTAACAACTAAAACTGATATACATTCTCCAACCACATCAGTTCCCTCTATATAAACCAAATACTTTCCGCTAAACTAATTCTTTGATATCAGGAAAGAGAACTATATATATATATATATATATATATATATATATATATATATATATATATATATAATCATTAATGACCAAAAATGGCGAACACTGTTTATTTACCAAGTTACTTCGCCTTTGAGTGATGGCTAATGCAAATGACCCTATCTGACGTTACAAGATCGCACCGAGATTAGATACGGCATAATTATGTTTCGAAGAGAATATCTCGTGCAGGGAGTGTCCAAAGAGGGTGGAAAGACGATGTTAGGAGGTCTTACTGACCTCCTTGATGGCAATATTAAGAAACATTAGCCTTTTATAAGCATTTTTATCTTCAGAGCATCGTACTAGCAAGAGACTAGAGAACCCGTTCTCATTTGCATATGAACGGATCTCAAAATCGCGATAAGTGGCATGAATATGCATGCTTCAGTCATATAAATAACTCTTATGATTGTGTAATGTTATTGTTTATTTTTAAAAATACTGTTGTTGTAGTTTTAACTATTACGTAGAGGTTGGTGGTTTCTAAATTTAAGCTTAATTTCAGTTGTTTGAATTTGGGTTGGAAAATGTGTATTTCAATAAATTAAATTTATTTCAGTTTTCAGTTTAGTTCACTTTAGGTTCCGACTACGTGATTTTAAAAAAGCGCATAAATGGATAATTTTCATGATATTTAGTGTCATTCAGATTAGAATACATGTTTTAAAACTATTTTAAGGACATTTGGACAAAAAAAATTATTTAAGTACAATATTTTGGCAAAAAATTAACTTAGAATAATATTTTTAGAAATGTTCTCCTTTAGTGAAAAATGCTTCTATTATAATAATATTTTGCCTGTATATAGCTCATACCTCTCTACAGAGGCTCAACTAGAATTTTTGAAAAATTTACATTGTTTTCAGAGTTACCACCCATTGAAATAATTATTGGTGTTTATTTTTTCTTAAAATTGCTCCCCTCTGTTGTCGTAAAATATGTGGATAAAGTCACTTCTAAGTTATAAATTTCAAAAATTCTAGTTGAGGCTCTGTAGAGGACAAGCTATATACAGGCTATATACAGGCAAAATATTATTATAATAGAAGCATTTTTTATAAAACGAGAACGTTTTGAGAAAAGGTTATTCTAAGTTAATTTTTTGCCAAAATATTGTATTTAAAGAATTTTTTTTGTCAAAATGTCCTTAAAACAATTGTATATATGTATTCTAATCTAAGTGACACTAAATATCAAGAAAATATCCATTTATGTGCTTTTGCATAATCACGGTTCCGAACGTAGTCGGATACCTTAAAATTATCACTTATCTAAGCAAATAAAGAGGCATTCTGTTGATGAAATTGCACGAATTGAGTTAACTGAGTTGAATCAAGATGCTGAGTTCTGTTTTCCACTATATCCGATTTTTTGTTTACTTTACTAAAAAGAACTTTAAAATGGTTCTAAGTTTATTAAGTAATATTCCAATGATTACATCAAATTGTAATTTTCTTTATAAATCTTAAGGGCATTTTTTTTAAAAAATATGATCGATATCAAAAAGGTACATATTTTTCATGAATACTTCAATTTAATTTAACTAAATCAGGGAGGGCGAACCTTTATCTATCTCAATGTGCCATTTTTTTCTAAAGAAGTGTTTAATGAGGTACAGGCGTGCCATCAAATAAATTTGACTTGTGATAATTGGGAAAATAATAAAAAATTAAATACTAACAAGTCGAAACACTTTATTTACTACGAAAAAATACCTTTTGCACTGTATAGTTGTAAATGTGTTTTAGTTATACTTGTAATTCAAATTATAAAGTAACATTAGGGTGAACTCTAACGTTGCAGATTGGATAACAAATTACTTATATTAGGTTTGTAAAAAGTTACTTTTAGTATAAAATGAATGCTGAATTGGAAGTTATCTGCCAAACGGTTTCTAAGCAATTAATTTTGCCGTGGTGCATTTTTTTGACAAGAGGATTTGTGATTCATTTCAAAATGCAGTTTTACCGACGATACTCGGCATACCACTGTTTCATAACTTAAAACACGCACCACTTTGTTGCCTTTAATAAAAATGCCATATTTCTAGATTCACCAAGTTTGAAATTTTCTACACTTACTATCTTGACTTTTTTGTTATTTTGCTGAGTGAGTGAATATTAACGTCGCACTGCTAAAGGGCTATGTTCTTTTGCTGAACTAGTTATGTTAAATAACAATTAAAAATCGTAAATATAACACAAATACATTTTAAAATACAGTTTTGTCAACGAAATTTACTATGCTATTCGTAGACAAATTCTGCATCATAAGCAATTGTAGCCTACCACGTAACTAAGGTACGAAAATACTAAACGAGTGTACTCCCCCCCCACTGATTACTCAAGTGTGTTCGTAATACTTCATGGTGAACTTTGTTATTTTGAAATAAAATGCAAACCCTTTTGATTACTGACGTGCCCAAAATATTGTGTCTCGTGCCATTAATGGCACGCGTGCCACTGGTTCGCCATCCCTGGTATATATGATCCATTGGACTCTGGTAATTCGATACGGATAATGAAGAGAACGTTGTGAATACACGTAGAGGACGAAAAAGAATGAGATTGTTCTCTAGTTCCGAAGACGAATGCGAATATAAAAAGAATGATCAGAATATTGAAATTTTGATTGATGGATCAATTTGGTAAAAAAATCAAGAAGGTTCTTAATCTGGGAGATCCCCGCTTTATACTATTGTCAGAGAATATCAGAGTCAACCTGATATGCTAAGTGTAATAATATGAAGGATAAAGTAAGGAGTGCGTTTTCGGTAAAGAGAAAAAACTGGGATGACGAGCACATTTCATTTTAATTAAATAACGATATGTGTATAAATTTCTAAAATAAAAGATAATTTTTTCAGTATTCACATTCTTTTTCTAATAACATGCATGCCTAAAATCTCCCCCCCAAAAAAAAAATCAAATTTTTGTTAAATTAATATATGACAATTATTTTACCTTTTTTTCCATAATAAGTTTTGAATTATTTATAATCAACTGGATAAGAATAAAACATTCATTTAAAAAGCGGTCATCAGACCACCATCAGTAGGAACAGGTATGCATAAAATGTCGAAAGGTGTAGTGTTAAATGTATTTCTTCTATTTTAGTTTCCATTGTTTCAATATTTCCTCAACGCTTCTCAATTATAGAGCATAAAGCAATCATCTAGGAGAGAGAAAATATTTAAAGTAGATGTAAATCATGATTATTATCGAATTCTTTCGAGTCATTTGCAAATCACCACCATCAATTTCTCATGTTTACTACCCTCTTGATTTCATTTTCTCATCCCATTTGGTGGTGGATATAAGGAAACTATCACTAAGGACAAACACAGCAAGGTTGCACCAGAGTATGACCATTATGGGAGCAGACGACCAGTTTCCCTTGACCTTCGAGCACCTTGGGTCAAAGAGGAAACCTATTTCACTCGGCCATCCTCAAAAAATAAAAACAAAACTTAAAAAGGAAACTCACGGCCGCGGAATAGAAAATTGGAATCCCTTATCGATGTTTATTTGGATATCAATCTGATGGCAACTCCAAAGAAACTTCTCTGTGCGGAGGTTGGAGGTAAAAAAATGGTCTCCTTGAGTAATGGAAGCAAGGGCACAAGGTCGTATAATCAGAAAAAATGGAAGGAAAAGTATTGAAAAACTGGACGTTTTTATTGATTTGTGAGATGAACGGATAAGGTCCTGTGTGTGTGATGGGAATGATATATTTCTAGAGGGTTTCTGTTATTTGACATTAACCTCGTTGAGAACGAGAGCAATGTCGTGTTTGTGTATTCTGAAAGAATAGTTTTGTGATTGCTCAAGATCTAATCGATTGGTGTTTATTTAGATCGGGTTTACCGCTCACTGAAAGAAATATGCACGTTTTTGGAAAGAAACACTTTAAAAAATGGTTAGAAAATTTTATATGGACTTCCGTCTATAGTTACGACTTATTTATGGGACTTTAAATTGAACTAATAACTCACCAAAACAATCTTATCAGTAACTTTTAAGGTATCCGACTACGTTCGGAACCGTGATTTTGCAAAAGCGCATAAATGGATAATTTTCATGATATTTAGTGTCACTTAGATTAGAATATATGCATAAAATTATTTTAAGGACATTTTGACAATAAAAATTTATTTAAATATAATACTTTGGAAAAAAATTAACTTAGAATAATCATTTTTCCAAATGTTCTCCTTTTGTGAAAAATGCTTCTATTATAATAATATTTTGCCTGTATATAGCTCAAATCTTCCTACAGAGGTTCAACTAGAATTTTTGAAACATATAACTTAGAAGTGGGTTTATTCATATTTTATGACAACAGAGGGGAGCAATTTTAAGAAAATAATGTCAATAATTATTTCAGTTGGTGGTAACTCTGAAAATAATGTGAATTTTTCAAAAATTCTAGTTGAGCCTCTGTAGAGAGGTCTGAGCTATATACTGGCAAAATATTATTATAATAAAACCATTTTTCACAAAAGGAAAACATTTGGAAAAAAGATTATTATAAGTAAATTTTTTGCCAAAATATTACATTTAAATAAATTTTTTTGTCAAAATATCCTTAAAACAACTTTATGTAGGTATTCTAATCTGAGTGACACTAAATATCATGAAAATTATCCATTTATGTGCTTTTTTAAAATCACAGTTCCGAATGTAGTCGGATATCTTAAATATCCAAAGGTTAAGAATATTTAAAATTAGCAAACTTATTACCATTGAAATCATTAGACTTTTGAAAAGAAGCTTTATATTCACGCGAAAACTTTTAAAAATTCAACTAATTTTTAGTTGTTTTTAGTTTTGTGCGAGTTCTTAACAGATAATTAAATGAATAATAACAAAAATAAAAAGAATAAAATGAAAGAGAGAAAAATCTTGAGAATGCGTTTTCAGCTTATATTTAACACAGCGAAAAAATATTGTGTGAAATAATTACCGTAAAATACGGCGTATAACGTGCACTTCTAACACAAAAAAATGATTGAAATTTGGGGGGTGCACGTTACATCCCAGATATAAAAATGAGAGCTTTAAAAATAAATAAATAAAGATGAGCATAAAAAAAATTAAAGTTCTACATAGATCGAAATACTAATTATTTAAAAGAAATGACCTTATAAATTTAGAGGGTTGTAGTTTTTGAAGTATACTATTTTTTTTCTAAAGTTTTGAATAATACCTCAAGTAAATGACTTAAGTTGGTCCGGCACTTGAATTTTCAAAAAAATTATGGATTTTCACTTTTTTATATATTTTAAAAGTTGAAATATTTTTGTTTAAAATGATGTATGATATGAGGAAATATGATAATTAGAAGTATTTTTGTTTATTTTTTTAAAGTGAATCTACTTCTTGACACGCATCTAATGAGCTCTGTTAGGAGCACCTATGTTTCCATTTGCATAGGTTTCCGATGAGCGCGAATCCATATGATGTTCAAGTGGAAAAATTAGAGTGTATTGGGCTTTTCCAAAAGTGTATTCTTTTGGATCTTAAAAGCGAAACAGAAAGAAAAATAAAGTTAAGTGATAGAAAAAGCTTAATTGGTCATAACCGACTCACTGACATTTTAACATAAAAAATTTAAAAATATTATAGTATGGCTATTAGAAATAATATCAATGATCTACACAGCATGAAAACTGCTGTTTGGGCTGTTTATTTTCATCTTCTATCTTCAAACGAGAGCCCTCAACATGGTGGACTGTATCCTGCGATTATAAATGTCTGGTGCAATTCTGAAAAAAAAACAGAAGATAAATATAACGAAAGACACTATGATCATAAACACATACACATGTTCTATATGCCATAATGAATTAAATGAAGCCAATTTTAAGAGATTTAGGTGACCCTATGTTATTAAGAAAATGTTTACATGGAAAGACCCAGAACTCATATGAGTTAGCTAATAACACCATATAATCAGTGATTCCAAGATCTACATTTGTGGAATTAAAAACCCTAAAATTAGGGGTAAATATGGCTATTGCCCAGTTCAATATGAGTCGTGTAGCAAAATTAATGATATTAAAACATTGTGAGATTGAACCAAGTTATAACTGTGTGTCGTGCCTCAAAAAACTAGATACACGTAGGCTTCATGCATCCCAACGAAAGCCTCTTGAGATCCGCAAAAAAGGAAAAATTGTTAAAAAGTATTGAAAAAAAGAAAATTAGAAGAGTCTTTTGTATGAGCAGAGAGTTAAAAAACTGCTTCATACGCTTCTGGAAATTTTTTTTTAAAAAAGCAAATGCTCAAAAAATCATAAATTTACTCTTTAAAGACTGTTTTTTCAAAATGTAATATATTTTCCTTTATGTACCTTTTTCTCAAACACTACTTATCGTATAGTCCTCAAATTTCTAGTGGCAGACTTTTAACACGTTTACATATTTTAATGGAGGGAATTAGATATATCTAGCAAGCCTTTTTAAATATGCCTTCTTTAAGCTAAATTTTAAGGAAAAAAATTGGACAATTTGTAAAAAATTGCTAATTATTTTAATTTTGAACAAAAAGACAAAACTCTTCATTAAAGTGATATTGATAGTACACATAACTTACTGTAAAAACTTCATCCATGAGAAATATGTAGTTTCTGAAAAAAAGGTACATAAACTTACGCAATTTAACATGGGCGGCTATGGAAGTGCCGGACCCCCTTAAAAAGGGAGCATTGCGCATGTACTTTTGAGGTTTTTTCGTAAAAAAGGAGGCGTGAGTTATACGCCGGATTTTAAGTAAGTTTTTAAAAGTAATCATTGAGTGAATGAGAGTTTATTAACGTCCCACTTTGAATCAACACGAGGGTCATTGGCGAAGGGGCTTGTAATATTGAATCACGGTAAAACGAGGTCGACACCTGACCTGTCCCCTTCTTCTCCGAGCTTCCCCCCCCCCGCCAACGAGAGGATTTTGAGCCTCTACAGATTTTCCGTGCCTAGGCCACTCTACACGTTGGGTCTTTATTGGCCAAATGGTTCGAACTCATAACACGCTGGTTCTTCTACCCCTAGGACTTAGGCTATCGCGGTCTCTCATTGTTGAAATAAACAATTTGATAATTATGTATGAATTTTTGCTCATTTCCAGTTTTATTTTAGGCTTTTAAAACAATAAATATTCTTAAATTTATAGAATTTGTAAATTCTGTTGTATGATATGACAACGATATTACACGTTTATGACAAAGTCTATACATGTTATTCACTTTCTTTTTTTCTGTATATTAAAACAATATATTATTTTGCTCAAGAATTTTTTTATATAATTTGAGGATTAACTATGGCAGTTATTAAGACTAGTTTCCGTTCAGACAATCAGTAGCAGTTTTTTGATTTTAATGTGCGCAAACTAAAAGAAATAAGTAAAAAAAAATACAGCTGGACCTCAATTTAACGAAGTCGCTAAATACCGAAAACAGTTCGTAATGTGGAAAATTCGTTAAATAGAGATTCCTCTTTCAATATACCTTATAATTCCCATAAAACAAATTTTAAACACATAACCTTTATATATTATTTAAAAAGTAGTTATTCATCACTATTTTTGAAAAAAAAATTAACTCAATTGTTTATTTTATATACCTTATCCATCAAAAAGAAATATGCAAGGAAAACAAGAAGAAATTTATTCTCCAAAAATATACTATATTTTCAACTTTAAAAAAATAATTTTATATTAAAATTTTCTAATAAATTGTTAAATAAAATAAATGTTATTGACATTTTCTCATTTTAAGCCTACAAGTAATTTTAATTATTTTTATATTCAGTTATTTTAAGCTTATATTACCACAAGCGCCCATAAATTTAATTACTGGTGAAGTTTGTTAGTTTTGTTTGAGTATTTTTGCTTTAAAAATCGTTTTCTCCCATAATGTGTGCGCCTCTTATTTTTGTGCAAAACCCCTTTATACGTATTTTCTCCACAAGAGAAAAAGATCGTTAAATAGAAAACGTACTTCGCTATTTGAAGGTTATTTTACGAAGAAAATTTTAAAATGTTCTTGATTCCAGAAAAATTTGCAAAATAGAGAAATTCGTAAAATAGAGGTTTGTAAAATGGAGGTTCGATTGTACTTGAGTGTAAAAAATCGATATTTTTTTTCTGTTAACATAATTACAGTAAAATTATAACTTCCATAACAATGATTTTCTCTCAATTCATTAGACTTAATAGTTTCTCTTTTTCTAATTTACCTCCGAGTTATTGGTAAATACGAAATTAAGGGAATTATAAAGTATTATTTGTAAGTGAAATATGAAAGTGTTCTTGAAAATTTATTTTCTTCATTTCAGTTTATTGCAAGAAAAACTTAAAATTATGATCAATAAATAATATGATTCTGATACATATACATGAATTTTAAACTTATATATATATATATATATATATATATATATATATATATATATATATATATATATATATATATATATATATGTAAGAGTAATATATGTACAGTTTTTAATTGAAAAAACAGTATTTTTGAAGAATACCTAAGAAAAGTACACACAACATTTGTTTCTCTTAAAGTTGAAAAAATTATGTTATTTTGCTGTGAACTGAACAATGCAGAAACATTATAAATAAACTAACAATAAAAATTGTATTTTTATCTTAGCATATCACGAAGTTCTATTTGGTGAAGACATTTTTTCTGGCTACTGAATTTGCTTTGTGGCATTTATGTAGAACTATCGAATTTACTCAATTGAGAATGGGATAAATTTATGTGACGTCAGTGGCATAACGTGCACCCCCGCAAACCCGCATCGCGGGAAGGGGTGGGCAAGATTCTAGAGATCGCAAAGTCTGGGGTTATGGTTTTGCAATCCTTCGTAAGATCCAACTTGGGACCCCAAAAAAGACTTTGCAGGGGGCCCTAATCTTCTCCAGCACGTCCATGTGTGGCGTCATGATAAATGAAATTAGATCTGTCCAATTAATTAATTCACGCGCTTCGTTCCGCCCAAATGCTTTTTACTGAAACTTTGTCTTTAAAAATATTTATTTGTCAACAATAACAATGCGCTTAGGTAAACACAATACACTTGATTTAAAAGTAGAAGTATATGATTTTTTTTCTAATTTTGAAAATGTTTTTGAAGAGTCTTAATATTTGAACATCTATATCCAAGTATCAAATTTGAAATTTTATCTAAATTTTTCAAGTGGAACAACAAGTCCAAGTGTGATGTTAGTTTTGAATTTGATGGAGCACATGAGATTACATTTATTATGCAACCTTCGTGAACTTAGTTCAATTCCACCGAATCATTCCATTGGACTTCAAGGCAACGAATCAGTTTGCTTACCATTGTTGATTCTCATTTATTTAATTTAATTTAAATATTTCAATTTTTTAACAAAACCTTTCACAAAAGAGTAATAGGGCTTCTAAATGATTGTTTTTAAACATGTGTTAACTCATAATACTTACAATACTCATAATACTTAAAGCTGTATTGTTCTTTTTTTATTATTTATTACTAAATCATTTATTTAATAATAAATTCGTACATTGTTTTCTTGAGAACAAAACTGGATAAGCTTTGTAAATTTTTAATCGAAAATAGAAATTTGAAATAAAAGATATTATCTCTCGGGGGAAAAAAGGAGTTTTTATACTTGAAAAAGGCCGTACAACGCTGGGCTGAACGGAGGAAAAAGAAACCTGTCTGACAAAGAGAAGAAGTGGAAGAAATTTCGGAAAAAATGTGTTTAAATGGCATAAATATAGAAATAACTCTCTCATGCACACACAGAAGTGCTGGCTTACAGAGAAAAAGGGAAAATTTCCATGGGGATAAAATTGTACCCGAGAAAATAGCCCGTGCAACTCCGGGCTAAGCAGGGAGAAAACAAACCCTTCCGATGGAACAAAGAAGTGGAAAAAACTTCAAAAAGGAGAATTTCAATGGCATTGATATAGAAATCACACATCAGGAAATCCTGACACTTAGAGGGGATAGGGAATCGCGTACAAGGAATAAAGCTATACACTTAAATAAGCCTGTGCAACGCCGGGTCATGCAGCTAGTACCGTATTTTCCCGTATATAATCCGCGGATTATGTGTTAAAAAATTTCAAATTTCGTTGTGCGGATTATACGCCGCCGCGGATTATCTGAGAAAAAACATTCTCCATCAGAAAAAATAACAAAGTTTTGAAAGAAATGCTGTTTATGTTTTATAAAATAAATAATAGATGGCGCTTTCACGACTCGGCTGACGTATTACGGCCATAATTAGTTTTTGTCCAATTACTTTCAAGAACGAATTCTGTTCCTCGGAAGGAAATACCAGTTACAAGTCGCTGGCGTCATTTACAACTTTGTCTTGACTAGAGGTGTTGCATCCTTTGAAAGTTTTTATCATGATGAAGCGTAAACGTGTTAGCTATACTGCAGACTTCAAATTAAACGCTGTATAGAAGGCTAACGAAGTAGGAAATCGAGAAGCTGCAAGATTTTTCAACGTTGACGAATCGAATATTCGTTTGTGGAGAAGGAACAAGACTAACTTCGAAAATTGCGATAGACGTAAAAGGGCCGATCGTCGTGGAAAACCTCACTGGCCAGAATTAGAGGCAGAAATAAATAAATGGATTTTAAAAGAAAGGGACGATGGGAAAGCTGTCTCGACAGTTAGCATCAGAATGAAAGCCCGAGTTATTGCACGCGAAATGATTATTGTTAACTTCTCTGGTGGGCCCACGTGGTGTTACCGGTTTATGAAGAGAAACAATTTAGTCGTTCGTAGTCGTTCAACGGTCGGACAGAAATTACCTGATGACTGGGGAAAAAATCTGACGACTTTTTGACATTTTGCAAGCAAATTATTGTTGAAAATAATTTTACAGAGGATTTGATTTTTAATATGGACGAAGTTCCATTATCATTTGATATTCCACCTACCAGGACCGTCGACGTTCAAGGAGCAAGTAGTATTCCTATAAATACTACTGGAAATGAAAGAACGTCATTTACTGTAGTTTTATGCTGTGCTGCAAATGGTTTGAAATTGCCGCCGATGTTAATTTTTAAAAGAAAAACGCTCCCAAAAGAAAACTTTCCTAAATGTGTGGAAATTCGTGCGAATGAAAATGGCTGGATGAATGAGCAAATCATGTTGTCATGGCTGCAGACTATCTGGAGAAAACGCAAACATTCTTTTTTTTTTTTTTCGTCCAAAGGCATTTTTAATTATGGACTCTATGAAATCACATGTGAGTGAAAACGTAAAAAATGCTCTCAAGTCCGCGTCGGCAAAAATTGCCATAATACCTGGAGGACTGACAAAAAAATTGCAGCCTTTAGAGACGTCGGTATTAATAGATCGTTCAAATCCAAAGTTAGAAAGTTATGGGAACAGTGGATGTCCGATGGAGAAAAAACTATACAAAAACGGGAAAATTGAAGCGGGCATCATATGAAAATGTCTCCCGCTGGGTCCTGAAAGCATGGAATGATGTCGCTGAAACTACAGTAAAGAACGCTTTCCGAAAATGTAATATTATTGTCAAAAATGACTCTGACGATGAAGAGTCTTTACTATCGAGCGACTCGATTGTGTTACGTGAAGATTTGATAAATTTATTCATTTCGAATCTGATGAATCAGATTTTGAAGGCTTTTAACTGTTAATAAATTTTTTCATCATTCAAGATATTTTTATTTTGAAAGTGTATATAAGCGTAAAAAAGGGGGATCTTAATTTTTTAAATTTTTTCCGCGTGCAATGTTTTGCTTAACTTAAAACATAGATGGCAGTAGCAGAGAATTTTTTTTTGTTTTATTGAGATTATCGTACAAAATATATTATGATACATATTTAAATAGATGTGTTTTATTATAAATGTTGTCCTCTGAACAAATTCTTACTTCTATTTTTAATTTTTTTTTTTTGTGTCTCCTTATCGGCAATTTATATTTTTTGAATTATTCGCCGCCAAAACTGCCGCGGATTATACGCCGCTGCGGATTATACGATGTTTTTTTTACTCGAAAAAAAGGGCTCTACGGATAATACGCCGCTGCGGATTATATACAGGAAAATACGGTACTTTTATTAAATTTTGTGTTGTTATCTATACATTTTAAAACGTTTTACATATCTGAAAAAAAGCCCTATTTTTTTAAAATTAGAACAACTCATTAAAATAACTCTTTTCTGGGTAATATAAGTATGGTATAAAAATATGGTATTGTATAGTTGGAATACTCATACAATCAATTGTTGGCCTTGATTTTTCATAATCATTTTACCAGCGCCCCAATTCCTGTATTTTATGACTTCGTTAAAAAAAAAAAATATTAAAAACAACACGTCTTCCTTTCCCTTACTCGAAAGGAAAAATGACACATGAAGGTCATTTCAAAAGCTTTTCATGAATTTTTGGGATTATGTAAAGAAACTTACACATGTATCTTTTTATATGTTTGACACAGTTAGCTTTTCTCAGTTTTTGTCACCCTACCCTCTTTTCGTGACAGTAAAGATGTTTTACCACATTTTGATCTCTACTTTGGTGCCAACGAAAGTAAATAGGCGTATCGTGAGTTACCACTAGTACAAATACGAATGAAAGTTCAAAATGTAGCATACAGTCGCTTTTTTCGGAACTTAAAGAGTTTAATCTTGTAAACACTGAAGTTAAGACTGGGAGATCCAAAATGCGTTAAAGATTTTATAAGTTCGATTCTAAGATAAAAAAAAGAAAGAGTGCGCTTAAGTACGACTTTAGCATATATTACGCATATTTTTTTATTTTAAAAATTTAAAAAAACTATACACAGTATATGTTATATGAATATTTTAAAGAATTTTCAAGAAAAGACAGGAAAAGATCATAAATTGGGCAGACATGTTGCATGTTTTCCCATAGAAATCAAAAGTAGGAATATAATTTGTCCTTTTCTTTTGATTTGAATAGAAGGAATCATATTAAATACAATGTGATTTTTCTTTTGTGTACGAAGTTTCTGTAAATTAACATCAGATATACAAGCGAGGACGTCTTAAGACACTTTGAGGCCCTGGGCCCAGAAAAATCTTAAGTTTTTTTAAGGCCCAGGGCGCCTATGTAACAGTAGGCTCTACGTGAGATCTTTAAAATGGACAGAAAATAGCATGCATTGTTCAAAACTCGTTCGAACAGTCATTCGAAACAAACAATTTCACGAACCGGCTTGACCGATGGCCGAATTTCGACTAAATGAGTTGAATGATTGTTTATGTCCTTAGGCCTAGGCTTAGACATGGCAACGGTCATCACATAATAATACAGTCTTACCGCTTTTGTCAGTTGACATACAGTTTGAAATCGACTGTTTTTCGGAGAATATGTACGGAAATAATATTTGACCATTAAAATTATCCAGATCATTATCTTATTAAGACAGAGTCGAGAACGAAACGAGGCCCTGAACCTGGCACAGTTGGTGTATGCATTAAGACGCCCCCTGTGTACGAGATACGGAAGAATGTAAATAAGTTTATAAAACTAATTATAATTGCCTTCTGTGAAAATATTTTCAGAGAGAATAAGAAACTGTTAAATTGTTTCTGATTATATGTACATGTATACATGCGTGTGTAATTATTTTATTGTTGTATATGATACTTCTTTTACTATCTCTAAAGCGTCTTAAACAACAAGAAAATCCATATATAAAGTGACATCCAAGTATTTTCCCTAAAACCACCCCTACAATGTTTATGAAAGAACAACAGTTTCCCTTCACTTTAACACGTGGTTATAGCATTCCTATTATTTTTCTCCTTTTTTTTCCTTATTTAGAATGTAGAATGGAATAATTCCGTCTCTTAAGTTGTTTTCCACTTGATGCTCTATTCGTTCTCATGAAGTTAAAATTAATTAATAAATTCCTAATTTTTTTTCTACACGGCTATTTGTCTTGCCACGGCTACAAAATTTCTTTTAATAAAAATGGAATTATTACAATCACATTATTTCCATGCGAACAAAAAGATGCTTTAATTCATTCAAATTTATTTTTCCCAAGACAAATATTCTACATTTAAAAAAAAAGAATTGCAGATATATTTGATTTGAAGTTGAAGAAGTTTCTCATAGAATTTAATCTAATTTAATTGAATGAGAAGCTGTTACAATCTCTGAGAAATTCAAAAAACACTTGGAAATCCAAACAGCATTCCTTAATGAAGAATATAAAATCAAAATTTAATTTAAAAATATTTTCGAAGAAGCACCATCGTCAAATCTTTATCTACGTGATGCCAAACAGTTCAAAAAAAGGAAGAAATTTATTATTAAGGCTGTCTTCGGTAAAAGTACGAGAGCTCTAACTAAACGCGAAGCACATTTTCAGACAGAAAAATGACCCAATTTCCATGGATATTTGCAACATTATAACTCGTACCTCTGTTAACAATATAGTGTTTTTAAAAATTTCGAAATATTCCGTGAATACTTTTTTTTTGTCTTAATACGTGAAGGCAAAGCCCATTTAACATTACGGTATAGGATAAAAAAATGCGAAACACATTTTTTACCAGAAAAAACGAATCAAATCGGTAAAAATGGGAAGTATGATAAAAAATGCTGCTCTCTAAAGGATAGTGAAGCCAGAATATCATATTAATGTTTCATTTCTTTTATATCTAGGCAAACGTTCCAAATTTGGGTCCTATTCTTTAACATTAACCGAAAACAGCCTTAAGAAAAAACTAACTTATTCAATCCCTACTATTAGTTTACTCTCTCCCTATATATATATATATATATATATATATATATATATATATATATATATATATATATATATATATATATAATCTCGTTCAAATTCTCAACCGTTAATAAAAGTCTTTTTATTCATCCATTCAAGTTCAAATACATTTTTTTGAACTTGCAGTGGATGACACTTGATGTTAATACAGTTTTTTCAATTATAAGTCCTTGATTAAATTCAAAAATGAATAAATATTAACAAACAAAAATAATAGTCCAACAGCATATATAGAAAGGAAAATCGTTTATTCTGCCCCTGTAGTGCAATGGATCGTTAGACTTCTAATCTAAAAGTCATGGTTTCGAATCCCACCTGGGCTGGCCTAATTTCTGAGAATGTGATTTCTTTTTTACTATACTATTTTATTAAAATAATTAAATTCAATAAATGAATAAATAGTAACAAACAAACAAACAAAAAATAGTCCAACATCCTATATAGAAAGGAAAATTGAGAGGAAAATCGCTTTCTATTTTGTCACTTAATATTGTGATTCTGTCATATGTATATACATATCTATATTAATTGAAACTATTTAATAAAAAATAACTAAAATAAAATTTTCCTGTGTTGACCTAAGTAGGAATTGACTTATTTTTATATATATTACTTGCTTTTTTGTTTGATATTTAATAAGTAAATAAAATCGTTTTAAAAATGAATTCAAAAAGATAAAATGGAATTATTTCAGCAATGTTATTATAATATATAAAATTCCTTATTTCGAATCACAAGGAAGACGTCAAATCTCATTTTTAATCAAACTTCCAATATCTTATTATTATTGAATACACTAATATTAAGAAACAGGTGTGTTCTTAAAGTTTTCAATCAAATGCTTTCAGTCTACCATGGAAGTAATAAAAGCAATGATTTCTAAACAGGAAATAAAGGCGTTAAAGGAACAAACAGTTCATAATTTCAAAGAAATAAGTTTTTTTTTTTCATTTTTATCTTAAAAGGCGTTGGTGCTCCGTCTATGATTGAGTTCGTTGATTCGCTTCGCGCTGATGGGGAAAAAAGCAGGAATGAGGAGGGGGGTGTATCTATAAAAGCAGTTTATGATAAATAAGAGCATACACAGTTACCTCTTGCACCTCTTTCTATCTATTTTCTTGTTGATAAATGAAAATGAAATCTTTTCTTGCACCTGATTTTAGTTACAACAATTTAATGCTTCTAGAACTTTAAACGCGATATATTATTGAAATTTGAAAAGAAAGTTTACGAAAATAATTACTTTTTATATTTTTCTATTATCCATAAGATAACATTTATATATATATATATATATATATTATTTCTGTCGCCCAAGTAAACTTCCTACTTTAATGTTTCAATTAAAGAGAAACGTAACAAGTATTGAATTGCCTATGATTATGAATAAAAACAAAATCAAAAAGTAATTACAAATATTTTATTCTTTACACCCTTACAATAATACCTGTCTATTTCTTTGAGCATGTATTGCATTTTTTACATTTTAAATACGTAAAATATAATCAATTAAAGTAATTTAAGATAATATTCACACACACATGAATTAATTTCTCAAGAAAAAAAAGTTAAACAATAAACTAAATAAAACTGCTAGTGTTGATACGATAACTAACTTTATGACTTCAGAAGGCCAAGTGTAGGAGTATCTATCTATCTGTCTCTCTCACTCTTTCTCTCTCTATATATATACAGTCGGACCTCTATTTAACGAAGTCGCTAAATCCCACAAAAAAATTCATTATACAGAAAATTCGTTATATAGAGGTGCATCTTTCAATATACTTTATAAACCACATACAGTAAATTTTAAATTCATAAACATTATACGCATACTGAGACAATAGTAATTATTCACACATTTTTGTAAATTAATGTATATTTATTTTACTCATCTTACCTAGAAAAAAAATAATATGAAGGAAAACAAGACAAAATAATGTCGAAGAATAATACACTGTATTATTTTTACCTTTTAAAAATAATTTTATATTAAAGTTAATGCATTTGATAGATATTTTCTAATATAAAGCATACAAGTAATAATTTTAAACATACATTATTTTATAACTAGAAATTCTAAACATGTATGACCACATGCGTCCTTAAATTTAATTACTCATAAAATCTGTTAATTTTATTTGAGTTTTTGACTTGGAAAAAATACGGCAACTTTTTTATTCTAGATGATTAAAGCCCCTGGTAAATCCAGTTCAAGATTAATGACCACCCTAAAATGTGTTAAAAGAGAGAATAACTTAAATGACTAGAAATACTTTAAAAATAGGGAGAAAAAATTGAATCACAAAAGAAAAAAGATCGTTATTTGGAAAATGTACGTCGTTATTGAGAGGTTGTTTTACGAAGAAAATCATGAAATATTCTTGGTTCCACGAAAACGTTCGCTGTATAGAACAATTTGCAATATAGAGGTTCGTTATGTGGAGGTTCGACTCTCTCTCTCTGTATATAAATACACACACACACACACACACACACACACACACACATATATATATATATATATATATATATATATATATATAGGAGAGAGAGAGAGTCGAGAAAAAAGCGACTCACTCACTCATTCACTCATCAGGAGATCTCCAGAACTCCAGACTCGGAAATTTGCCAAGCATGTTTCTTTTCTCGAGTAGAGATCCACTAAAAACGGGTTTTGCAGAAATCGATTTCGAATTTGGGATTACAAAGACGTTATGGATAAATAAACTTCTCTTTTTGAATCCTTAGAACCTACCGATTTGAAATTCGATAGGCATGTTTCTTTTGGTTTTTTTTGTAGATCCGTTAAAAAAAAGTCTGATGAAAATCATCATATTTTTGCTTTAGAAATTCACAAGTCCTGCTCTTTTTAAATCAAGAGGCGGAGGATATAAGAATATTTTACTGTTCAGGCGTAATTTTAATGTTAAGACTTTGAAATCTCAATTACTTAAAAACTATAAATATATATATATATAGATATAGACATATAACACACACATCATATAGTACTCATCAAGGTGAGCGGATAATCGCTAGGATATGTATGCGTATGTACTTATAGCAACAACGATAGCAGAAAAATTTTAGCTTATTTCGATAACTTAAATTTAAATACTCAATTACAACCTTAAAAACTCCATAGATATATTTAAGTAGAAACTCATATTTCTGGAATGTGTTTTTCATGGGCAGACGTTACTTCTATTTTACGATAAATATGTGCCCCTCTAAAATAGAATAATTTTTTGATGTAAAATAAAGTAATACAATAAATTTAAATATAAAATAACACACTCAAAGCAAGGCTCATTTATATTGTAATTTTAGTAAATAAATACATATTATTTAATTTCCTTTTACAGAATATTTTATACATGCAGCTTAATATCAATCATAGCTATTTGATTATAACTTCAAAATCTCATTCGAAAAATAAAAAGCAACAATCAATATTAAGCCTTTAAGCCCATTTGAAAATTTTAAAACAATGGAAAATTAATTTTATGATATATAATCAACATTCTGAATTAACACAAACTTTTCTTACTCAGCATAATTGAATCTTGTTTATATAACAAGCCAACAAAATAAAGCAAATAGAGCTAATGAATACTATAACTAGGTTTCGCTGAGTTCTATAAATCCATAAACAAATTAAACACTGATGAAATTAATTATCCTATCTCGTTTTCAATTGGTGTTTGTGAGGCTCTTGGGAAAAATATTTCGGAAAAGCCCTAAAAGGGGGTTAAACTTCCTGAACGTTGGGTTGATGACCCTCCTTCGGGGCACGTGACCCCCTTTTTTGGCGACCGATATCGACTGAGACTCGTTTGCCCACACAGATATCGGTCGCAAAAGTGAAAACCGTTCTCACATGAAGAAGTGACCAATGTCTAGGTTGAATGGGTCAAAGGTGGCCTTAGATATTCCGAAGGGTTGACCGCTTATCAGCTCCCCTCTATGTACGGCCATTTATCATAGGATGGTCACGGGTTAGTGTCCTCGTAGATTCTTAGGGTGAATTGGAGTATTCAGTGATAAAAATGCAATTTTCTTTTGAAATCGTTGTGCAGGTTTACGAATGAATCTTGACATGTATTGTCCTGTCTAAGAGCTATTATCCGGTTTTTACTTGATGGCTACAATTCTTGAAAGACATTTTCCCCCGAGAGAAATGGTTTAGAAGTAGCATGTTACTGATTTCAAGGCTATTTTTGCATGAATCGGAAGATTTTAGCCATGAGCAAAAATCTCATTGACTCCATAAAACTGATTTTAAAAAAAAAAAAACTTTCTCATTATCTTTATATATATATATATATGTATATATATATGTATATATATATGTATATATATATTTATATATATATATATATATATTATATTTATATATATATATATAATGCATATTTCTTTAGTAACATCTAATTGATATTTCATTTCTTATAAATGCATGCCATGCAGTGACGTATACAAGGAGAGAGTTATATTAGGATCTAATAAATAATTATTTTATAAATATAATTTTACTTGAAATTGCTCATGTATATATATTATTACAATTAGAACCTTAATTATTGCGAATTTAAAGCCAACAATTAACGAGCTGAGAAAGAAGAACTTTATTTCTGTATTATATACAGTGGCGTAACGCACCCCCCCGCATTGCGGGGGGCAGGGTTCTAGGGGCCATAAACTTGACTTTGAAGGGGGTTAATATTCTCCGTTACGCCACTGATTATATATCCATAAAATTGATTGTTATTCAGTATATGTAACCGATTTTTCGCATACTAGTTTTATTTTGTGTGTTAATCTATATATTTATTATCTACAGTTATAATAAAGAGATCCGCAAGTGGATGAGTCCATTTGAGGAGGGATGTGTGTCCCTCATCTTACTCGCAGAAGGATCTAAGGAACAAGAAAGATCCTAGCCTACTTTAACTAAATAGGTTCCAAAGCCCAAAAACTGTTTCAGTTAGAAAAATGCCACGATATTATTATGATGTTATGAAAATTCATAATAATATTTGTTCATTACATCATTTTTGTTTAATTTGAGAACACCCAATAAATGCATAATAAACTTTCCGTTTTACGCGTTAAAATACCGTAGATAAAAAGTGAATAAATAAATTGTAAATAAAAACAAATGAAACAAGTTGTTTGTTGAAGCTCTACGCACAAAAATAGAGTTCAGATTGTGACATTAATATTGCTTTTTTTTTTATCCGAGAAAGTAATTTCAATATATTTCCTGCTTTTTAACATTCAAAGAGTCAACAGCCTCGATTAAAAAAAAATTATACAAGACTCTATTCACGTGTATTCTAAAAAATTAGATGAGAGAAATTTGCATGACATCGTATCTAATCTAGAACTCAAATAAAAACAAGGGCTAATGGCTGTCTTAAATAAATAAATTACTTATTAAAAACACCTGTTTTTAGACAATTTCCACATATATATAGCTATGAATTTAAAGCATATGTTGAGCATATGATTTAAAGCAAGGGTGGGCAGACTTTTCTAGGGTACGGACTACTTCTAATTTTTTTAAGATGTTGCGGTTCATCCAGTATCAGCGGTGCCCACAAGGAGGAGGGGGGGACCACGGGTCCGGCCACTCCCTTGATTTATGTCCCATGTTTACAGAACGTAAAACTTAATTATTTGTTATTAATAAATTTTTTATTATAATTAATGCTGATTATTTATTTAGTAATTTATTTTTTTCTGTTTTTTGTTCCCAACAATCTACAAAATTAAAAAATATATTTAGCTGCGCGTATTGGGGTAGACTTTCGATCCCCCCCTCCTCTTAAAAATTTTGTGTGTGCCAATGCGCATTGTCGTAGGAGTGGTGAGGTAGGAAAATGTCTACAATATTTATTTTATAACTTAATATAATAAATACGGTACTTAGCTACAGAACTAAAATAAAAGAACACTAACAGTTTTAAAACTGCGTTTAAAGCAAAGCGCAAGATACAAATAAAATGATAATGGGAAATAATGCGTTTGTTATGAAACAATTCAAAATGCATAAAAAAGTAAAACATATATTTATCTAAAGTTAGTTTTTGTTGTTATAGTCAGTAGAGGACTTATATAGTCTGCATACTTCAACCATCTTGAATATTTTCGTATATAATTACTAACTGCTACAATCTTCAGGCGGTCACCCCAAAATGTCTTTGCGGTCCACTGGTCGATCGCGATCGACGTAATGCCCACCCTGGATTTAAAGCATATGTCATATCCTAAGCATTTTAATTCTAATGATACAGCTGTTGAAAAAATAGTGTCTTTAAAGTATAGAAAAATGATTAAATATTAATATAGTTTATCTTCATTCATGCATGTGGGGAGCATCATATTGTAAAGGGTGTTTTTTTAGAGGTATATAACTTTAAATTGCAATAAAACAACGATGTATTATTCGATTGACATGAATTTTTTTTTTTTTTTTATTCGAAAGATAATCTTGTGGCATTACATTTTAAATATGATTTCAGGCATAGGACTACCACAGCTGGCTCGGATATAGTTCAATCTGGACGTCCAATTTTTGATGACTTTTTCCAACATTTGTGGCCGTATATCGGCAATAACACGGCGAATGTTGTCTTCCAAATGGTCAAGCGTTTGTGGCTTATCCGCATAGACCAATGACTTTACATAGCCCCACAGAAAATAGTCTGGCGGTGTTAAATCACAAGATCTTGGAGGCCAATTCACAGGTCCAAAACGTGAAATTAGGCGGTCACCAAACGTGTCTTTCAATCAATCGATTGTGGCACGAGCTGTGTGACATGTTGCGCCGTCTTGTTGGAACCACAACTCCTGGACATCATGATTGTTCAATTCAGGAATGAAAAAGTTAGTAATCATGGCTCTATACCGATCACCATTGACTGTAACGTTGTGGCCTTCATCGTTTTTGAAGAAGGATTCCACCAGCCCATAAAGAGCACCAAACAGTTTTTCTGGATGTAACGGTGTTTCGACATACACTTGTGGATTAGCTTCACTCCAAATGCGGCAGTTTTGTTTGTTGACTTAGCCATTCAACCAGAAGTGCGCTTCATCGCTAAACAAATTCGCTTATGAAAATCGGGAACAACGGCAATCTCGTTTTGGGCCCATTTGACGAATCTACGCCTTGCTTGATGATCGTTTTGATGAATTACCAAACCAAACTGAGAATAAATCATTCGACAGCTGTTAAATCGGTCGCCATCTTGGAAAGTAATGCCAACTTAAACTTATATACCTGAAAAAAAAACTCTTTATTACGTTAATAATTTCTCTATGCATAAATTCATTTTTTTTGTTTGCTGTATATGAAACATTTCGCATTTATTCTTTCGTATTTTATCATATAAAGTAAACAGAAGAGAAAAATTTCTTGTCTTTAAGAATATTTTAAAATTTATGAAGCAAGATAAAAGAAATATCTACAGTGTAATAACATATGTATTTATGTATTTCATTTTACACATGAATATTTTTGAAACATTTTCGTGTATTGTAATTTTTTATGAATTAAGTATTGAACGATAACGAAATCATCTTGATATTTATGAATCAAAATCATTAAACATTTCATTAACAAAGAACAAACTGAACATATTCTCTTATGAATAATTTGAATAATCATACGTAATTAGAAACATTGTTAATGTTTTTGTCACTTTTTTGTAGTGTTTGCCAACTTTCATTTTCAAAATTCGTTACATATTTTTGGAATTACTTTCTACTCTTCAAGCACTTTCTTTAAACCAGCTGCATAACTAATATGTTCAAAGTAAGTTTCTCTGTAGAATTTAACAAACTGAGATTTTACTACATTCACTCTCGCACACGGTTTTTATTTTCAATAATAAAAAAACTTGACCTTGAAAGTTCTTTAAGATTTCATAATTTTGTGACGGTTTAGTTAAAATACCAATAATTATTCTGCAGTATGCTGTTAAATTTATATTGCTTTAAATTTGTATAGGTAGTATTTTTAGTAATTACAATTTTTTTTTTATTATTATTTCGAGGCATATTTATTCTGAAACCCCTTTTAATATACTTGATTAATTTTTACATTTGTAAAATATTCATTAAAAATAATTTGACTGAAAAGATTATTTTCTGTATTTTTCACTAAATTTTTTTTTAATATTGCTCTCACATGGATAAAAATCCTATAGTTTTTCAAAATTATCTTCATTCTTCATAAAATAAAAAAAAATCAATTTTGATTATTTCTGATATTGAAGTAATGAGATCTTAAATTTGCAACAATATTTTTGATTAAAAAACAATTATTGCTAAACAAAACATAATTGGAAAGGATAAATCTCTCGTCATGACACTTTAAAACTGAATGTTGAAAATTTTAAAAATCTCTAATAAAACTCGAACAAAACAGTTATGTTTATTTGATCTGAATGTAAATATTTTGGATAAAATTCTTAATATATAAATGCATAAATGATAAAATTTATAATAATATATAAGTATTTTTATTTTAAATCTCTTTGATTACTTTAAAATTCTGTATTTGAGAATTCAGTTACATATTGGCATTGTTCTTTGCTCATTGTTCACTTAACCCGAACTATATAAAATTAGCTTTAAAATTAATTTTACAGCGTTTTCAATTTGCATTTCTTTAAAATACAAAACAGTTTAAATATCAAATCCTTTTATTATTATTCGTATAGATAAACAATTTAATTAAATTTAAGTTTTATAAAATGTATTAGTGATTAACATATTGTCAACATATTTAATAAAATATAATTAATTAAATTAAGAATAAAAAGTCAATTGGTTAAAATTAATTTAACAACTTTTTTTATATAGCTGGACATTAGACATTAGCCCATAAATTATTTTCATAAAGCTGTGTGTGTGTGTGTGTTTTATTATAAAATAATAAAACTTGTCTTCAATATTTGGGAAATATTTTTCATTTTAATCTTTTTTTATTTTATAATTGTACTGATAGAAACTTGTATTAATTTCGACCTATTCAAATGTTAGTTATACATATGAATAAAATACTTTTTCATCCAGTTGTCAATACAAAGACCCAGTTTCTTTGTAACCATAATTGTTGGGTGTTTCTCTCAGAAAGACTGTAAGAAACTAAAACTCATAATGAATAAACGTTTCTATAACTTTAAATGTAGTTTTATACAACTAAGGAAAAATAATTCATAGTGAGCTTACAAATAAACCCAGATTCGATTTTCTTTCAAAGAGGTCAACGGCCGGCCTGTAACTTATTCAAAGCTTTTCAATTAATAACTCATAAGAAAAATTGTGAAACTAGAAAGCATGGGTTTTAAAATATAACCGTACTCTTCTGTTGAAATAAGCGTCTGTATAAATATAATATAAAATCGATATAAATATCATAATCATATATTATTTATATAACTGGGATGTAATAAAGCTCTATATATGTAATTGTGCATGGGTTATTTTGAAAATATTTCTGTATACTTGTCTTCTTGTATTACAAATATGTACAAAGTTAGATAGATATTACCATATATTGATAGATATATAAATAGTTGATACATATATTACCATCTGAATATATCTGTCAACTTCGTATATCTGTTTCTTGTAATTTCCTTTAAATACCTTCTTTATTTCCGGTAATAAAACAGTTTTACGGAAAGTGGTTCATTCAATTTTCACAAAAAAGTACAATATATATTTGCTATTTCAATGCTAATTCTAGTAATATATATGGCATGCAGCCAAAAGCAAGGCAGTCTTCGCGCGCAGGCGCAGCTAAAAACACGAACTGAAACTTTTGAACTAGTGGAAGAGAAACAAAAACTCTTGGACATTAGAGAAGAGAGAACGCGAGAGGTGCGCGAGCAGGCGTTACCTTCTGCATATCATTGTCAAACTTATCTACCTTTTTAATTAATTTTTTGTTTAATGTTAAATAAACCATAAGAAAGACAAACGTTTTGGACCCCTTGTTGTCTCCCACAAATTATGGGGGTTCGGCCGGGATCGATAAAATTTCGATTTTGAACCAAAGTCTGGACAATGAACGGCAGCGTCCGTGAAGGAGACGCTCCGCCATTTTTCGGAAACTTCGTTCAACCTGTGTAGAGGTTTGAACTCAGCATGAATACTCCGCCTGTGTAGAGGCCGGGATTGAAAAAATTTCGATTTTGATCAAAGTTTGGAACGTGAACAAAAGCCGTCCGTGGAGGAGACGAGCCGCCATTTTTCGAAAACTTCGTTCAACCTGTGTAGAGGTTTGAACTCAGCATAAATATTCCGCCTGTGTAGAGGTTGGAACCCATCGTCGAAAATTCCGCCTGTGTAGAGGCCGGAACTACAATTTCACAAACACCTGCGAAGAGGTGTCAATTCGAACAATTTCAACTATATTACCTGCGAAGAGGTGAGATCTGTGAAATCGAAATTTTTCTTCATTGGATACATCGTACGTGCGAGCAACAAGGGAGCCAGAAAAAAGGTAGGATCTTTCCATATTTTTCTAAAATGTATAAAAACGCTCTTAAAGAGGATTTCATAAGAGTTGTTGAGAATCTAGACAGTACTGTGGAGAGTATGGACACTATAGTTAAACTAAAGACTAAAATTGAGAACAGTAGTACATTTTAAAGTGATCCAGATTTCGTTAAAACTTTAATTCAAAACTGTATAGATGAGAGAGTATCGCGAAACGAGAGGTAACTTTAGAAAAACAGAAAATTGAGCTCGCGAAACTTCAGTTAGCACAGTTAGAAAAAGAAGTCGAACTTCAAAGGGCTAAAAATAAAGCATTAAGTTTAAATCCTGCAGCTAAAGTCGAAGAGAAACAGTTCGAAACTTTAAATAAGGAAACTGCAACTCATATTGGCATTCGAGAAGCAGAAGATTGGTTCAGGCCTATTGATTTAGCTAAAGAGTGTGATATTTATTTTTCATCTAAAAGCGGATCACATAAAGAAATTCCTATTACTTATGGATATACCCAAGACCCCTTTAAAAATAGATCACAAAACTTTAAACTAAAGATTAAAGAGAACTATCCCCAATATCTTTAAAGAGAAAATAAAAATTGCTTTATATGCGGTGATTCATCTCATTGCGCAAGAGACTGTGAGAAGCGTTTTAAATCTAAAGAATCTAACGACCACATCCATAATAGAATAAACGTGAATACTTTGAAAATCGAGAACGAAAAACAAAATAGCGATGAATTCGCACAACAATTACAATACGTAAGCATTTTTGTAGAAAATCAGCCCGTAACAGCCTTGATCGATTCAGGTTGCCAGATCCCAGTTTTAAATTCCTCCCTAATTAGAGTGAACCAGCCTTCCGAAGAAATAATAACATTAATTTCATGTTTTGGCGAACAGCGTATGGTAGAAGTTAAACCCATAAATATTTCTCTTGATCAACACTCTCCCAGCTTAAGTGTGCGAACGGCAATATAACCGACCTTGACCGAAGAATTTATTATACATCCCAGTGTATATTCTGAAATAAAAAAACTAGGCCACGCAAAGAGCGATGTTTTATTGAATGAAAGTGAATCCTCTTTAGGTGATCATGCTTATGATTATCCTAATGTTGTTTCTGTTTCAAATGTGATAGAAAACTCTAGTTATGATTTGCCACATGTTAAAAACTTTAATACTAGAAGTGATTTGAGTTCTCTAATTAAGGATTATAAATGTAATAAAATTAAGAGTACTAAGTTAAAAATGAATATTAAATTGCAAAATGATATTCCTGTGTGTCAGAGAGCCAGACGTTTATCTTGTTCTGAGAAATTACAGGTAAACAATCAAATTGATGATTGGTTACGACAAGGTATTATAAAAGAGAGTGTTTTTGATTATTGTTCACCTATAGTATTGTGTAAGGAAGTCAATGGTGCCATGAAAACGAGTTCCGTGGAATTTATCTCCCGATCTCCTACCCCTTCACCTATGAAGAGTAAACATTAACGGTTTGTGTTGCTCCGAAAAATCTTTCAGCCCTGGCAGTGGAAACGAAGGAAAAAAAAGAGAAATCGTTTTGAACAGACGTCCAGAACTCTACAGAGGAAAATATCGATGCGTTCAACCAAAGATCAACTTGTTAAAAAAGACGTTCTTATGCCTGTGAAACAATGTTTTCCTGTGGAACCTTCCGGATGTCGAAGAGGTGCCTTCACATGATGGAGAAACTGTCTAGTTCAGAAAAATTATGATATGTTAAATCTCTATGTATTTGTCGTATAGTCCTTGTCTGTTCCGTCTTTTTTTGTATGTTTCAGATTCTCCTCTGGTATCCATGGAAAGGAAAAAAGGAATACGTACCGCTGCGGACAGCGTACAGTCAGGATAGCCGTTATGGCATGCAGCCAAAAGCAAGGCAGTCTTCGCGCGCAGGCGCAGCTAAAACACGAACTGAAACTTTTGAACTAGTGGAAGAGAAACAAAAACTCTTGGACATTAGAGAAGAGAGAACGCGAGAGGTGCGCGAGCAGGCGTTACCTTCTGCATATCATTGTCAAACTTATCTACCTTTTTAATTAATTTTTGTTTAATGTTAAATAAACCATAAGAAAGACAAACGTTTTGGACCCCTTGTTGTCTCCCACATATATTAAAAATGAAACATATGTAACCTCCTGATAATAATTCCTACATTTTTGTTTTAAATTAATACCACTTTAAGGATATGCAAAGTGATATTAATAAGGATAATTTTAAGACACTGTTAAATCACATATATGATACTGAGAGTTTGAAAACACTGTTCAATTCAATATATATGTGTTCTCCACTTCGTCCATTTGATCATTGCCAGAATGAGAACTTAAACTTGACCAATCCATCTTAAAGCTGTGCTTTTATCATCTAGCTAAGAATGGTTCATAGTTATGATACAGAAACTGCAATAAATTAAAAAAATGCGTTTTTTGCATATGTTGATAAACATGTATTCACATAATATAAATTCTGTCTAAAAAAGCATTTGAATTGTCTATCATTAATAAAAATTGAAAACATTCTATAGTATATTATAAATGTGATAAATACACTGCTGGACAATTGCTAAGGACGGATAACACTATCATCCATAGCAACCACAAAATGAAAGGAAGCAAAACGTGGAAAATTAGAATAAGTGCGGGATATTAGTAAGAAGAAGTATGAGTATGCAAATTTTTTTCCACGTCTGTTCATCACGTGATAGAGTTCATAAGAGCTTTAAATGTTTTGACGCGCGTGGACAGTTGTTGTTTCAAGTCGAAGTTTTACAGGAAAGATTTAATAGACAAACTTAAAATTTTTGGCATGTCTTCCCGACATCACATAGATGATTTTATGCGTGGCCGAATTATTGGAAAGATCGAAGAAGGGCGAAAAATAACAGATGTTGCCAAGGCGTTCGACATCGCTCACAGCGTTGTTTCACGGCTGTGGAAGTCATTTAAAACTACTGGAATGCGTAGTAGACGGCACGGGGAGGTCGTGTTAGAAGTACGACGCCTGCAGAAGACAGATATATCGTCCTATCAGCAAAACGGAACAGGCGCAAAACAGCTCAGCAGGTGGCAAATCAGTTTCTTGCTGCCTCAGGAAAGCAGATCTCCCGAAAAACTATTGCCAGACGTTTGAGAGGAGGAGAACTATACGCACGCAGACCTGTTGTGTGTGTCCCATTGACCAGACAGCACCGTACTGCCCGTTTGCAATGATGTCGTGAGCATCACAATTGGACTGAACAGGACTGGGCATGCGTACTATTCTCAGATGAGAGTAGGTTCAGTCTGTCATCGGATTGTAGACGCCAACTGATCTGGCGCGAGAGTGGTACTGCTTATCGTCCAGAAAATATCCAAGAAAAGGACCGGTATCCGGCATGCAGTATCATGGTGTGGGCCGGCATCATGATCAATGGCCGCACACGCCTACATGTTGTTGCGAATGGGACTATGACGGGCCAACGATACATTGATGAAGTTCTACTTCCTCATGTTCGTCTTTTCCGTGGTGCTGTCGGTGATAAATTTGTTTTTATGGACTACAACGCAACATGTCATCGAACACTCGCTGTTCAGGCTTGTCTAGACAGCGAGGGTATTCAACGTCTCTTATGGCCAGCGCGTTCTCCAGATCTAAACCCCATTGAAAATGTGTGGGATGATTTGGGAGGCAAGTTGCTGGTCAAAACTATCCTCCGACAACAAGAACACCCTCATCCGTGCACTCACAGAGGAATGGGATAAATTGCATCAACAGCTGCTGGATAATGTTGTGCAAAGTATGGTACGACGTGTGGAATGTTGCATCACACTCCACGGTGGACATATCCCGTACTGATACCTTTCTTTAAGGGCCTGCTAACTTTTAGATGCATTGTTCCATTTCTCCGTACGCAGATCAAATGAACATTTTTTCTTTTTCAGATGTTTCACAGCTTTTGTACTTTCCAGAACAATAAATAATCTTTATTCTAATGTCTGAACAGTATGGCAACTATATTTTATCCTACTAGGCCTCATGTCTCGCTTAATGTTATGCTACATAGCAATTTGTGATCCGTCCTTAGCAATTGTCCAGCAGTGTATAATGAAAGTTCATTATGTTTTAAATTTAGAAGTTTATTTTGTATTCCACAAAAACGAAAATTATTTCTTTTTTAAATATCATATTGGATTAAGGGAATGTTTAAATAAAATGTCCTCCTGAAAAATTTTATAATTTTTTTATTTCGTAACTTTGTCTTATAACTGATTTTTAACAATTTTTTTCAGTAGTTTCATTTTTATTTGCAATTTTGTAATTTATATTTATGAAGTTCCAAAAGTTTCTCCCGGTTGTTTCTTTTTTTTGTCTTGTATCAAAAGGCATAAAAGTCATTTGTTAAAATTTTATTGAAAATGACGAAATCCAAAATTTCAAACAACAAATAAAGAATACAATTCTATAAAATAATAATAATATTTGTCACTTTTTACTTAGATAAATGGGTTATAGGAACAAAAGTAAAGGGTAAAAATATGTGCATTTTTACAACTGAGAATATGATTTACAGAAATTTAAAAAATTAAGCTACCATATTAATTGAATAAATTGAAACTACAAAAAAGCAATAAGAAATACGTGTGTTGTATACATTAAAATGGATTTTATTTTTCATTTTACAATTACAAATTTCATAACACAAATGGAAATTCTAGTTAGTTTTGTGATTGATGAAAAACTACTTAAAGAAAATTAACAAATATTTGTAAGTACTCCTTTCCTAATTACTATACATTAGATTCATAATGATAAAATAGAAGTGAAATATGAAAAATAAAAAGTACTTTCTCTGCAACAGAAGTCATTTTCTCTTAGAGAAAGTTTACAACAAATATAAATTATACCTAAAACGTACATCATTTGAAAAAAGACGAATCTTAGTAATTACGTAGAAAACACAATTAAAAAGAAAAGCAATTACGTCTTTATTTATTTTTTTAATTGACTTTACTTTAAGTTAGGCCAATTAAATAAATGTAATTATTTTAAAGTTAGTCGCTATTTCTTTTCTTATGACATATTTTCTCCTAGTGGAAAAGAACGTTGAAGAAAATCATGTGAAAAGTTGAAATAGATTCATTAATGTAAATAAACAAATACAAAAATAAACAATACATATTTTAAAATGTTGTTGACGTTATTAAACTAAATGTTATATTAAATAGGTTATCTAATATATTAATTATATTGCAATAAAGATATGCTTTTCTAAAAATATTTTACAAATATTGGAAAACAATTAAATAGACTAAAAAAGCCACAGATTGAATTTTAGATATTTCTGATAAAAAAATAAAATATCTTTTATTACTTAGATAAATCGTCACATTTATTTTTTATTGATCTTCTGGTACGAAGAACTCTAAAGGAATTAATGTTAAATGAAATTCTAAATGTATTGTAAGTTATCAGCTTTATATCACATTTCTTAGAAAATCATTTATAGAATTTTTTTCTTGAAGTATTGTAAAATAGTATGAAATATAGAGAAATTTTAGCTTAAAACTAATATGAAATAAATTTCAAAGTTCATTTTTCCATCTAAGCCACAAACTGTTTAAATTATTCTACAAAAATTAGTAGAAAAATATCTGAATTAGAATGAAAATTCATTGCCAGTTACAGTAATATGGTAATTGTTATCTTGTATAAAAATTTGTTTTTGATAGAATGGTATCATAATATTAAGATGATGATAGAATAATTTATTATACGTATATAATTTGGCTTATTATTAACATTCCAAATTACTTTATCAGTTACATTTATAGTTTCCAAATATAAACTAATTATTTACTTATTTAAAATGAAATAAATGCATAGCTATAAAACAGAACACATGGAACTTGAAAGAAACACATATCATGTTTATATATTACATTTGTAAGAAATTTAGTGTCTTTTTATGTCTGCATTTTTATCCTGTACCTCCATTTGTTCCTTAACAACTTTTAACTTATAGTTTCAGCTTTTCTCTTTCTCTATTACGTTCTAAAAACTTGATTGTTTTGAATAACTGTCTTTCTAGCAATACCACTTCTATCATTTGCGCGCTTTATGTCTAAAAATTATGCAATTCATTTGAAAAATAATAAAATAATCACTCAATTTTTGTGATACATTAGTTTAACACTTTCGTGGGCCATTCATTTCTCTTTCGAATTTCCCGCAGGTTTTTATGTTTTATTAACAGTTAATAGCATTTGAGGAAATATAATTTATTTATGTTTGCATTTAAATTTTCGGTGTGGGAAGAATACTTCCTGAGGAACCATTCACCGTCATAAAGAAAATTAAATTTATTGGTGATTATTAGCTATGAAAATATGAGAGAAACATGTTGCAATGCACAAGGGGACATCACATTCTGGACACAGGTAGCGGGTTCTCTTTTCTTGTCCCTTTTTGCTACATTTCCTACATCGTATGTCGTTTGAAAGCATCTTTGGAATATGATTTCCCACACTGGCTAAGCGCGCATCATCCGGAACTACACACTTCTTTACTTGAGAGCTAGCACGCGATATCCTTTCTTTTTTCTTGAAGAATATCCGTCTATTATCTGTCGAGCTAATGTTATACAGTGTTGGCTGATCTAAACTTCTGTTTCTTTTGCTCATTTTCCACAGTATAAAACTATTTATGATTATTTATGATGTCAATAAGAAAATAAAAGATTAGTACGGGAATTATAATCTTCCCATCACTATAGTAGCAAGGCAAATATATTATAATGGGCTTTGCGCTTCCCCCAGGTGTATTTTGTGATATCATGTAGATGGGAAGGAATCTTTCCAAGGCCCACAAAAAAAGGGTTAAATGTCTTATTAGTACATTTTAAAATATTTTGAATTGTTCGAAAAGTTCGTCCCCATTTTAGTAAGTAGCCTTAAAAGAAATGTGACTATATCGAACTGCCTGAAGTCAGGAGATACGTACACGTGATATAAAAGATGATATTTTATGCATCTTTAAAAAAAGTTTGAGTTAGGGTACGTTTATTTTTTATCGATTTTAAGTGCTTTTGAATTTGAAAAAAAAAACAGCATATTTTCGGCATTTAATACTTTCCTTTTAATCTGAAAAAGTTAAAAAAAAACATAAACAAAAACACAAAAAAACCCTGCCGTGCTTACAGTGTAGGAACTGTAGCTGAAAGAGCCGCCCGTGTGCTGTTTGCTTGGTTAAAAGAATGGCAGAAACCAATGAAATTCATGCTCTGTAGCTAGTGGAATTAGAAAGGAGTTTCTTCTTTTATTGTAAACTTCTAAATAGTCAGATAATGATGAACAGTAATAACAGTAAAAAGAAAGAAAACATTGTTAATAATTATGCAATTAAAAAATAGCTATTGAAAAAAATCATCCACATTTATAGAATAGGAAGAATGTCGTATTTCATCGAAACAATGCGTTACTTCACCTTGTGACGGTCCTATCCACGCTTTTTATTAATCATCTAAGGACAAATATTTCTGAACCGTTGTATGTTGATTGCTTCCTGTGGAGAAATAATGATTCATGTAAATTTGAGGGCTATTTAAATTCTAGCAAAGTGAGTGTTAGTCGTCAGGCTGCAAGTACCGGAAGTCTTTGGATTTATTAAAAAGAAGCTTTAGTCGGGGATATCCACTTGACCAGGGGCGAGACAGGACAAGTGCAGTTACATCGGTTCACACGCAGTTATGTGCATAATTACTTGTCTTAAGAATTTAAGATAACGATTAAATTTGACTGCTCCCTAGGTTAAAATATTGCTTGAGAGTAAATTGATTGATCAATAAACTTAGTTATTTCTATAACAATGGCTGAACATTCGGTGTCCCAAACTTCACCAGCGACCGCAGGGTCGCGACAATCTGTTTGACTGCTCAAAAAAAATTGTCGATTAGAATATATATATCCCATCCTACCAGACATTAGAATCTTAGATTTTCAGTTATTAAAGTCTACAAAATGCTTTTAATGACAATACTTTCGCTTCTTGATCAATATAAAAGTCACATTGACGTTGGAGAATTTGACCGAAAAATCTGAGAACTTGTTGAAGAAGCATGAAGTGCATGAGAGATTGAAAAAAACTGGACCAAAAATAAAGAAAAAAAAGGCAGTGCAAAAATTAATATCGAAATGTGAATGTACTTCTTTTGAACTCACCTCAAAAATCAGTGCAATCTTTTCGACAAACCCAATAATTAATAACAGAAACTGGATATACAACCTATTTTCTAAATATAACATATAACTGTTATCGACGAAAGGAAAACTGCATACATTGAGCCTCTCCCACAGGCCCCACAAAAAATTCGTGTCTTCTCTGGCCTATATACATTCCAAAGTGACCCCATTATTTCAGGGCCCCTTGTCAAAAATGAAAGCGAAGATATGATATTTTTTTTTTATTTGAAAGATTATATTTCACTTGCTATTTATACACGGTTGACACTCATAACTTCATTTTTTTCAACATGTTTTATGTACTCGTTGAAATGGGAACCAAGAAGTGCACGTCTTAGATCATTAACTTGTATTATGTCAGGATGGGAGGGGTGTGTCTGATCTATTATCGTCTTTTTGAGAGAAACGTAAAAAAATATTTTTCGGCTGTTATTTATTGTGCTTAGAGTGAAATAAATTGCTTAGCTCTTTAATTTTGAAATGATTGATCTACGTCTTTAAGTAGGTTGAATGCTTAACCATAGATTATAGATTTATATAAATTCAATTTTTAAAGAGACATAATTAAAAAAGGAACTAATCGAACTTTACCAGTTAGAGAATTTTGAAGAATAAAAATTAAGTGTTTACATCACATACGTATACTTTTAATTGATTTTTTGTTAAAAAAAACTTTTTGCACACTTTCGACTGTGTTAATGATTAAGAATTTCATTTTTGAAGATGATTCGATTTGATTTTAGCTCGTTGTCTTTGCATTTTGCTTTGAAATATTCTTTTCACTCTCACATTTATTTCAAGTTTTCAGATATTTTAATTAAAATTTGAAAAAGATATTTATAACAAATTATTACACTTGCTTTTTGGAACGTAACCTTGTACTCTAAATTGAATGAATAAGCGTGAATGGTTAATACGTCTTATTGTAGCTTTAATCCAATTTAGCTACATAGAAAAAAAAATTTCTTCATGTATAGTTTCTAGGTCAACTTTTATTTTTAGTTTATTGCTTTATTTAGCAACATTTTATTCTATTATATATGCACACATATTCTCACAAACAGAATGAGAGAATAGAAAAAAGAGTTAATGTCGTGAAAAGAAGATATTGATATACTTATTCACTGTAGCTGACGCAGATTTAAATAGAGTTATGTTAAAGCCGCGTTTTTCTGTTTAGTCGCCGATAACCGAAGCTTTTAAGTGCAACTTGGGTTTATTTTCAGAATTTTTTTAGTTGATTGTATTCTTCCAAGAAGAATTTAACTCTTTCTTCTCAACCCTCATGCTGAAAATGATCTAATTATTGTATACTTCGTCGCACTCTTGGGCTTCAAAAGCAGGACCTCATACTTTTACCCCCTTTCAAGCTGAGAGCTTGTAATATACAGTAGAACCTGTTTTTGCGCGGTCCTTTTTTATGCGATTTTAGTTTTGTACGACCGCATAAAAAAATTCTAAAAATGTAAAAATTCATGAAATTTTCGAAAATTTTTTGTGCAGTTATTTTTATGCAGTTTCTTTCTACCACACAAAAACAGGTTCAACTGTAGTTTGCTTCCATGAAAAATATTTAGATATTACTCTGTGTACCATAAAATCTTTATTCGAACTCCAGGCACGTTGTATCTAATATAAGAAACAGCCCAACCCTATGAATGCACAGTTAGCTGTTGTTATAAATTTAAAAACAACAATTGAGTTAGTTAAAATGCAATACAAATACAACAATATATACGCATGTATTCAGTGGCGTAATGGAGAATATTAGGGCCTTCCTGCAAAGCCCCAAGCTAGATCTCACAAAGGATGGCAGAACAATAACACATACTTGGCGTCAGTCAAGCTTTAGGCCCCCTTCACGATGTACATTACACCATTGCACACACACACACACACACACACACACACACACACACACACACACACACACACACACACACACACACACACACACACACACACACACACATATATATATATATATATATATATATATATATATATATATATATAATACATATTGTGGAATTCCATTTCTTTTATAGATTATTTATACTTTTAGACTAACCAGCTTAAGAGCCCAGAAAACCCAAAACATAGCAGCAGCAACAACAACAAATGAACTGAATATGCCAAAGTGAAATAAGTGTTGTAAACAATGTCCAGTTATTACACATAAATAATAAATTTAAAAATAGAGCTATTTCTTTTTTCAATTCCTACTATTAGGTCACACTTGTATATTTATTGATGGAATTTTCAATCGTTAATAAAATACATTTTAAAGCGCTCAATTGAGCTGAAATTTTATATACATGATTATTTTGAATGACAAAACAATAATTTAATTATAATTAATAAAAATTACTTGATTAAAACTAATTATTTAAAGAATTACAAATACAGCCCCGTTGGCATCATTTTTGGCGACTAGAGTCAAAACTTGAAAAGGTTTTTTTTTTTCTCACGTTTTAAAGTATTCAGTTGAACTAAAAAAATTTTATACGCACGATTGTTTTGATGACAATTTTTTTTTGTGATACATGTTTTTAAATAATAATTAATAAAAATTAATTCCCATTCAATTATATTTCTTTTTTAATATTTTGGTTCTGTCATATGTATATACATATTTATATTAATTGTAACTATTTAATAAAAAGTGGCTAAAATAAAAAATTTTGGTTGATCTAAGCATCTGATTCTTCTTCGGAAAGATGGAATTGTATGCGTGTGTTTGTGTGACTTAATTTTTTTTTGTGTTACTTGTTTTTAACAAATAATATTTTTGTGTGTGCGTGGAAACATATGCTTTGTGTGTCATTGATAATTTTATTATTAAAGAGATATGGTATTTTTCAGTTGGTCTTCATTTTTTAATTCAATTATATTTCTTGTGTATTTTATGATTTTTTTACATTCAAAATGTTTTCATGATTTAAATTTTGTTTAAAAGTCATAATATACTTTAAATGCACAGTTCATATTGATCAATGAAAACTATTACATGCAAATTTTTGATTGTTTTAATAATTTTTCTTAAACAATATTCATTAATTAAAGAAATATTTGGGTTATTTTAAAGAAAAACTAAGCTGCAAAATCCATGTTTAAAACTGCTTATTAAACATTCAAATGAATAAAGAAATTTAATAAAAACATTGTTTTTAGATTAAAATGCATTTAAAATAAATAAAAAACACTTTAATAATTTAGAAATTACATATAATTTTTTAAACAAATTTTGTGTCTAATATAAGCTTAAATTTTCTAAAAAAATTATACTGAATTTCATATATAAACATCGATCAAAGAATAAAAACTCTCTTCAACGTTTCTTGTCCCATTTCACCTTTACTTTTAATGTATCTATTTCACAGCCATTTCCTCTAATTGCATTTGATAAGCAACAAAATATAACAAAATAACCAGAGCAATGATTGATCCCCTTCTAGGTTACACCTTTCCACGTCGAATACCTTAAGGTGTCGAGCGAACTCAACATCTTAACCTCTTTAGAGTGAAAAGGTGATCGCACTCCGACTCAAATAAGGCTCCACCACCCCGAAAGAGCCCTCAAAGCTGACCCAACATTTCGAAACACAGATATCACGTCCAATTACATCGGTGTAAGAGACAACAAAATGGCTTAGAAACCAACAATTTCCAAACAAACCACTTTGGTAATAGTCGGTTTGCCATTGTTTTCGCTTACTGGGGAATCCTCTCGTCCACTTTCTCCACGATACATTTTTTTGGCCCAACCGGATCTATGTTAAACTCCCTCACTTAGAAAAAAAAGAAAGAGACCAAGGCGATGCAGTGCCCGAGGGAAGCGTGGGATCTTGGTCCCAATTCCTCCTCCCCATTGTTCTAGAACCCCAATGCCCAAGCACTTAAGCTTTCGATCATGGTTGCTTCTGTAATGAAAGTGGTCAGAGGTTCTTGCAGGGTACAAAGGATGATTATGTTATTCTGAGGGAGAAGCGGTGTTTGGGGTTGTCCTGGGTTTCCTAACAGGGGTGGGACAGGCATCACGGCGCGTTGAGACATCTGTTCTGAAAAAGTATGGTCACAGAGGGTGAAGACAATGGGATATAAATGGGCAGAAGAATGATGGAAATTGAATTACATTTATAATGTAGCCTGAACAATGTATTATTTGATTGTAAAGTGATTCCAATTCAGATGCCTAGTTCTCTTTTAATTATATTAAGTGATGAATAACGCCTTAATTTTTTGGATGTGTTATATGAAATATAATTTTTTAAATTTCATTTATAGTGGTTAAATGTTTCAACCTCTTAACTACCTATTAAAAGTAATGTGATCCCCCCTCCCCATGCCATCTCTTTTCACATAGTTGGACATATACGATGTATTGGACGGGACAGAAAAGTCATAAATAAGCACATTTTTCTATGAAATAAGTAAATCCTTTGCAAACACTTACCAAGGTTATTATGTTGCATTCCAAAGCCTTTTAATTAGATTTACTAAAAGCAGCGCAAAGAAGAGAATCGTACTTTTTAGGGACATATATATACGTCCGGGGCACGAAAGGCACCGGTTGAGCGAGACGGATATATTCGCTGGCGGCACTTAAAATATTAACTGAAATTGTGATTAAGGGGATTAACATTAATAAATTGAACACATAATTTCTCCCATTAATCGAGATTTAATATTAAAATTGAAAAAAAAATCCCTATTTATATTATTTATGAAGACTATTTTGGTTTCACCATTATCATAAAATGTTTCTATCCAAAATAAAATACCCAGTTTTCCTCGAAAAAGATTTTTTCAACTATTTAGAATTTCTTTAATTTATTTCGTTATTAAGAATATTAAAATTATTTAAACACGTTTGTGTATGGGTAGTACTTTTTTAAAAATACTTTAAATGGAATATGCAATGAAAGAATTTTCGTCATCTTTTTATAGCAATGTTTTCAGATTATTGAAAGATAGAATGTAATGTAGCAATATAAGTTTCGATGTAAAAAATAATAAGCAATAAGCAAGTAAAATAAGAATAATTATTAAAGAAGGGTGGATATTTTTTATCCCCGAAAATGTAAGAAAAAGCAAACAAAACAAAATCTAAATATTTAATCAATTTTCAAAAAGAACGTTCTTAGAAACAGTACAGAAAGAAAGAAACATGCGTGGCAAATTTAAAGTTTGTAAGTCTAAAAAATGAGAAAATGGACTTTTTTTGTCTATACGTCTCCGCAATTACCTATGGGAGTCGATTTCCCCAAAACTCGTTCTTAGCGGGTTTATACTCAACAAAGGTAACATGTTTACCCTATTTCACGAAAAACTTATTTTCAATATTCATACATTCATTTTATTTTTATGATTTTGTGTTCATCCCACATGTAGATGGATATAGGCCTAATTTTCAATAGGGTTCTGTTTTTGTATTATGTCGAAAATTTCTGCTGAAGGGGAAGTTTGGATCCATAAAGCAATGCTTAACCCGATTTCATTGTCCTGAATCAGTGACAGCCTTATAAATCATAATAGTTATCCATTTTATTCTAATGTCTCTTTCAGTCTTTACAATTTAATAGCTCAATAGCTCAGATTCTTGTAAATTCTGTTGTTATCCAATCTTAGTAGGATATTCTTTTGTACCATTTATTTTATTCTTGTATTATATATATACAATATATGTAGAGAGAAAGAGAGAGTAAAGATATCACAAAGCAATAGTTATTTATTTTATGTAATTGGTAAAAATAAACGAAAAATTAAATTTTTTAATTTGAAATAAACATAATAGTAAATCTATCACAAAAATTGATTCAGTTTAGTTAAAAGTGTGCCCCTTCTCTCAAATTTTGAACTTTAAAAGTAACCTCTTTTCATAATCAAACTGTAAAGTAAAAAAAAGTTAAATAAAAAGAAACTCATATATATATTTATTTTGAATATAACCAGTAACTTACTATTAATACTGATACTTTCATGAAATTGCACTTGCATAACTTACACCAAAACAATGGCTGTATGATAAATTTTCCAAATTGTAGAAGGTTAAATCTTTTGAAAACTTATATTTACATATCTAAAACTTATATTTTTCTTTTAATGTATCTATTAAAAACTGAAATCATGGCTACAGAAATTGCTGGAATTTATGAAACTTATCAGAACCAATACTCTTTCCTAAACCTATTTCTCCATTCCGCGTCTTAATAACAAATTATGAATCATCTCATCAACACAAGGAAAGAATTGTCATCAATGAACGTTCTCAAAATGAAAGCAGTAATTAAAGTGGAGATATACAGAGAGACAGGGAAATATACAGGCATGTTGCTCCATTTCCATCTGAGGAAGTCGAGTTTTCCAATTTAGTAATTTCCTCCAAATCGGGATAAACTTATACGAAAAACAAGGCGTTACTCAAGCCACAATCACACCTGTATTAATCCAGATTGCCCCACATGGTTGGTTGAAATCGAAAACGGCAGTAATTACGGTACTCGGCGTTGTGTGTGAGAAAAAATATGATTTATTGCAGTAATAATGGAATGGATACGTGAATTATGTAAGAAACAAACGCCTCCTTACTTTTCTTTCTCTTCCTCCTTTTAGTGATGCCTTTAATCGTGATAATTTTTTGTGCAGATGTGGTAGCCTTTAAGCAATCATCATCTGTTATTAATAAATTGCTGCAATTGACCTTTCGAAAATGTAGGACAAATATGGAAGTGTGTAAAATGTTGGGACATTTTGTTTTGGGCTTTAGAAGGAAATAATGAAACTTCTCTTAATGTTCATAGTTTTTTATACATTTAGGTTTCTTAGAGCGCCAATTTATGTATTTATTCAACAGATAATACAGTGAAAATCGCTTAACACGAAATTGAGGGGGACTGAAATATTTTTTCGTGCTAGAAGAATTTCGTGTTAAAGGATATTTCAATATTAGTATCAACAAAATTAAGTTTATAAGAGTTTATTTTATTTACATGGATATGTATATATGTATGTAAACTAAAATCAATGGCGCAACAGCCCATGAGGGCCAAGGCCTACTATGCCCATCTCAATATTCGTGACCTTGGGCGCTAAGGTGCATTAGTAGATGTTCCGTTTAGATGGTCAGTCTGACGCAATATATGCATGTATTTAATAAAAATCAATGAAACTAAAACATTCACAAGAACTTAAAGAAATTTAATACAAAATTTTTAAGTTTTTTGAAAAATATTTATCGAATTTTTGAAAATAATCTGATATTCTTCTTTGCATTGTCTTTTTAAGCATTAAATTGTCAAAAAACTGTTCGATGAGGTTCATTTTGTTATTCTTTTTACTATTGGAATGTGCATCTAAACAATTGTGCATACTTTTCACGAAGATTCTGATTTCGGAAGACATGGGAACAGGAGCTGCTATAATCATTTCATTTTTGTCGTCGTTTTTGAGCTTTGAGCAAAATCCAAAATGTTTTTGTCTGCCACAGTTTTTGTGGGCTGTTTACACATTAACATTATCTTCTACAATCAATTCTTCCGAAGATACAGTAGGTTAGTCCAATAATAACGAAACAATATAAAAACAATATTTCATAAAATGGTTGGTGTTTTCTGTATTTTGTTCATTCCCAGAAAAGCAATAATATCGTGTTAAGCGAATTTCATTTCGTGTTAAGGGACGATTTACACTAAAATTTTTATTTTAAGGAATTTCAAAATTTTTTTGGTTGCCTCATATGTGCGTATACTATGTAAAACAGATTTTATGCTCAAGATTTCATGAAAAGCTAACCATTTAATTTTTTAAGGAAAGAAATTACAATTTTTGAATTGATTTTAAAATGCTACTCCTACAAAAATTTACATACACGCATAAAATTTTATTTACTAGTACATCAAACCACGTATAACAAAAGTTGGTATGGGTTTTGCGATAACATGATTGGTATTCGTACAATACTTCTTTTTGTGAATGCTTATTGAAAATTCTTTAAAAGAAGTATAAATTCTGAGTTCAATTATTTTTAAAAAAATAAGTATTGCTTTGATTCAAAAATGCATAACCAACTTTTGTTACATGTACTATTAGCAATAGGGAAAATAAATTTTAAAGCATTTTTAGGCACAACAGAGAAAAAAAAAAGCCTTAGCATTTTAAATGAAGACAAACTAGTTATTTTATCTTTCTGAGATAAGTCCGCTTAAGGTTTTGATTTGGTATAGGAATGTGAATAAAAACCAACATAAAAGCTATAACTCTGCGTTTTTTAAGTTTAGAAGTTTCAAATTTTGTGAGGTTAAAGCAATATATATAACAAATAATTTAGGATAAAAAAAATTAGATTTGATTTTTTGACCGATTTTTGTCAATTGAATCGTACCGTGTCTTCCTTAAGAAAAAAAAATGCACGAAAAATGCATAGCAGTTTGTCGGGACCGATGTATTACTTCGTGTTAATCGATATTTCGCCTTAAGCGTTTTCGCGTTAAACGCACTTAGCTGTATATCTCTTTACTTATATTAATTTTCAGAATTTATTAGATATTTGCTTTCTTTTTAGTTTTTCTCTTCAGGCACTTTTTATTTCATTTTTTATGAGAAATAGATGAAAAGGGAGACATATAACACACACACACACACACACACACACACACACATATATATATATATATATATATATATATATATATATATATATATATATATATATATATTGTATGGGAAAGGTTGGGTCCATAAAGCATTGCTAACCCTAATTCGATGGCCTAATTCAGCGACAGTTTTAGAAATCATAATAGGTCTCCTGTTTAGTCCAATGACTTTTTGTATCTACATTTGTTGTGTTTGCTGAATTCCAATTTCTTACTTCTTTAGCACTGTGGGTTCTAGTTATTCTTCACTTTTATTTTAGTATACTATATATATATATATATATATATATATATATATATATATATTTCAAGTTAAGACTCACGGAAACCACATTAAAAATATGTTTGTGAGCCTTTGGTCTGTGGTTATCAAGTCTGAAATCTATAACACGATTCATTCGTTATCGATTATAAATCTCCTAATTTTAAGCATCATTTGAGAAATTATGATATCTGAGCTTGGTTTGATTTCAGTTTATAAGTTTTAGCCTCCTGAAAGTTATTCGTCACAATCCTCGTGATTCTGAATCTCTATCAAGTGGCGAGGACGATGATCATACTCTTAATTTACACTCCCCGTGGAGACTTTGAGGCCTATTTTTATTTAACTTGCATTATAATCCATTTTACAATAAGATGCATATTACGTGGAACCCAAACTTGATTGGAACCTTGATGGTGGGAACAGTGGCGTAATGGAGAATATTAGGGCCTCCCTTCAAAATCAGGTTTGGGGCCTCCAAGTCGTACAAGGCATCAGTCAGGCTTTGGGCCCTCTAGAGTCCTGTGCCTCCCCCGTAATGCAAGGGTTGCGGGGTTGTACGTTACGCCACTGGGTAAGAAATTAATCGATAATGGCCACTGAGTTATTACGACACATGAAAAACTATAATTGAATTGTAAATGAATATATGATTTTAAAGTGTCAATATGAAATCCATTATATATATATATATATATATATATATATATATATATATATATATATATATATATATATATATATATTGGATCTCATAAGAGAAAGAACTGAATTTATTAGTATGGTATGTGAATAGTGTATCATATAACAACTATTATTTTAAAAAAAATTGTTTCCAGTGTGTGTGTACAAAAAAAATACAATATTTTGAGCGTTTGTGCTTTATTATACAGTTTTAATTATTTTACATGTTCATCAACGCGTATATATTTTTCACTATGTTCTGAGTATTTTTTCCTACTTCCTTCAAATCGAACGCTTCGATCATTTTTTTATGACAACTTGACACAAAAAAAATTTTCAAGCTTAAAGTGTCACAAAATTTCAAAATTTATTTATTCAGAGTCCTTTTTTTTTATTCCCTAATGAGGCCAAAGATGAAATCTTTTTTTAAAAAAAGGAGGTGTTCGTGAGTCCTTCGTGTGAATAATGGTGATGAAAATAGCCTGGCGGAAGTCCACTTTATAGATTCTGCCTTGTCTTCAAGGCCCGCTAATCGGCTGTTAACGGTTCATTTGGAAAAATCCAGGACAATGTAAAGGTCGGACAATGTCTCATGATCGTTCCTCTAATAAGCCAGCGATTCCTTTTGAAAAGCCAGCCAATAAAGATAAACAAACAAAGATAAAGAAGGCTGCCAATACTGATGACAATAAGGTGATAACGACTAAATCAGGGCTTTAAACGATCACCTGGAACAATAGATCGTCTATTCGCCTACACCGACCGCGATTGTTTTGGAAAATGATGTCTAAGACGAACTTCAAAATGGTGGCCCTCAAAAGAGAATGCGCGGTTTTGTCTTTGATTGTTAAAAAAAAAGACCTCGTTTCGAGTGGGATTGTGAAAAAGATGAATTGTGTCGATTTCCAAAGCAAAGTGTAGTTTGTTTGTATTGATTTAAAATATAAATTGTTAAATACTTGAAAGCTCTAGACAAAGGCATTAGATCATTTGGATGTTACTCAATCGTATGTTATGTATCCATTGATCGAATCAAATTACTTTTTTTTTACAAAAAAAAGGCTTAAGCGGAAAGAAGGTTACATTATATAAATGTATGCCAAATGTTGAAAGTAATGTAGATATGTTTGGTATTTCTTTTAAAATAAGATGCACTGTACACCGTATTCAATCGAATCTAAGCCGCCATGAATTCTAAGCCGCCGCCCCCAATTCTCTACATTTTTTTGAGAAAAAATGAAAAAAAATGTAAATGGTTTATCGGCATCCGATACTTAAGAAATAAAAATAAAGAAAGTTTTAATGAGAAATAATAAAAAGTTGATAATTAACTTTTTTTTATTTATTTTAAGCTTTAAAAACTTTCAAATAGATACAAGAACCTATAATTATTCTAACCGTCAGTATCATGCTTCGAAAAGGATTCCTTTCTCCCATTGTCCCAATGAGTCCCAGTACTGGTGTCGCCCTCTTCCCGCACGGTTTCGTCTTACGTGTCATCCAATGCATTTGTGTTGCAACAATTTTTAAAAAGAATGATTATAGAAGAATTCAAAAGAATTATTAAAGATTGTTGAACATCTGGAAGCAAAATTTATAGCATTTTGCTTACGCCATCGACATATATCTGTTTCATCCGTGGTGTCAAACTTCCAGTGAGCGTTGTGCTGTCTCCGGTTTTTCCTGTGCATTAAATTGTCTCCTTTTTTTATACTTGAGTCATAGTGAACTCGTCTTGATGCTATAAGTCATCGATGCTAGTGACCAGAATGGACGGTTACATTTTCTCCTTTTGAAAGGGATGGAAACTCAATTTTCCCCAACCAACAAATGTTTTGCTTTCGACTCTAAGTCGCTCTAGATTTTCAGCAGCATTAACACTGGAAAAATAGTGCGGCTTAGATTCGAGTAAATACGATATTTTTTATGAGTACAGGCAAAAAAAGATATACCTTTTCTGAGAATAGTGAAACAAAAAGAAAATTTTGGTGGGGGGCGTCGAAAATGTTAATTTTTTTACATAAAGAAATTATTCCTGGTAGGCATTGTGATAACTTTTTTTTTCTCAAATATTATTAAAACTAGTAATTAAACCAATCCTTCTTCAAATAAACCCTTAGATTTTTATAAAAAAAACTATGTAAAATTTTTAAAAAAAGTTATTTTATGTGTTAATTAACATTGCTTTTTATAAATCAATACGAGTGCTATTGGTGACGGACCAATTAATTTTGGGCCATTTTCAAGTCACGAGATTGACAACTCGGTTGGCAGATCAACCTCCTAGCTTCTCCACCACACCAACGTGAGGCATTAGACTTACGACAGACTTAATTTGCATCCATCTCTCTTCACTGCCGGTCTTCAGGGACACTAGGGCTGACATCACGACATACCGTCCACAAGTCGGTCACTATGACTACTAGGTTACCGTGGCCACTGTTTGTGCAAAATAAATTATAGTTTTAAAAAAAACTAGTTAACACCCTTTTATAGTTAATTGAACTAAGTTGTGACTTAATGTTCCTGTCCCCAAATCCGGAAATGAGATCTGAAATTAGTCGCTGGATGCAGGATGGGATCTGAAAATGGGAAATCGTTAATCCTGATGATCTTGATCAGGACAATGGAACAAAAGTATTGTGTTGTCATTGGTTTTAGACAAGTGGGCAAAATTTCGAATTAATCTGACCTATTAAAGTGGGTAAAAATTAAGTTCAAAGATTCCGTTACATACCAGTGAAGCTTATAAAAGGGTGTTAACAAAAAACGGAAACACATTCCAGTTACTAAATATAATGCAATCGCAGATGATGTCTGGAGAACGAGTCAATGTTATTAATTAGCATAAACAACACAACTATTATGTTAAAAATCTTTAATAAAGAATAGAGTATTTTATTTCTTTGTCTTTACTTAAAACACCTATAGTATGTTGATCTACTTTAAATATTATTTTAGATATATTCCTCCAAAGGTTTTGGATGGGGTTCCCCGAAAACACCTTACGGTTTTAAGAGTTCCGTGAGCCGATAAAGTTTGAACACCACTGGTCTATGAGGGGGGGGTGACATCCCCCAAATCCTCCCCATGTGTACGCCACTGTTTCATAATCAAACTTACTTACTCTTTCTGCTAATTACTGATGATTCATACAAACATAGAAATCTCATTACAACTTCCCCAATTTCAAATGCATTACTATTTTGAGAAACCAATTTATGCGAGTAACCTACAATCGAAAACATACGAACCAGATCTCTCTGTACACTCAAACTCATCTAACAACTGATGGGATTAGCTTTGCACACTGACTCTAATTACAATCAGATGTCCAAGAGTGATACAACAAGTGTTTCTTCAATCTGATCAACGTGTACACTGATGTATTACAGTATGATAATTTCGATAGTTTTTCGTGTTCCTCAAACCTGTCCCTATTCTTACATGAGTCCGTTGACTGGGCGAGTGTTCAGTCTAATTGCTTTTAGTCACCTAGCCACTTAATTTCTTGTTTTTAATATGCGGAAATAGGACTGTGTTATCGATGCGATCGTTTATAGATCATATTGACGAAATTGGGACATCTCTAAATGAATGATAAGGAAATCTTGCTATGGAGAACAAAAATAAAAGTTTTCACTAAAATTAGTCCGTGTAGATTGTAATTAGAGAAAGCTTTTGTTTTTATGCTTTATTGTAATTAAGCTACTATATAAAAAATGATCATAATTTAAGGGGAAACCTCTCTATATATATTGACAATGTTAAATTTGTTGTTTTCGATGTACCTTTCTTCAAAATCTCTGTTATATGTACATGCTTTAAATTTTTTATACAATTACAGTACACTTTTCTCGTTGTATTGAAATTAGCTTTTAGCTAGTTTTGAATTTTTTAATGATTTATGAAACAGTTTATCAAACATTGCAAAAAAAAATTTGGCCCACTTTTCTCATAAAAAAATATATTTTTCAGTTTTTTACAAAAAGCTCATTTTAGTATATATTAACCATCATTATAAATGTATCATAAAAAATTTACATACCTGTGAACAGTAGTTTCTCAGAAAAGGTACATCGAACATCAAAATTTACATTTTGAGATAAATTGATTTTAATGTATACAGTGAGGCTTCTAATCGGCTAGGAAATAAAAAAAGGCTCAATTTACAATAAATGATACATGTTTTGGTTTATATAAGACGTTCAACTCTTAAGCAAAAACGAAGTACTTTGTTTACATTTTTCGCCATTCAAATGGGCGGGGCCCAGTTTCAACGATTATTTTAAAAATAGGTTTTAAGGGCTTCTAATTACACTAGAGGTTAAAGTAAGATATTTTTAGAAAGGGTAAAATCTATACAATTTGAAAATGTAAAAATCTGAAACAAACTTAAATATAATTTTTGGAGTGAGTGTGTGTGTGTTCATTAATGCTGCACTATAAAGCAACAAGAGCTATTGGAGGAATACCTAACGGAACCGAGCTCACTCGAAAGGGCTTAGAGCCGGTGTGGGCATTACGTCGATCGCGATCGACCGGTGGACCACCAAGACATTTTGGGGTGACCGCCTAAAGATTTTAACAGTTAGTAATTATATACGGAAAAATTAAAGACTACAAAAACGAAATACGTATATGACTATAACAACGAAAACCAACTTTAGATAAAAATGTTTTATGTTTCAATGCATTTTGAATAGTTTCATAATAAAGGCATCATTTGATATAATTTTATTTGTGGCTATTAATATTATGTTTGTATTCTGCGTTTTGCTTTAAAGGGGACTTGGCACCCTTTGAGCAAATTTCTTTATTTACATATTTAAAAATTTATATTTTAGCATTTTATACAATGTTTCTATTCAAGAAAATGATACCAGATGAAAATTTTCATATATTATTTACACAATTTAAAAATTTAAATTTTGAAGAAAATTGGGAAAATTTTAAAATTCTTCTCCTTTGTAAAAATTAATTTTTGACCTGAATTTTTTTATAATATTCTGATGGATGTTCTCAACAACTTTAGGGATCGATTTTTAGAATAACTTTATTCGTTTTCGAGAAAAAAAATAAAATGTTGATATACAGGCTAAAATCAACGAAAAAGCCAACATGTCTTACATTTTATTTTTTTTAAAAAGTATTCAGTTTACAGCAAAAAACGAATCTCTAATTTTATTACATACTTTATTTTTAACACGCAGGAAAAAATGGAAGTGATTGGTAAATAATTGTCGAGAAGGAGTAGCATTTGAATGCACTAAGGTTTCGAAAAAACACAAACTGAGAAAAACCACTTTAAAGTTTATAATTCTGAAAAATAATTATTATAAGTTTAATTAAACTTAAAAAATACCACTTTAAGATATTATTCATACGTTTTTCTTTTAAAATAATTGCACTTTCATATGTTTTCAACACACATTTTTATAAATGATCAACTTTTAGAGAGTACTAATTGCACAAGAAAATTCAAGAAAACGTTAAAAATTTTTTTTTGTCATGACAGAAATTTTATCCGTTTTTTTTCTTATAATATTAAAGTATTACATTTGTATGAAAAATATATCAGGAATAAGAACTGAAATTATAAAATTTTAATGTAAAATGCCTTAATTTAAATATTTTACATGCACACATTTCACAAAGAAAAATGATTGTATGCATTGCCTCGGAAATATTCTGCTTTATATATTGCACATTCTTTTTTTTAATGTTATTATTTCTCTTTATAAATTAGATTTTTTTTTAACAAAAGCTTCCTTTTAGCTTTTTTTTTTTTTTCTAAAAAGGGTGTGGCTGAATCGCCCAATTTGTTTTCAAATGAAGTTTTATTCAACTTCTAACTTTCCGACATGCACAAGTGATATATCAATCGAAAAGATAATAATGCAAAGAATAAGATTAAAATGAAAAAAAAAAAAAAAACGATAGGTTTGGGATTTTAGGGGTGTACAAGTCCCCTAAAAACACGGTTTTAAAAGTGTTGTTACAAAAGATAAGTACGTATTCCGTATTTATTATTATGTTATAATTTATAACTCAACTCCTTTTCTTACCTTACCTCCCCCCTTACGACTTTGGGCAGTGAGGCACAAGAATTTTTCAAGAAGGGGGTCGAGGGACGACGGTCTACCATCTTGTGTCATACCTAATACGTAGCTAAACATATTTTTTTTGATTTTGTCGGGAACAAAAAAATAGCAAAAATAAATTGCTAGATAAATAATTAACATTAATTAATAAAAAATAGTAATAACAAATACTCTCTTAATTGCATTTTATGTACTGCATACATGGGCTTATAATCTATCGGGAAAAAAATCCAGGGTTATGAGGGAGGATCCAGAACCATGACCCTCCCCTTGTATGCGCTACTTGCACTGGGTGGACCGTAACACCTTGAAAAATCAGAAGTAGCCCATACCCTGGAAAAGTCTGCCCACCCCTGGTTTAGAGCTACAAGCTAGTTCCTTGAGGAAGCAACCGCCGCTGCAAATGAACTTTAATCGAACAAAATTTGTATCTTTTGAATTTTTTACACAAATACACAAAGGTAAGTTTACACAACTTAAGTTAACAACTTTAAATAAGTTTTCAAAAGTATATGCAGTTGGACCTCTATTGAACGAAGTCTCTAAATACTGAAAAAAGTTCGCTATATGGAAAATTCGTCAAACACAGATTCATCTTATAATATGCTTTAAAAACCAAGTAAAACAAATTAGGTTCGTAACCCCCCCAAAAAAAAAAATAATAATAACGTAACTATTCAACATTTTTTAAAATTACCATTTATTTATTTTATATATTACTCCATCAAAAAGAAACATGTAAATAAAACAAAGAGAAAAAAACATTTAAAACAGGAATACACTATACTTTCAACTTTATAAAATAATTTTATAATAAAACTAATGAATTTTTTGTAATAACATTTTCTAGTTTCAGGTTCACGAGTAATTTTAAACGTACATTATTTTATGAACAGTAATTTTAACCATACACTGCCACGCGTGCGCCCTTAAATTTAATTACTGATAAAATCAATTATTTTGTTTGAAAAATTTATGGACATTATATATATATATATATATATATATATATATATATATATATATATATATATATGTTGCTTTAGATGAGTTAGGCACATGTGGTAAAACCAGTTCAAGGGTGATTGATCACCCTAAAATGTGCTAAAAGAGGGAATAATTTGAAAAATGTCCTAAATATTTCGCAAATAGGGAAAAAAAAATTGAATTATAAGAAAAAAGGTTCGTTAAATAGAGAAAATGCATTTCACTATTTGAAGGTTATTTTACAAAGAAAATAGTAAAATGTTCATGACTCCAGAAAGAATTATGCAAAAATAGAGAAATTCGTAATATAGAGGTTCGTTATTGGAGGTTATCTGTAACTAAAAAAAAAAGACAAATTTACACATTATGATTCAAATTACACAGTTCCAAAGGTTACACAAGAATTAAACATTTACACAGGTTTAAAAACACTCAGAGCAAGGGGAAAAAAGAATAATTTTCTAACAAATGCTGGTAAGGAAAAAATCTATAAAGAGAAAATAGTGGTTAAAAGGTATCCGACTACGTCCGGAACCGTGATTTTAAAAAAGCACATAAATGGATAATTTTCCTGATATTTAGTGTCGTTTGATTAGAATACATGTATAAAATTGTTTCAAGGACATTTTGACAAAAAAATTATTGAAATAAAATATTTTCGGCAAAATATTAACTTAGAATAACCTTTTTTCAAAATGTTCTCCTTTTGTGAAAAATGGTTCTATTATAATAATATTTTGCCTGTATATAACTCAGACCTCTGTACAGAGGCTCAACTATGATTTTTGAAAAATTCACATTACGTTCAGAGTTACCACCAAATGAAATAATTATCGCGACGTTTTGTTCTTAAAATTGCTCCCCCTCTGTTGTCGTAAAACATAGATAAAACCCACTTCTAAGTTATATATTTCAAAAATTCTAGTTGAGCCTCTGTACAGAGGTCTGAGCTTTATACAGGCAAAATATTATTATAATAGAAGCATTTTTCACAAAAGGAGAACATTTTGAAAATGGGTCATTCTATGTTCATTTTTTTTGTCAAAATATTGTACTTAAATAATTTTTTATTGTAATACTATTCTTAAAACAATTTTATATACATTTTCTAATTTAAGTGACACTAAATATCATGAAAATTATCCATTTATGCGCTTTTAAAATCACGGTTCCGAACGTAGTCGGATACCTTTAAGTCATAACAAATGAAAGTGTGCATTTTTTTTCTGATGCACCCCCCATTCAAAAGTGGGAGGGGGGTCAGGAGACAATCCGTCCCCCATAGGAAGTGTATGATTACTTTCTGATCAGAAGGGGACAGTGGGGATAACTATGGCTTGAAAGAGAAAGACGACTTGTGATGACGTGGTTTTGGCAACCGCTTTTTGAGTTAAACCGCATTATATTATATTAGAAATATAGTTTATAAGGTCCGATGACAAGGGCTATAGACAAAGGATCTCGTAATTTTAAAACACGATCAAGTGATGGAAACGACACCTGAATCCCTCTCTAAATAATAATAACACGCCAACTGGACTTAGAGCGCCGCCACATTTAACGAATATTGGCCATCATTGTTCATCGGTGGCACTAGGATAATTTTCGTAGTTCCAGAGTTCTTAGGAAGGAACAGATAAACACAAAAGATAAGAGAAAACAGTTCTGGTTTGCTTAACTAAATAATTGAACTACTTCTCAAGTAAACAACAAGTGAAACAAAGTTATTATTTGAGAAAAACTTAAAGTTGACTTTACCTCAACTTTATGTCTCAACATGAGATAACACATAATTTATCCGTAATACTAATTTCTACTGAAATTCGCAAAATTTGATATTATTCTAAATTTAAATCATCGTCCTATATGCTAAATCCCATAAACGAGTAAGTTGTTGAGGGTTATTGGCAATTCAGTGGCGTAACGTAGAATGTTCGGTCCCCCCTGCAAAATCAGATTTTGAGCCGTAGCCGGATCTTAACGCAATCGGCATTTCTCAGGCTTTGGGGCCCCTAGAGTCCTGGGCCCCTCCACGGTGCAGGGGTGGCGGAGGTGTACGTTACGCCACTGTGGCAATTTCTATTTGGGAAACGCCCAGTGTGATTCACATCATCAACCTAGCAGTAACGTCTAGAAGGATATGCATTAAACTTTATGTACTAAACCTCACTGCAACTTTCATCTTTATATATTTGCATAAAAAATTAGTGCTCCAGAAAAAATCAAATCGATTGCATACAATATCTCACAGATTGTAAAATTGATTGAATTTTATGGCTATACCAAACATTCTATGAACTGCTTAAACCAGTGCTTCTCAAACTATGGGCCGCCACCCCCTGGGGGCGCGATGACCTTACGAGGGGCGCGAGCATATCGAAAATAAAAGATTTAAAATAATTAGTTTACTGGAATGAATTAAAACAAAATACTTTCAGACATATAATAAAAAAAAAAATGCACTTTTACTCTGATATAATTTATAGGCGATATATTAAGCCATCAAAAATAAAAACTTCTTCAATACCTAATTATCAATCTTTGATCCTATAACCAAATAAAAACTTTTTATTTGATTTGCTGTCATCCCGTGATGAGAGATTTTTTTATTACGCTTTTTTTTAAACCCTAACTTACTATTCAGAGGAAAAAACAGATCCCGGACCCAGAATCGAAAAAACTTTTTAGAACAAAAAAATTCATCACTGTCATTATTTTTGAAATACTGCACATTATAGCTGTAATCTGTTTGACCTTCTAAATTATTAAAAAAGTAAAACGTTAGTTATGACCTCTCTCTCTTATGTGTTCTCTGTTGCGCTTTTTTCATGCAAAAAGAGTTTATGATATTTTTTGGAAAACCACGGAGAGCACACACACACACAACAAGCACATGAAGGATTACTTGGCCAAGACATATTTTTTATAAATAATCTCAACGTATAAATCATAACGAAAACGTTTCACACAATTTTTTTAAAGTTAGTAACATACATATTATCATAATAAATATACTTTACTCCGGAATTGGTCGCGCGACACACAGATTACGAAATCTTTAATTCTGGCAAAACTGTTTATTTATTTCCAAAGAAAAATTGAAAAGTCCCTTGAAAGTAGGTAAGTAAACTTTCTTAGTTAAATTATTCACTGAATCACGATTTGTATCGTGTACAATAAAAATAATTAAAAAAAAGGATTGGGGTGACTCAATAACCCCGACCGTATCGAGTGCCGGCCTGCTCCCGGGCTAAAAACGTGTTGAAGTCTTTTTTGCTTTAAATATTAAAAAAATAATACAATTATTCTTCATCGATATTTTATGTACTATTGATCATTATTTAACATCAGTGACGCGCACACAGCAAACATCCGGAACCTCCTCAAACATCTGGATTTTTTTCCGATTGATTATAATTCTAAGTTTATAGTACGCAAAATTTAGTTTATTTGTTATTAATGATTAATTTTATTAATTAATGCTAATTATTTATTCAAGAATTAGTTTTTTGCTGTGTTTTGTTTCCCGGAAATCGACAAAATCAAAAGGAACCTGATACAAGACAGGAACTTTTCAGACCCCGCCCCCCTTGTAAAATTCCT